>CAJVGC010000508.1:12883661-13054438 GCA_910822075.1 Senecio squalidus | reverse complement strand
CGCCAGAGATTGGTTTGCTGGCCTTCCAGAAAGGGGCATTAGAGACTTTGCGGATCTAAAGGCAAAATTTGTCTACCAATTCTTTCAACAAAAGAAACAACGCAGGACACATCTGGAGGCCCACCTAATCCGGCAGAAGGAAGGGGAAGCTTTGCGAGACTTCATCCTGCGATACACACAGGAATGCCAGAAGATCCCAGGTTTGCCAGAAAGCCAACAAATTTCAGGTTTCACCTTTTCCCTATTGCCTGGTCAGTTGCAGGAAAAACTTGCAAAAAGGACTCCCGCCACCTTCAAAGAGGCGACAGATAGAGCCTATCACTTCTTAAGATCAAGGGAAACTGTCTCTTTGGCAAGAGGGGTGGCTGGAAAGAAAGACAAGCCGTGGAACGGGGGGTCAGCGTCAGGTAGACAGGACCAACAGAGGGAAGATAGGAGAAATGACAGACGGGATAACGGCGGCAACAGAAGGTTCAGCCCTTATGACAAAACTTCATCCGAGCCATTTCTCAACAAGACCCCGAAAGAAATCCTGCAGACAGAACGTGTAGGCTCTACTTTTAAACCTCCACCACAAATGGCACACAGGTCCAAAAACATGAACAGGTACTGTGAATTTCACGAAGACCATGGACATGACACCAATGCCTGTCGGGAATTAAAAGGAGAGATAAGAAGGGCGCTGGACGAAGGAAAGTTGGAACATCTAGTGCCAGCCGCCAGAAAACAAACCAACAAGACCCCAACCCAGAAAACGTATGCCTGGCAAAAGAAGGGGGATGATACTGAACGACCAGGACCGCCAGAAGGTCACATCTTCATGATTGAAGATTAGATATGCATAAACTAAACCTAGATCAAGGTCTGATAAACTTTTTCTAAATTTTCTTGTTTTGTCGAAATTTAATCTTTATTTCTGTCAAGGACATGGATCCCATGCCTTATAATAAAACGTTTGGTCTGATATTATCCCAATTATTCACTGCATTATCTTTCTACTTTTTGAACATTGTTCAAACATCACAAGCATAAGGCCAAATAAGACACTCATGTCTAAGCCAAAACATGCAAACACGTCTTTTCATCTACTTTAAGCACTTCCCATAGGGAAGCGACATACCTCGCGAGTAATACAAACACACGGTTAACCAAATAATATATCACTGATATAATACGCTTAAATAGCAAACAAATAATAAGATAAATATCCAACGGATAAACAATTATTATTAAAAAAGAAATCACTCATAGAGTCAAACACAATATCCAAAACATAAAGCTTATAAAGCTGACATTCATAACAGAATAGGAAAATGTTCAAACATATAAAAAAGAACACAAACTACACTGGTGGCATAGACACTGGTGGTGTAACAATAGAGAGAAGATCTTCAACAGAAATGTTCAAGTCTTGGACAATGCGCTCCAGAATAGGAAAATTTTTCTTTTCAAACAAGGCATTAGCAGCTCGCATCTGACTTTCTACCGTAGGATCAAGAAAGGGGAGCACTGCATCACCAGCAACGGATCGCAACTTGGTCCCTACAATGTGTTTGCCAAATGCATGAGCAGCCCGATTAACTTCCAACATATCAGGATGATCAAGTAATAGCCTGAACAACTGAGGAAACACAGCAAGAAGGTCTTTTCTACCCTGGACGGCCGCATCAAGTTGCTGGCTCTGAGACTCAACTGCCTGTCTCTCAACCTCTAAAGTCTTGGTCACTGTGGCCAAGTCCTTATCCTTGGCAGCAAGGATATCTTCATACTCCTGCGTCTTCCTTACCAATCCATCCCTCTCTTTCTCTAAGTCGGACATCTTGGCAGAAAGATCACTAATCTCCTTGTCCCGGCTGGAAACAATCTCACGTTCGGCCTCAAGATCTTTCCTAACCACAGCCATACTTTCCACCTCTTTCTTCAGATCCGAATAATTAACTTTCAAATTTTCATGATCTTCGCATATACGCTGCCTAGCAAGTATATGTCCCATAAAGCCATGAAAAAGGCTCATATCAGCATCATCCAACAATTCAGAAGTTCCTTGCAGCTTTGACTGCATAACAAGTTGAGGAGGGACAACATTGTCCATAAAATCCCTAACAGATCCAGCAGTTTGCCCATCGTCACCCACACAAAATGACCAGGCAGGCACAAAACGTTGACCAGATGGCGTGCCAACAAATGCAGCAGGCTGAACAGTATTGCCACCAGCAGGAAGAGCCATGATAGTAGATCCATGGGGCGCCATCTGAAGGCCCCCGTAACGCCTTACAAGATTTGTTCCAAGAGGTGGAGAAGCAGGGAACAACACTTTTTTCGATTTGGGTGTAGGAAGCTCATAATCCTCAACACTTATGGATGACCTCTTTCCTAACACAGATGGACCATCAACGTATGGCTCCTGACCATCGTCAGAGCCAATATCCTCCAACTCAACTGCACAAAAGAAGGCAAACAACTTTCGCCGGCACAAAGGGCCGGCTATATGCCGGCTGTCAAAGCCTCAAGTCGCCGGCACACAATGGCCGGCTATATGCCGGCTGACAAAACCTCAAAGCGCCGGCACACAAGGGCCGGCTATATGCCGGCTGTCCGAAGCCACGTCGCCGGCACACAAGGGCCGGCTATATGCCGGCTGTCAAAGCCTCAAGTCGCCGGCACACAATGGCCGGCTATATGCCGGCTGACAAAACCTCAAAGCGCCGGCACAAAAGGGCCGGCTATATGCCGGCTGTCCGAAGCCACGTCGCCGGCACACAAGGGCCGGCTATATGCCGGCTGTCAAAAGCCTAAGTCGCCGGCACAAAGGGCCGGCTATATGCCGGCTGCCGGCTAAAAAAAAAAAAAAAAAAAAAAACAAAGAGAAAACTTACCAAAAAGCAGAAGAGTTAGGCTTCAAAACCTAATTTTTAAAACCTAACTGGGGGGCATGATAGTGTTAGTAGGTGATGGCTTATATTTATAGCCTATCAATCCTAACATTTGGGTTAAGCCCACTAAAATGTGACAAAAAGGCTAGAACCGACACCAGAAGCCCGTGACCAGGAAAAACGGCCCGGCACCTGGCCCGTGTCCGGGAACCAGGCCGTGTCCCGGCAAAATGTCCGGGAGCCAAGCCGTGTCCCGGCAACATGTCCGGGAGCCAAGCCGCGTCCCGGTAAAATGTCCGGGAGCCAAGGCCATGTCCCGGCAAGTGTCCGAGAGCCAAGCTGTGTCCCGGCAAAGTGTCCGGAGCCAAGCCGTATCCCGGCAAAGTGTTCGGAACCCAGTCGTATCCCGGCAAAGTGTCCGGGAGACAAGCCCGTGTCCCGGCAAAGTGTCCGGAGCCAAGCCGTGTCCCGGCAACATGTCCGGGAACCAGGCCGTGTCCCGGCAAAATGTCCGGGAGCCAAGGCCATGTCCCGGCAAGTGTCCGGGAGCCAAGCTGTGTCCCGGCAAAGTGTCCGGGAGCCAAGCCGTATCCCGGCAAAGTGTCCGGAGCCAAGCCGTATCCCGGCAAAGTGTCCCGGGAACCAAGCCCGTATCCCGGCAATATCCCGGGAGCCGAACCCGTGTCTCGGCAGGTGTCCGGGAACCAAGCCCCGTATCCCGGCAACATCCCGGAACCTGGTCTCGTGTCCCGGCAGCATCCGGGAACCAGGCCCCATGCCCCGGCAGTGTCCGGGAGCCAAGCCTCGTATCCCGGCTGTGTCCCGGCACTTAGCGTCCCTGTGTTGGGAGACCTTCCTACCAGTCAGACACTCAGGCCTAATCCTTGAGTGTAACCGTCAGAGCATTAATAAGGTCATATTAATAACATAGACGTTAATGGCCATTGGAATCCTATTGATGAGCCATAAATGGTCATCATTGCCATACGTTGTTAATACCTGGAAGTGTTGGGTATAAATACTTAACACTTCAGGTTTTGGCCACAACTTCATCATCTTCCTCACAGACTCACTGACCGGAATACTTAGCCATATTCCGTCAAGCCTTTCCGATCAATCTCTTGTCCACCTTAGACTCGCCAAGAGTCTGTTAGGTTTGCACTGCTTGAGCAGGAGGCCAAGAGAGTGATCAATCCAACCCAAGTTACTGAGCCTGTCAATCCTTGCTCAAACATTATTACAATCATCCGAATATATCAAAATACGGCTACAGAGTTTGGGATACTAAGAAATTAACATAAGCAAAACAAATTCCATGCAAAAGATCCACGTAGCCAACAAGCATAGCATCATAAAGTGTAACCTCAAATCCCTGGAAAAGCGTTAAAATACGACGTCAACATAAAGTTGGTGAATTATTCGCAATAGTAAATAAAAACATATTAGTATAAAAGTTTCAATACGTTTTGACCCAAAAATGATAAGATTTGGAGATAAGTCATTTGAAATGATGTTTCAAAATATACGTGAAGTATACAAAACCTTTTTGATAAAATAGTCATACATATACCATAAAAATACCATAATTGAATCATACAATACATACTGGATAGATAAAGCCTTAGGTAAATACGATACACCTGAACCATAACAATACTGGCAACTAACCCCACCTAGTGCATTACGCTAGGTTGTCCTCGAAAATCACGGTCATAACATTACTAACACGGACAGGGCGCATCCATCATCCATCGTGTTAGAAATAAGGGTTTGTTAGACCCATATAGCGTTATATATACGAACCGGCGGCTAAAAGCTAACAGGTGTATACGGGGCCTCGTTCTACCACAAAGGCGGAACGAGTTGGGTAATGCTAACCTAAAGGCATCATATCCATAATACATAACCATAATACATAATATACCATAAAATACATTTATACAACGCTAATCATGCCCAAAAAGTGTAAAAAGGGTAAAAAGGGCAACGAATAACTCACAGAATAGCAAAGCAATCCAAATCACGATATGTCGGGAAATAATATAATACCGTCAAGCTCCCACGTCTAAGTGCCCTAAACATCACGTAAATAAACATGTCTACGTATCTCTAAGTCTAGTGGGATATGCCTTAACGATTAACGTTCTATACGGGTTTTAAAATGACCAAAAGGAACATCGATTTAACAGGATTACAAACGTTTCGGAAAATCAGCAAGCTAGTTACGTGACTAAGACTAAAGGTCTTAGTTACGTGATCAGTTACGTGACTAAGACTAAAGGTCTTAGTCACGTGATCAGTTACGTGACTAAGACTAATGGTCTTAGTTACGTGATCAGTTACGTGATCAGTTACGTGACTAAGACTAATGGTCTTAGTTACGTGATCAGTTACGTTCACGTAACACAGTTACGTGACGTAACTGGGTTTTTACGAAAAATTACATTCGGGATTCGATTTCTGAGTGTTCTAGGTGTCAAAATGATCCATAATCGAAACCCTATGTCCAGAATACGTTTAGATACAATAACCCTAAATAAAATCCGAGTTTTGATGGTGAAAAGTGGTATTTTCGGGATAGAATCAAAATAACAAAGTTTAAAACTAAAACCGAGAAATACTTACCCGATCGTAATGAAAATTGGAGGATAGATGAAGATGATAACGGTGAACAATAATCTAGTCTCAGATTTGGATTTCAACGGTCGGATCTCCGGGAAATTTAGAGAGAAGGGAGAGTGTTTGTGGGTGTTATTTCTAGAGAGAGAATGAGATGGGGAGAATTGGGGAAAAAGTAGGTGAAAGGAATAAGACAAAAAGGGGTATAAGACAAATGGGTTGGTGGGGGACTAAAATTGTAATAGAAATTCCCCCATAGGACTAGTTTTGTAATAAATTTCCGAAAGGACTAAAAATGAAATACTTTTTAAACGTTAATCTTAATCGTATAAATAAGGCATAATACCCCTAAACTTATCATAAGAGCATACTAGACTTATACTAAAGGCACTTAGAACTACACGTTCCCGACATAAAGATTCTAATCACATAAGATACAAATACGATACTCAATAAATACGGGAAATACGAATACAATACTCATAAAATACGAATACGATAAAACATAAAATAATACAATAGGGTCAAAACATAAACATAAATAAATAAAACGAATACGGGTCGATAGAAATATACCTAGTAATTCGCGAATGTCACACAAAAACTCTCTCAAGAACACACACACACCTCTCTAATTACAGTGATTTTCACACCAAAAAAACATAAACATAACCACATTAAACACCTACAAATCTTCCATAAACAAGAAGGAAAGAAAGGAGCTTTCAACTATTTGGGTTAAAATTGATTTCTAGCATTTTTGGGGCTAAAAACAGCAAGGGAACACTTCAATCTCTTCCAAATCACTTTCTACTTGGTATAAATCTCTCAAATCTTATGTCTTTATAATATATACACTTTGTATGCATCATCTAACAACTAAAAATGGATTTTTATGAAGATTTGTGACCATTTATGAACAAAAACGGGTTTTGATAAAAGCTATGTTAAATCCTTGTTATTATGGATGAAAATCCAAACAAAACTTATATTATAAAAGGTTTTACCATTTTTAACCTTTGCATGTCGAAATCTAACTCAAAAATAACGAATTTCATCAAAAACGATTTTTGGGTAAATGAACTGTCTCGCGACCGCGCCTCGGTGCCTCCACTGCGAGGCAGTCATGGTGAACATATGACCGCGCCACGGTTCCCCCACCGCGAGGCGGTCGTGGTGAACTTGTGACCGCGGCGCAGTGCCTCCACCTCAAGGCGGTCGTGTGCAGACTTGTTACAAAACCTTATTTAAACCATTATTGAGCGTAACTTTGAACTTGTCGTTTTAAGATTTATATATAAAACTGAAGTTCATGAACTATAACCTGTAATAGGGTAACTTACTCAACATATAATCCCTATCTTGTTTTTATAAGTTAAAGATTATTGTTATGACGTTTGCAAGCGGGAAAGTGTTAAAAATTGGATTTGAAAAATATAGCGCGGAAGCGCTGCCCGATTTTCACTAGACCTTAATATAATCCTAAAACTTAAGTATTTCTCGTTGACTAACGATGTTATTAACTCATAAACAATCATACTCACTCGAAAACTTGGTATAAAAATAGGATTCCGGTGATTCTGAGCACCTTTCGAGCAATTCCGAGCACGCTAGAAATCTTCGCAAACAGTGAGTTACAAACCCCTACTTTTTAAACGCTTTTATTGCATTTTGGGGTGAAATGCGAGTCTTAGGCTTAGACACTACATTTAAGCTGAAGCAAACTATAGTGAAACGCTTTGATACTCGAATACTATTACGAAAACGATTTGATACTTGAATACTATTACGAAAACACTTATGTATTTTGAAAGCTATTATGAAACACTTTGATATTTTGAATACTAAAACGAATAACTATTTTGCCGGCATTGTTGAGGGTTTTGCCAACAATGTCGAGGACACGAAAGCTATATTTTCCAATGACTAAAACAATCGATCGTCATGTTGCGGACTTTGTACAACATGGACGTGAGAAACCATTGAAAACTCCCGAAAACTACCAAGGACATTAGTTGCTATTAATCCCTTTGGAAAGGACCGTTAGTAGATATGGATAGCGCTATTAGGGTTAGAAGACCCTCACCACAACGACTTATAACTATGGTGCATAATACTAATAGGGTAGGCTTTAGGCTTAGCAACGATCATTGGGCAATACTTAGGATTGTCACATAGTCGCGCTATGTGGTCAATGCCTACGAAAGCGAACACAAATACTTATCGTCTTACACATGTGGATGGTTCCACCGCTGAGGTAATGACAAAACAAAACACGAATAACTATATTTTACGCATGGTTATGCGAAAACTATTTGAACACTATATTTTGCGCATGGTTATGCGACAACTATTTGAACACTATATTTTACGCATGGTTATGCGACAACTATTTGAACACTATATTTTACGCATGGTTATGCGACAACTATTTGAACACTATATTTTACGCATGGTTATGCGACAACTATTTGAACACTATACTTTACGCATGGTTATGCGACAACTATTTTAATGCTATACTATACGCCATTGTTATGGGCGTCGAAACTTAAATGCTTTACGTAAACTTGTAGCTCACTATCTACGTCTCCCGTAGTTAACACTTGACTCGTATTTTCAGGAAATGAGTAAGCTTTGGAGACGATGCTTATGCTTTTGGTTGATGACTTCAAGAATGGGAAAGGGTTCGGGTGGCTTGGCTGTGAACACTTATTTTTATTTCGGATATGTAAACGATGTTGCAAACATTTGTAAACCTTTGAAGTTATGTTTCTTTTAATATAACTTGGTGTGGAATTATAAACTTGTGTATCGAATGCTATTGCTCTTCACATCTTGTGTTTCCGCTTTAGCGGGGTGTGACAATCTAAAGGCATCCCAATCCACATTCGCATATATATATATATATATATATATATTATATATATATATATATATATATATATATATTATATATAATATATATATATATATATGAAGTTTAAAACACGCTTATCATGTCCAAATATAAAAACGGCAAAAAGAGTAACGAATAACTCACAAATCAGCGATACATACGTCTGGTAGACAAAATCAGGAGAATAACGCTCCACCGCCTAAGTGCTCTAGCATAAAGACATCGAAAGTCTAAGTATCTTTATAAACGTAGTAGGGTTTAGCCTTAAATAATTAACGCTATATTATATATTATATTTAAAAGTGTTCGAAAGAATAATATTTCGAGTTAAAGATGACGAGTAAGAGATAACGATATTTCATGTCAAAATGACGAGTAAAAGATATTGATATTTCGAGTCAATAATGACTACTAAAAGATATCGATAATTTGAGTCAATAATGACGAATAAAAGATAACGATATTTCGAGTCAATAACGACTACTAGAAGATATCGTTTATTCAAGTCAATAATGACGATTAGAAAGGAATGATATTTCAAGCCGAAAATGACTAACAAAAATATCGGTTGAAGATAGAATACTAGTACCAAAGTTTAGTCGAAGTCAACCAAGATCAACATCAAAGGATAGTTGACTTGGTCAAAGTCAACGATTTCGAAAGGAGTTAAAGTCAACTAAAAGTCAACATTCGACATTTTGAATAATTTAAAATCGTTTGAGGGATTTAAATATTTTGAGTAAATTAGTTTGAAAACAATTTAATAAAAGTTTAACGAAAGGAAAGTTTATTATAAAAATTTAAGATTTAGATCGCATTTTGTATAAAAAGTATATATTTATCGAAAATATGTACGTTTAACGAATAATATATTAATAAATATGGTGTTTATGATTGCGATTACGTTTTTGAGACCAAAAACGTATATTTGTAATCAATGTCATAAAGTGGATCATAAAGGAATTACATCAACATAATGAATTCCGAATACATAAAATAAATGATCCCAAAATAAGCATGGCATGATCAAACAAATCCTCAAACTCCTGAAAAAGCGTTAAAAACGATACTAACACATGTTGGTGAATTATTCGCAATATTTATAGTAAAAAGTTGACCCAATAAAAGATTCAATAATCATGACAAGTTTCAAATAGCATATCTTGTATTTATAACCAAAGTGTGAGTATAATACCTAGATTGATCATACACTGAACCTGACCACATCAAATCCCCTAACCTAAGGCGATGTTAACCAAAGGCAACAAGTAACAAACGGCCATACCATCCACTCATAGGGACATCCTATCGAGTAATAAGGGTTAGGTCAAACCCATATAGATCTATATATATGTAAAACCATGGGCACAAAGCTTAACAAGTGTATAAGGGGGGCTTACCAGAGCCTAATGAACATCTAATCTAAGGTGATACTAATCCACTAGGTAAACAAGATATACATACATATGAAAATTTAAAATACGCTTTCCAGCCCAAAAATAGATAAGACAAGGGCTACGAATAACTCACAAGATAAACTCGGCAAGTATCGGGTAAATATCAATAGCGAACTAACACTTCGCCGCCTAAGTGCCCTAAAACAATATAACATAGTCTAAGTATCTCTATAAATACAGTACGGTTTAGCCTTATCGGTTAAGTTTAATATTTAAGATTTTATTAAAGTATTCCAACGATCTCCAAGCCGAGTCGTGATGACGGATCAAGGTGACGATGTTCCGCGCCGATAAGGACGATAGGAAGATGTCGACAATTCACGTCATAATTGACTATTAGAAAGGAATGATATGCCGAGCCGAAAATGACTAACAGGAATATCGGTTGAAAGGAATACTGTTACCAAAGTTTTATTGAGATCGACCAAAGTCAACGACAAAAATGTTGGCTTGGTCAAAGTCAAAGATGTTGACTTGGCCAAACTCAAAGTCAACAATTTTAAAGGAAAGTCAAAGTCAACGAAAAAGTCAAACTTTGACACTTTGAGAGTTAAAAATCCTTTTATTTCGAAAATAGTGGAGTAAAGTGATTTAAAATGGTTTCAAACGATTTTGTCGTAAAAAGATAAGTAAACGTTCGTTTAAAATGATTTTTGGTAACGTTTATGATAGCGATGACGTCTTTGAGTCCAAAGTCGCAGTTTCAACATTATATAATACTTTTATATGTGTTAGGTTACTTATATAAGTGTTTAGAGTTGTAGAAATAAAATCATAAAACGTAATCTGAGAATTCGCTCCGGCGCACTACGGAACCAGTGCGTCGCAGTTGATTTAGTGCAAAAACGATTTTTGGAGAAATAGAGTCCGGTGCGTCGCACCAGGTATGGGGTGCGGCGCACTGGCCAGTTTTCCAGACTTATGAGTTTTGTCGTATGTCGGAAATTGCGTTGTTTGCCGTTTTAAGGTTAAAGTGTAAATTGTCCGAAAGTTGTAATAGGTTCAGTTAACATTTACCAAACTTTATATATATGTATGTGTGTAGTTTTATATACTAATATAGTAAATATGTTAATTTCGGTTAATATCATATTTTAACATATTTAAGTCCAAACCTCCAAAAATAACAAGTGTTGGTCTAATATATTAACCTAACCATTTTTCCAAGGCTAAAACCGAAATTGAATAAAATGAAAAAGAGATAGGTTCGGAGAAATAAAGATTTTTACCGATTTCACCCGCAAGATTTCTACAAGCTTTACTTGTCCGAAGAGGGGAGACTTTGGTTGTGGCGGGGAGGAAGTATTCGGCTCCAAGACATAAAAACAACCACCATTAATAAAAAGTCTCAAAAGGAAATAAATAAGTAAATAGATTTCGGAGGAATTTGCTTACCACAAACTAGAAGTGAGTTTTCTCCGAAAGGTTGTCACACTCCAAAGTAGTGGTTAAGACATGGAATAAAAGTCACCATTAAGACACAAACAAGAAGTGTGTTAGAGCTTTTTATTTCGAAAAGAAAGTTAAAGAGTTTTCGGAGGATTTACTTACCAAAAACTAATATGACGTTTCTTCAAAGAAAATCACCGAAACTCCTTCAATTCAAGATGGAATTGGAAGCATAAGCTTGGTAAGACAAAAGAATAAGATTATAAGTTAGAAAGCTCCAACCAAATGGAAGAAAAAGAGAAGAAAGTGAAGAAATTTAGCAATGAATAACTTACCGAGATGTGTAGAATTAAAGGGTGTTTGTAAGAGATAATTTCTCCAACTTGATCACTTGGATTCTCACTTCAACAAAGGTGTAAAAAGCTCTTATTTCTCGGGAAAAATTGAGAGAGAATGAGAGTTTTGGTGAAGTGAGAATGAAAGAGAAAAGTGATAAAAGGATTTGATGTAAAGTTTGGTTTTTAGAATGAGAGATGATGCAAACCTATTTAGAGATCCACAATTAGATCTAACATACCCAAATAGGGCAATTTGCAGAAGAAATCACGTGTAAAAAGGTTTGGAATCTCAAGATTTTGACCCAAAAAGTCGTTTGGAAATTAGCTGATTTTGGTGTCGGTGCGGCGCACCATAGGTTCAGTGCGGCGCACCGGGGCCAAAATGGAAATTTTCGTTAAGTTGTTAAAGGATTCCGTTAGTTCTCCGTTAAAGGACTAACTTTGTAATAGATTAAGTTAGAGGACTAACTTTGTAATGAAATTTTAAAATATAATTTTCTTAACCGACGATTACGGCGTAAACACCCTACTTTAATAACACGAGAATACTAACTATTCGGTACTTAAACGATTATAGAGCTTTCGTCTCGAGAGACGAAGTAATAAAACATATAAAACCCGACTCAAATATACAAAACGTGAGTAAATATAAAGCGAAATGCAAGGGTCAAAATAATTGCGAATAAAAAGAATAAATATCGGTAATGAAAAATACCTCAAAAAGACGGATTGTCACAATATATATATATATATATATATATATATATATATATATATATATATATATATATATATATATATATATATATATATATATATATATATATATATATATATATATATATACTTAAGCGAAGTTTCAAACCAGAGGCTCATTGCGGCGCACAGGGACTTCAGTTCGTCGCACCAAGTTTGTGACCAAGCCCACTGCGGCGCAGTAAGACAACAGTGGCAAAAACGAATTTTTAAGTTTTTACGTTTTAGTATCGATACGTTAAATTTAGTTTTATATGAATATGTCTAGAATGTCATTTTTATGTAAATATGCTTATAAGTTTATTTATATATTATATGTGTAAGTTGTACATAATAATAACTAATAATACCAATTATATGTATAATTAGTGCATAATTCGTCCAAAAATTCCAAGAGTATAAGATAATCATTTTCGGTACGAATTTACTAATAGTTCCTATATGACTTAAAATTATCCGATTTTTACATGTATGTTCATAATATACCATTTTTAGATGATAACTAATAACCTACAAATATGATATTAATATGTATAATATGTCAAATTTTATGTTTTCTTCCATTTTAACCATATTCACTTTTTATATAAGTTACTTAGACGAAAACCTAGTGAATATTAAGGAACGAAAAGGAGAAATTAGGAACTTTTAGAGAGTACCGGAGACCTCCGCAAAATCTACCAAGAATCATCGAAATAGTCTTGAAATCTCTCGAAAATGAACTCCACAAGTGGTGGTGATGAAAAACCAAGCTTCAAATATGAAACATCCACTTGTTATAATAGAAACTTTTAGAAAATGAGAGTTAGAATAAGATTTAAGGAGTGTTTTTGCTTACCAATCTTCAAGATGAATAAGTTTCCATGGTGGTGAAAGAAAACTAAAAATGGAATATGAAGATGGTGGATGAATCCTTGCAAGAATATGTGACAACCGTCTAAACTAAGGTCGAGAACGCTAACTTATAACTTCTAAGTGTTTATTTTGATGCCCGTTATGACTAATTTTATGTGCTATGTGGTTACGTAGACATAAATCTTAAGCTAAGTTCGTTGTAACTCACGCAAAACTCTAAAACGAAAGTTTACTTTATTTAAACCTTTAAGCGCGGATCGGGATCGGAATCAAAAATATGTAAGTCCTAATACCAAGAAAACACCTAAGGAACTTTCCTAAGTTCATCGCAAAACAAATCTAAGACTTTCAACTAACGAAATCGAGTAACAATGGAGCGAATGAAAAACGAAAAAAAAAAGACAAATCTGCCCTCCAACCGCGCCGCGGTGAGGCCAGCGCGCCGCGGTGGAGTGCGCAGACAGCCATTTTTGGTCAACTTTTAAAAGCTTAAGCAAGTAAACCCAAACCCGAGCCCAACACTTTGGCTCCGGGTTAGACATGTTTTAAGCCTCTTATAAGTCCAGTAAAACTGATTTTTACCCACTTATAACACACACAAACACATAACACAAACACACACACATCAAAACACACTCCTTGCTCTCTCTCTCTCTTTGCTACACATTCAAGAACTCACACCATCATTTTCCAGTGAATTTTACCAACAAAACTCAGTAAAATAACCACTTAAAAACACACAAATCGTTCATCAAGTAAAGAGGGAGAAAGGAGTTGCATCTATTTGGGTTGAAAGTTGATTTCTAAGCAATTTTGGGTCAAAATCACAAAGGGTTTACTTCAATCATCTTCAAACCACTTTACTCTCGGTAAAAACACTTCTAATCTACTGTCTTTACAATAAATACTCATTGCATGTATCATCTAACACCTAAAAATGAGTTTAT
Organism: Senecio squalidus; assembly: GCA_910822075.1. Classification (NCBI taxonomy): domain Eukaryota; kingdom Viridiplantae; phylum Streptophyta; class Magnoliopsida; order Asterales; family Asteraceae; genus Senecio; species Senecio squalidus. The sequence goes on along the minus strand of CAJVGC010000508.1, from coordinate 13,040,305 downwards.
ATGAAGATTTTTGCCATTTATGAACAAAAACGGGATTTTGGTAAATGCATGGTTAGATCTATACATTTTGGTTAAAAACACTATATAAACCATGAAACATCCATTATTTAGGTATATCTTTGGTTGCATGTCGAAATCCAACTTAAAAACATCAAATTTCTTCAAAAACGAGCTTGACCAAGAACCTGTCACAGTGACCGCGGCGCAGTCGCTTCACCGCGGCGCGGTCAAGGTAAAACCTCTGACCGCGGCGCAGTCCTCCCCCCCGCGGCGCGGTCATGCTGCTGACAGACTGCACAATAACCTAAGTTTAAACCGTTTTGAATCGTAACGCTAAACTAGTCATTTATACACATGATCAAAACTGAAGTCAGCAACTATAATCGGTAGTGAACTAAACTTATAATCATTCAATCTTGGTATTATTATAGGATTCCCGTGATTTCCGGTCCGTCTCGATTACTCTCCGCACACGTAGCTCATCTTTGCAAACAGTGAGTTACAAACCCCTACTTTTTATAAACGCTTTTGATACTTTTGGGGTGAAATGCGAGTCTTAGGCTTAACTATTATTTAAGCTGAAAAACGATTATTACTTGAATGCTAAACGAGAACTATTTGATACGCAATGCTATTACGAAAACATTTGTATACTTTGAAAGCTATTATGAAATACTTTGATATTTTGAATACTTATATGAAAAACTATTTTGCCGGCATTGTTGAGGGTTTTGCCAACAATGTCGAGGACACGAAAGCTATATTTGCCAATGACTAAAGCAATCGATCGTCATGTTGCGGACTTTGTACAACATGGACGTGAGAAACCATTGAAAACTCCCGAAAACTACCAAGAACATTAGTTGCTATTAATCCCTTTGGAAAGGACCGTTAGTAGATATGGATAGCGCTATTAGGGTAGAGTGACCCTCACCACAACGACTTATAACGATGGTGCATAATACTAAATGGGTAGGCTTAAGGCTTAGCAACGATCATTGGGCAAACTTAGGATTGTCACATAGTCGCGCTATGTGGTCAATGCCTATAAACATAAATGCTATACTCTATACATTTTTATGTGACAACTATTTTGAATGCGATACTCTATGCATGGTTATGCGATTACAATTTGAAAACTTATGCTTTACTAAAACTTTGTAGCTCACTAACTACGCCTCCCGTAGTTAACACTTGACTCGTATTTTCAGGAAACGAGTAAGCATGTGCTGATGACTTTACGCTTGGGGCTGATGACTTCAAGAACGGGATGGGTTTGGGTGGTTTGGTTATGAACACCCTATTTTGAATTCGGATATGTAATCGATATTTTAAAAACAATTATGTAAACTTTGTTGTAACTTTTATTTAATATAACTTGGCGTTTATCTATATCTTGCTATCGAATGCTATTGCTCTTCACATCCTGCGTTCCGCTTTAGCGGGGTGTGACAGACTTGGTATCAGAGCGCAAGGTTATAGTGAATACCGATTTTTCAAAAATCAAACTATAACCAATTTCTAAACGAAAGATTTTATTTAACCAAAACGTGAAGGCATTGTTTAACTTGAATTATTCGTAGCCTGATCACCTATGAATAATTTGGACTAAATCATGCCAGAACGGGATTGGTAAACATTAAACGAACCTTCCCGAGAATTCTTGAAGTCAGACCCACACAGACCTAGATGCTACTTAAGATACTCTATGTGCTCAGCTCTTTACTAACACTAACATGAGCCGTATCTTCGAACTAACTCGTTATCGATTTAGGGTATGTCGAGAGGGAAAGAGATAGCTACGTCAGACAGCGAGACCGAACACTCTCACGAATCCCAATCACGCTCTAGGAGTCAGCAATCGTCACCACTCACCCTACCTTACCTCAGTCGGGACGGTGAAGGAACCTCACGATTACCAACACGCCGCGCACGACACCCACCTAATCGGCACTCGAGACCTCAGATAACTACGCCACAACCACCCCCTGAGCGCGGATTGACTCCTGAGGAAATTCAAGCGCTTTGTAACATGTCCGTCGACCTCCGCGGATACACACAAGTCGTGAGAGATCACTCCCACCAGATACGTGGTTTGTACACCGAGGTGTTACGCACAAAGGCAATGGCACGGAAGGCAATTCGAGCAGCACGCAACTTGATGCTGATTAACATAGTACTAGTATTCCTTATGGTTGTTTTGGTTGTAATTAAGGTTTAGAGGTTGTTGTAAGATATCTTTTGGATGGTAAGCAGAACATGTAGTTTATGAAGGATTGTAAGCGTAGTACTTTATGTTTGGTTGGTGATGTACGACAATAGTCGATGATGTTGGATTTTGTAAGAGCATCAAATTTTGAGCGATATATATAAAATGGACGGATTATAATTACGATTGTTGTTGTTCTTGTTATTTCCCATTATATGAATCTAAAGTGATATATCAAAACCCTAAATCCGAGTTCTCTCTTGTGTAGGAAAATGGCCGAACACAACGATGAGCGCATTGTCCAAAGGATCAACGCCCGTTTGAACGAGGCGATACCCGACATCATAGCCCGAATCAACGCTGGTATCCACCAGGGAGGACCAAGGGGAAATAACAACAACCAAGATAACAACAACCAAGATAACAACAACCAAGGAAACAACAACCAACGAAACAACAACCGGGAAAATAACAATCAGGGAAACCACAACCAGGGGAACAACCAAGGTTGTAGCTACAAGACCTTCATATCTTGCAGGCCAAAGGAATTCCATGGCACTGAGGGCGCCATCGGACTATCGCGCTGGATCGATAGTATGGAAGTCGTATTGAGGATCAGCCAGTGCGCTGAAAACAAGAAGGTGGAATTCACTTCCTGCATGCTTCAGGGACGAGCCCTAACCTGGTGGAACAGTCAACTTCAGGTCCAAGGTCCGGACGCTGCATACAACATGCCATGGGCAAGGTTCAAGGAACTACTAGTGATTGAGTACTGTCCCAAGGAGATCCTAAAGAAGCTCAAGAACGAACTCTGGAATCACTCCATGATAGGAACTGACATCGACACCTACGTCGCGCGATTTCATGAACTCGCAAATCTAGTACCTGAACTGGTAACCCCCGAGGACAAGCGAATTGAGCACTTCATTTGGGGACTCTCACCCGAGATCAGGGCTATGGCGACGGCTACCGAGCCAGCTACGATGCAGCAGGCTGTGAGCTTGGCCAATCGCCTAACCCAGGATTGGATAAGGAATGGAGGAATATCAAAGCCGGGTGCAGAGGACGCAAAGGGAAAGCGTAAGGTTGAGGACACATCGGGGAACAAAAAGGAACGGTTTAACAAGAAGGCTAGAACGGTAAGGAACTACGGAGTTGCTACGGCAGAGAACACCGGCTACCAGGGAAAGGCACCAAAATGCGATAGGTGCGGTTATCACCACGGAGGTGAATGTCGGTCATGCACCAACTGCAACCGCCTCGGTCACTGGACCCGACACTGTAAGGCCGTGAATGCTGGACCGCAGCAGGCGGAAAGGCAGCAGAATGAAGGACCACGACAAGCTGGGAGGCCACAACAGAACGATAGGCCTCGCCAGGGAGAATGTTATGAGTGCGGTAGTAGGGATCACTACCGAAATGCTTGTCCTAGGCTAAACCCTGCCCGAAACCCAAACCAGAACCGCAATCAAAACCCTCCGCAGAACCAAAACCAGAACAATCAAAGGGGAAACGATGGGGGACAAGGCCGTGGAAGAGCCTTCGCGATTGGTGCCGAAGAGGCAAGAAACGACCCCCGGGTGATTGCAGGTACGTTTCTCCTTAACAACTACTATGCCTCAGTACTATTTGATTCAGGCGCGGACAAAAGTTTTGTGTCCCTAGAGTTTAGGCCCTTGATTGCATTAGAAACCGAACCTCTAAGTGAAACATTTACGGTAGAATACGCAAATGGTCAGGAATACCAAGCTAGTGACGTAATTAAGAATTGCACAATAACCCTAGCTAACCACTCTTTCGAAATAGACCTAATCCCCATCGAACTTAAGAGCTTTGACGTAGTAATAGGAATGGACTGGTTAACCATCCGAGACGCGAGGATATTTTGTTTAGATAAAACGGTACGAATGCCATTAGGAGATGGAAAGGAATTGATAGTACAAGGAGATAGGCCGGGCCAGACTTCGAAGCTTATATCGGTGATGAAGATGCGCAAGTACTTGAATAAGGGCTGCTTTGCGTTATTAGTGAACATAAAGGACAAACAGGCAAAAGCAGCAGACCTTAAGGATGTACCGATAGTTAGAGACTATCCGGAAGTATTTCCCGAAGAATTACCTGGACTACCACCTCAGAGGCAAGTTGAGTTTAGAATCGAGGTAATTCCTGGAGCGGCACCGGTGGCAAGGACGCCATATCGGCTAGCTCCGACTGAGATGCAGGAATTGTCCAACCAAGTTCAGGAATTATTGGATAAAGGATTTATCCGACCAAGCTCATCACCATGGGGCGCGCCGATTCTATTCGTAAAGAAGAAGGATGGATCGTTTCGCATGTGTATCGACTACCGAGAATTGAATAAACTAACCGTCAAGAACCGATACCCTCTTCCGCGAATCGATGACCTTTTCGATCAACTACAAGGCGCAACCTACTTTTCAAAGATTGACTTAAGGTCCGGATATCATCAAGTGTTGGTTTCAGAAGATGACATACCGAAGACCGCATTCCGCACTAGATACGGACACTACGAATTCTTGGTAATGCCATTTGGACTCACGAACGCACCGGCAGTATTCATGGATTTGATGAATAGGGTATGCCGACCGTATCTAGACAAGTTCGTTATAGTATTCATCGATGACATCCTAATCTATTCGCGCAACAAGGAAGATCACGCAGAGCACCTAAAACTATTATTGGAATTACTCAAAGAACAACAGCTCTACGCAAAGTTTTCTAAGTGCGAATTCTGGTTGCGTGAAGTCAAATTTCTCGGTCACGTAGTCAATGGATCTGGAATCCACGTTGACCCATCAAAAATCGAGGCTATAGAGAACTGGAAAACTCTCAAGAGTCCGACAGAAATCCGGCAATTTTTAGGATTGGCTGGGTATTATCGGCGATTCATTCAGGATTTCTCTAAGATAGCTAAACCCCTAACAAAGTTAACACAAAAGAACGAGAAGTTCAACTGGGGAGATGCTCAAGAGCAAGCCTTCAATATCCTGAAAACGAAACTGTGCAACGCTCCGATCTTAACTCTTCCCGAGGGAAATGAAGACTTCGTAGTTTATTGTGACGCATCTAACCTAGGATTAGGTTGTGTATTGATGCAGCGAAATAAGGTCATAGCTTATGCATCGCGACAACTTAAGAAACACGAGGTCAACTACGCTACGCACGACTTAGAACTAGGAGCGATAGTTTTTGCACTAAAAATCTGGAGACATTACCTCTACGGAACCAAATGCACCGTATTCACGGACCATAGGAGTCTGCAACACATACTAGATCAGAAGCTACTCAACATGAGGCAAAGGAGATGGTTAGAACTCCTTAGCGACTACGACTGCGATATTAAGTATCACCCTGGCAAAGCAAACGTCGTAGCAGATGCCCTGAGTAGGAAGGAGAGGCAACAGACGACTCGAGTACGTGCATTAGGGATTTACCTAAAACCCGACTTGAGAACACGCATAGCAAGTGCCCAGCATGAGGCTTTGAAGGCAGATAACATAAAGGTTGAAACCTTGCACAATCACGACAAGGATTTCGTAAGAAAGAGCGACGATGTCTACTATTTTAAGGATCGAGCCTGGATTCCTACGACCAACGAATTGAGGAAGACCATCATGGATGAAGCACACCGAACGCGATATTCCATTCATCCAGGGTCAAGCAAAATGTATAAGGACCTCAAGGAACACTACTGGTGGCCTGGAATGAAGAGAGACGTTGCTTTATACGTAGAGAAATGCCTCACTTGTGCGAAAGTGAAGGCCGAATATCAGAAGCCATCCGGATTACTACAACAACCCGAGATTCCCGAGTGGAAATGGGAACAAATCACAATGGACTTCGTCACAAAGTTACCTCGAACATCAAAGGGTAACGACATGATCTGGGTTATAGTAGATCGACTAACGAAGTCAGCACACTTCATTCCGATTAAGGAAAGTTTTAACGTAGAAAAACTTGTCCAGATATACATCAACGAGGTAGTGACACGTCACGGAATACCCACGTCAATCATCTCGGATAGAGATACTCGCTTCACTTCCAGATTTTGGAAGGCATTCCAAGAGTCGTTTGGCACACGATTGGACTTAAGCACGGCTTACCATCAGCAAACCGATGGTCAAAGCGAGCGCACCATACAAACATTAGAGGACATGCTGAGGGCATGCGTTATCGACTTCGGAGGAAGTTGGGATAGCCACTTACCACTAATAGAGTTCTCTTACAATAACAGCTACCATGCTAGCATCAAATGTGCGCCTTTTGAAGCTCTATACGGAAGGAAATGCCAATCTCCGTTGTGTTGGTTGGAACCAGGAGATCGACAACTAATTAGCATGGACATAGTGCAAGAAACGATTGATAAGATCACAACGATCAAGGAAAGACTTAAGACTGCGAGAAGTCGACAAAAGAGCTATGCCGATATGCGCAGAAAGGATCTAGAATTTCAAGTCGGCGACAAAGTACTTCTAAAGGTGTCACCTTGGAAAGGTGCAATACGCCGCGGAAAGCATGGAAAACTCAGCCCAAGATACGTGGGACCGTTCGAGATACTCGAAAGGGTAGGTCTAGTTGCGTATCGCTTAGAACTACCGCAATAGCTCGGTAACATGCATAACACTTTTCACGTTTCGAGACTGAAAAAGTGCCTATCGGACGAAACGCTTATCACCCCTTTAGAAGAAATACAACTAGACGAAAAGCTCCAATTTGTCGAGGAACCGATTGAAATCATAGATCGCGAAACTAAGAAACTAAGGCATAGTAAAATTCCCATAGTGAGGGTGCGATGGAACGCAAAACGAGGCCCCGAATATACCTGGGAACGTGAGGATCAAATGATGCTTAAGTATCCTCATCTCTTCACTTCTCCCACAACGAATACCACAAGTTGAAATTTCGGGACGAAATTCTTTCAACGTGGGGAGAATGTGACAACCGTCTAAACTAAGGTCGAGAACGCTAACTTATAACTTCTAAGTGTTTATTTTGATGCCCGTTATGACTAATTTTATGTGCTATGTGGTTACGTAGACATAACTCTTAAGCTAAGTTCGTTGTAACTCACGCAAAACTCTTAAACGAAAGTTTACTTTATTTAAACCTTTAAGCGCGGATCGGGATCGGAATCAAAAATATGTAAGTCCTAATACCAAGAAAACACCTAAGGAACTTTCCTAAGTTCATCGCAAAACAAATCTAAGACTTTCAACTAACGAAAACGAGTAACAATGGAGCGAATGAAAAACGAAAAAAAAAAAAAAGACAAATCTGCCCTCCAGCCGCGCCGCGGTGAGGCCAGCGCGCCGCGGTGGAGTGCGCAGACAGCCATTTTTGGTCAACTTTTAAAAGCTTAAGCAAGTAAACCCAAACCCGAGCCCAACACTTTGGCTCCGGGTTAGACATGTTTTAAGCCTCTTATAAGTCCAGTAAAACTGATTTTTACCCACTTATAACACACACAAACACATAACACAAACACACACACATCAAAACACACTCCTTGCTCTCTCTCTCTTTGCTACACATTCAAGAACTCACACCACCCTTTTCCAGTGAATTTTACCAACAAAACTCAGTAAAATAACCACTTAAAAACACACAAATCGTTCATCAAGTAAAGAGGGAGAAAGGAGTTGCATCTATTTGGGTTGAAAGTTGATTTCTAAGCAATTTTGGGTCAAAATCACCAAGGGTTTACTTCAATCATCTTCAAACCACTTTACTCTCGGTAAAAACACTTCTAATCTACTGTCTTTACAATAAATACTCATTGCATGTATCATCTAACACCTAAAAATGAGTTTATATGAAGATTTTTGGGCATTTATGAACAAAAAAGGGTTTTTCACAAATAGGATGGTTAGATCTATAAATTGTGGTTAAAAACACTAAATAAACCATAAGACATCAATTATTTAGGTATATCTTTGGTTGCATGTCGAAATCCAACTTAAAAACATCAGATTTCTTCAAAAACGAGCTTGACCAAGAACCTGTCACAGTGACTGCGGCGCAGTCGCGTCACCGCGGCGCGGTCAAGGTAAAACCTCTGACCGCGGCGCAGTCCTCCCACCGCGGCGTGGTCATGCTGCTGACAGACTGCACAATAACCTAAGTTTAAACCGTTTTGAATCGTAACGCTAAACTAGTCATTTATACACATGATCAAAACTGAAGTCAGCAACTATAATCAGTAGTGAACTAAACTTATAATCATTCAATCTTGGTATTATTATAGGATTCCCGTGATTCCGGTCCGTCTCGATTACTCTCCGCACACGTAGCTCATCTTTGCAAACAGTGAGTTACAAACCCCTACTTTTTATAAACGTTTTTGATACTTTTGGGGTGAAATGCGAGTCTTAGGCTTAACTATTATTTAAGCTGGAAAACGATTATTACTTGAATGCTAAACGAGGACTATTTGATACGCAATGCTATTACGAAAACATTTGTATACTTTGAAAGCTATTATGAAATACTTTGATATTTTGAATACTTACATGAAAAACTATTTTGCCGGCATTGTTGAGGGTTTTGCCAACAATGTCGAGGACACGAAAGCTATATTTGCCAATGACTAAAGCAATCGATCGTCATGTTGCGGACTTTGTACAACATGGACGTGAGAAACCATTGAAAACTCCCGAAAACTACCAAGAACATTAGTTGCTATTAATCCCTTTGGAAAGGACCGTTAGTAGATATGGATAGCGCTATTAGGGTAGAGTGACCCTCACCACAACGACTTATAACGATGGTGCATAATACTAAATGGGTAGGCTTAAGGCTTAGCAACGATCATTGGGCAAACTTAGGATTGTCACATAGTCGCGCTATGTGGTCAATGCCTATAAACATAAATGCTATACTCTATACATTTTTATGTGACAACTATTTTGAATGCGATACTCTATGCATGGTTATGCGATTACAATTTGAAAACTTATGCTTTACTAAAACTTTGTAGCTCACTAACTACGCCTCCCGTAGTTAACACTTGACTCGTATTTTCAGGAAACGAGTAAGCATGTGCTGATGACTTTACGCTTGGGGATGATGACTTCAAGAACGGGATGGGTTTGGGTGGTTTGGTTATGAACACCCTATTTTGAATTCGGATATGTAATCGATATTTTAAAACAATTATGTAAACTTTGTTGTAACTTTTATTTAATATAACTTGGCGTTTATCTATATCTTGCTATCGAATGCTATTGCTCTTCACATCCTGCGTTCCGCTTTAGCGGGGTGTGACAGAATATGTAAAATTTATGTTAGTATTCTCTTTATAAACAAGAAAAAAAAGATGAGATTTGGTTGGAAATGCTTACCAAATGGATGATGAATCAAGGAGATGATAGAAATATGATGTAGGATCTCTTTGTAATATGAAACTCACTCCATATGTGTTTCTTAAATTCACAACTTTAATAGGAAGTGGAGAGAAAAGTGAGAGAGAATGTGAAAGAGAAGTTGAAATGATGGAAATGAAAGATGAAAGATGAAATGGATGGAAGATGTTAAGTTTGAAACAATGAATGAGAGATGATGTGGAATGGTCAAGGATCGACAATTTGCTCATCTAATATCATTTTGGAAAGTTTCCAGCAAGATTTCACGTGGTTGAAAGTTTGTGGAATCTCAAGAAATGTGAAAAAGCGTTTTTGGCATGATCTGCCAGACCACGACTGCGGCGCAGTCCTTCCCTCAGTTAAAGGACTAACTTTGTAATATATTTTTAAAGTTAATCTTAATCGTATAATCGAAGGCATAACTCACCAATACTTATCTTACCAGCATACTTATACCTACTAGGCACTTAGGTACTACACGTTTTCGTCACGAATGACAAAAACAATAATATAAAACCCAACTAAGTAAATAATGAGCGATAAAACGAAATAACAAATAATAATAGGGTCAAAAACAAAAATATTGATAAATAAAAGAACAAGTGGAACACCGAATTAGTACCTCAAAAACGCGGTTGTCACAAAACGACCTTGAAAAATCCTAAAAGCGACTTTATATAGACAGCTCGTCGAGCAAGAAAATAGGGCTAGACGAACAAAATGAATTTGTCAACCATATAAATTTAATTTGACGAATCCCTCTCGCAAACTCTTAAAAAACTCTATTTAGATAATTCTTAAATTTAAATCACCTCAACGAAATTATGTATGAAAAATTTAGGACCAAAATTATGAAGGTACGCAAAGTTAATTTCATGTTTAGACTTTGCCGTAATCTCGCCATGTAATGAACGAACACCTTCATGACTATTCTTTGACCAACACACATCCAATTCCACACCATATAGTGTTCCGTTTCTTGACTTTCTTCAACTAAGTACCCATCCTCATACGTTGTATACTCATTTATTCCATATATCGTATAAAGTATAACTTCTAAATCATTTTTCAAATTTTTGTAGTTACATTGTCCGATATAGAACCCTATTATACTTATGATGTTTCACAATGACTCTAGACTAACATTCATCATGTTCTTAGCAATAATTGATGGTGTAGTTAGTTAACTCTAGGTCAAGATAGTTTCATCTTTAGATTAGTAAAAGATTTGGGTAGTTAATCTTTTAGTCTAGTTTGATTTATTTTTGGATGCCCAACTGTAGATTAGCAAAACTAAAAAATAAAATAGAGATATAAAGAAATTAAGAAAAAATAATGATGTTAATTGTGATGGGCGGTTTACATACATAAATAGATGGGCATAGGAAACAAATCTGGCAAAAGGAATCAAAAGGCTGGACACCCCCACCCAAACCCCAACCCCCGCCCCACCCCACCCCACTACCTACCTGCTCAAGATATGGTAAGTGCACATGATTCACAACTTACATCACCTGTATCTCTTCTCAGGATTTCTGTGGCTCCCACCACTTCAATCCCTATGCCCAATTAACATGAAAACTTTCACATATTGCTTAAAATCTATATAATAAACAATCAAATTTAAAGAAATTATACAAATAAGTTAGGTTTTTGCTAAAGGTAATGCTTCATTATAGATAAGAATAACAATTGCATTAAGAATGTTGTTTAAGAAATTGTTAATTAGCTTGTCAACTTATTTTTAGTGTTTGTTATATTTTAGACGGTTTCTTTTGTTGATTTACTAAACATGGAAAAATGTTGTTTCAAATATTTCTTTCTGATAATATATTTGTATTTAATGCTTATATCGTAATATGATTTATATAGTCATATTTTAGGGAGATTGTAAACTGAAGAGAAAAAAAAATGTAAACCGTGTAATTTTAAAGCGTTTTAAAAACGTCTTATTTGATTCATTTTAACACTAATTTCTTATGCTACTCAACAAACTGTGTAATATACGAATACATCATTACATAATAAGTATCATATTCCAGTATAAATTTTGAATCTATTTAGCAAAAATATAAGTTTTGAAATTTAAGATAATTAACCATTTAAGAAAGGGTTAATTGTAAATACATCCAAACAAAACTACATTATACTAACTTGTTAACCAAAAAATTGGAAAGTCAGACACACATGCACAAAAAATATATATTCCAAGTTGGTTTTTATTTAGGTGATGTTTGTTTCGGCTTATGTAATGGGCTTATGAGCTTATGTAAATTTTGATAAGCTCATAAGCTTAATTTTTCCTGCTTATAAACTTATCAAGTTGAGCTTATGAGCTTAAATAAACCATAAGTTCAACTTGATAATCTCATAAGCCGGAAAAATTGGGCTTATGAACATATCAAAATTTACATAAGCTCATAAGTCCGTTATATAAGCCGAAACAAACACCCCCTTAGTTTACAAATAGTCAGCCCTAATTAAATTAAAATACATATAATAACAATATTAACTTAAATGAAACTTTTTAAAATTATAAAATCTTTTATTAAAATTTTTGATTTTACCAATTTTGAAAAGAATAAAAAATCGAAACTCTTAAAGAATCTTTTGTTGATTAGAATATAAACATACAAGATTTTGGTTGTATTCTTTATTTGATTTTATTGAATAAAAATTTCCCATTTGCAACCTTACAAGCTTTGCCTCTTGCTTGCCTTATAATCCAAAAATATATTTCATATCTTTGGATGAAATCTGGTCAGATCTTGCTTTCTGGCTTCTAGATTTTAATCCCTTATTTCTTTCACATAAAAACACTTCATCTTTTCCCATTCCCATCATCAAACCACACACACAAAAAAAACATTAAAAAAAAAAAAAACATAATTTGTTCATATGGGTGTTGCAACAGATTCACAGTTTCATGTTCTTGCTGTTGATGATAGTATCATTGATAGAAAATTGATTGAAAGATTGCTTAAGGTCTCATCTTTTCAAGGTATTATTATTTTCCTTTTCTTTTTCTTATCGAATGAATATGCGAAAGGTTATGAGTTCGAGTCTCATTGTTTATATATTACGTGCAGTTACAACTGTAGATTCTGGAAGTAAGGCTTTAGAATTTCTGGGATTACATGAAGATGATGAAATAAATTCAAGTCAACCTTCAATATCTCCAAATATTAATCAGGTAATTATGAATTTTATAATTTTTATTTAAATAAAATGATTTTTGATGATTGAATGACTTTTTTAACTAAATGTTATAACTGTTTTTTGCAGGAAGTAGAAGTGAATCTGATAATTACAGATTATTGTATGCCAGGAATGACAGGCTATGATTTGCTCAAGAAAGTTAAGGTATATTTTGTATTTATTTTTATCTAATTTAATTTAATTTGATTTTGTTTTTTGTATAAATTGGGAACTTGTGAAAGTAAATTAAAATATAGAATTATATATGCATGTATAAGTAGGTCAAATATAAATATATTTTGGATGAATAGATCAACCGTATGGTATATTCGGTTTGGTTTTGGTTTGGTTTAGTTTGTTAAAATATAAATCTTAAATTGATCATATTATAGATGTTATTCAACCGGATTTGACCTAACTATATATAAGGTCGGGGTGAGTTTGTCGGGGTGAGTTTGGTCAAATTTTATTTACACTTAGACTAACGTTTTTAGATTATTTATACTTGGACTCGTGCATTTAGATTAATTCTAACGTTATATTTCTTTAAGCAGAAATCTTCGTCATTAAAAGACATCCCAGTGGTCATTATGTCATCCGAGAACGTTCCTTCGAGGATTAATAGGTAAAAACCTTAATCTCGTCATGCTTCAATCATATATGTTCATTTGTGTTTCTATGGACGAACATTGTGGACTAATATAATGTCATTTCAACTTGTTATAGATGCTTAGAAGAAGGCGCGGAAGAATTTTTCTTGAAACCAGTCAGATTATCGGATGTAAATAAATTGAAACCCCATATGATGAAAACAAAAGTCAAAGAAACACATAATCTTGAACACCATCAAGAAAGTCCTCAAGAACTTCAAGAACATAATCAAGAACACCAAAAGCTAAACGTATTAGAAAGCCCGGAAGTTGAATCACAACAACAATCGAATGGTAACAAGAGAAAACCCGTCGAAGAAGAAGCTCTTACAAGACAAAACAAAGCACAAATACAATGGTGGCCATATTGTAGATTTGACTAATTGCCAAACTTCTCTTTTTTTTCTTTCTCCAATTTTGATGTTTGAATTACTTTTCCTTTGACCCACTCTTTTTTTTAAGTTTGGATTACAAAATCAATGTAAAAAGGAATGAGAGACTGAGAATCTTAACATTTATACATAGTTTTACTTGAACATGTAGCGTGTAATTACATCAATTAAGGTCAACTTTTCGTCGAGTCAATGTCCAATTATCCTCATGTAATGTTCATGGAGGATTTTTATGTTCAAGGTCAACCCCTTTAAGGAATTTGACCTTTTTTTGACAAACAACGCGCGTAACTTTCCTTTGACATTGACACATTGTTGTTATTTTTCATTTCGGATTTAGGTGTGCCGGATTTTAAGCATTACTCTTGCAATTGCATCAGTCAGATGATTATATAGCACAAAGAGCTTTTTGCCACATTGCCTTCTGAGTTTAATGGTACCGTAAAGTATACTAAATAATTGTTAAGTCATTGTTTTATAAATTACGGACAAATATTTTCCCTCGATTTAAATTATCTAGCTAGGTACTTGAATGTTTTATATATAAATATTGCCTAAATCATATCTCAATATTCAAGATCCTTATTTCATTAAAAACATCATCAATGACTCATTCATATTGAAATATTTGTATTTCCTTGAAATTTATCTTAGCTTTATGGAAAGAAAATGAAAAGGATATATGATATGTTCACAATTATATCAAATGTTTCGGAGTTGGCGTGAGGTGTAGTTTAATAATCGTAGCATAACTATGTTATTGATCAATCTTTTTATGTCGATACACAACTATATAAAAAGGAAAATGATAAATGCAGCAAACAACATCTATTTTGATTGTAGCTTTCGAATTTTCTAAATTGTACATACACTATCGAACCTCGTTTAAATTTGCTTTTTAAGACATCTATGTTAACATCATCTATTACACATCAAATATGATTACTTACTCTTTTATGAATTTTGCAAAAAATTTTACATAGCATACTTTATTGACAATGATTGGGCTTGAAGGCCCATGATGTTTTCTTGTTGACTCGAGTGTTTTGACACAATATGTAAAGAGTCATAGGTTGTGTTGATTTTTCAGTTAAATTTTGATTTTTTGACATGATCATAAGATTGATATGTCACCGGTCTGGTTAGGGTGTTTCGTCCAAACCGGTTTGAAACCTCTTTCTTTTTGGTCACAGTTCACAAAAGATAAATTTTGGTTATTCGAGTTTGGGCCAAGTTTGAGAAAGCTAATAATTGGATTAATTGATTCGGTTAGAAACATTTTTTAACCATCAAGCAACAAAGTATCAATATAGTGTAGAGTGTAGCCAAAGGGAGAGTTAGTGCTAATGTTTTCGAGACTTTTTTGGATACCGCTTTGTTTTCTTCTTGACTACTGGTCGGACCAACGAAGTTGTAAAACAAAAAGTTATAGATTTTATAAAGTTAAATATACAATAAAACTGTATTAGCTCAATATTTAGCATGGACACTATAGTAGCATAGGTGGTACATACTTTTTACCCGAACTTATTTTCCAATATAACTTTTTAATGACTTTACTTAACCAGACCCTGATATTTTAATCTGGTCCTGATCATCCAGATATGATGTAGTCATTTTCTTAAAAAAAAAATAAACTCGGGCCATCTGAACAGTTGAGGAAGAGTCTTATGGCGTGCACTATGGACAACAATACATGTCCCAAGATTCTAGAGGGACGCTTTTTCCTTATTACATATGTATATATAAGCTCAATCTCAGCTTTTTTCCAAAATTCTAGTGTGCACTATGGACAACTGCACATGACCTAAAAACTGAGATTTAGCTTATATATAGTTAAAGAATATTAATTGTTGAGTAAAGATAGATAAAGCCAAATTGTTTGAAGTCTTTATTCTCCTCCACATGTTGAGTATTAATTGTTGATTTTAAAGAATTAAACAAAACAAATAAAATGAGACATTGTTTAATTCTTTAAAATATTATTTATTCAAATTTGACTTTTAATATTTTTATTTGTGTTATATAATACTTGAGGGAAATTAACCAATAAAAAAAAATACATTAAAAATTCAATCAATTCATATAGTTTTCATCACTTACTTATAACGCAAAAAAAAAAAGATAGATAAAACCAAAGTTAAAGAATAAAGACTTCAAAAAAATTAAATATAACAAACAAAATGGAACAGAGGAAGTAGTTGATTTTATAACTACAACATCAATTTTATGAATTGTGTGAATGTGTGATTGATTGGAAAATTTTTTGGCTAGGGTTTCAATTTGAACCATGTACTTGATTGCAGTTGTATTCTTGAAAATTGAGAAATCAAATGTTATTCCAAAGTCGATTGCTACATTACTAGTAATTCACATATCAATTCAATCAATGATCCGCTTCACATTGCAAGTTCTGATAATCCAGGCATAGTGTTGACTAACACTCTCTTCAATGGATGAAATTACCTCGGATGTAGCCGTAATGTGAAAATAGCATTTTGCTTGGATTCATAGATAATCGAGTGCTAAGTCTACCACAAGTTCTGAATCAATGCAAAGGTGGATCCGAAGTGATTATAATCCTAATTCAATTATTATTGAGTTATCTAAAGCTTTACTGTGTAAACATTCAATTTTTAAATTACGGAAAGAAATTGCAAAAAAATATGGTCAAAATAATGGACCTTCATCTATCAGCTTAAAAAGGGTTTGATAAATTGCACAATCTCAATAGATTACTTGTTTGTAATTGTGGCACGGAATTTAGTTAAGGAAGATTCTACTAGTTCATTTCAAATGAAACTTAATGATGAGTACGAATTTGTTAGAAACCAAGCATGGCCAATGATCCCTTACCAAAGTGTCAACAAGGCAATTACTTTGTTCAACAAGTCACACACCAAACTATTGAACCAATTGGCTTCTTTGATAACATGTCAAATAATAAAAATGAGCTATTACTATTACTAATTACTAATTACTAATACATACATTTATCAAAACCAAAATGCCGTTTTGCTGTAAAAGATTAGTGTTTAAGGCATTAAATAACTAATATTTCAGTCAAAGTTGGTCAAAAAAGTCAAAAAAATACGGCTGTCATTTTTTTTGGTTTTGCTTTAAAATAAGCAATTCTTTAGTGGTCGCACCGGTACGATGGAGGTTGGTTGACCGGATTATTAAACAAAACAATTTGTTGCCATAGTGGTTAAGGAGAATGCCTAGGGAGGTGGGGAGTTCGATCCCTCCCTGTCTCAATTTTATTTTCCATTTTTTTAACATTTCGTTTTTTCAATATATTGTTTACCATAATTTATAACAAAACATGTTGTTGTTAGATATATGATATATAACCAGCACACATATGGTTCGAACCTTATTGTATAATTTTTTTTTTTTAAATGAGACACTGGTGGAACGAATGAGTATCTAACCTTAATATAATTTGATTGTAATCGATAAAACTAAATAACTAAAATATCAAGCCCGTAGCAAAACGCGATTTCAAAATACTTGTTGCTTACAAGATGGACATGTATATGACCAATGCTTTGAAAGGCTAGGAATATAAAATAAAGTATTTGTAAGCAGTTTATTCTGTGACATTGTTGTTACTCTTATTTGGATAACGCCAAAAAACAAACAACCAACCGTAAAACTCTTTCCCTCTCTTATTGAATACCCCAAAAACCACCTCTTCAATTCCGATTCCAATTCCAATTCCAAATCATTTCTTCCATAAAGATAAAGATCCTAAATCATCAAGCAATTCAATTCCACCTACAAATTCTGGTAATTTCATCTATTCTATTTATTTGTCAGTAATTTGAGCTGATCACATGCAATCTCTCTATTTTTAATTGATTATTACAAAGTTTTCGATATGATCCTTGTTATAAAATATTAATTTATTGTAAATTGGTATAGCTGGTCAAACCCTAGAATTTTATTCATTTTCATATTCTTTTCCTATTTTTACCCCTGTGAAATGTGAACTTACTACTGTTTAGTAAATAGTAATTAAGGATAAATTAGGAAACTTGATTTATTAATTTGGATTTTTTTACGGTTTTTTGGACAAATTAAAATAGAAATTTATGAGGTTTTTTTGTGCTACAAAGCTTTGTACATAATTTTAGTTTAGCCAATTTTTTTTATCCGGAATTTAGTTAAACTTTAAAATTAATCTGATAATGTAATTGGTTTTGATGTTTTTATATTTTGTGTTTCATGTTAAAGCGGTTGTCGGGTATCCATTGGTGAAGTTGAGCATCAACATCTTATAGTTTTTATTGCTAGAACTTATTTGATTACTCCGTATAATTTTGGAGAAAGATGTCGGCTGGAGAGGTCAAAAAGGTTTCACCTCAAGATTTACAACTGGTATGTTTTCGAGCTTCCACTTTGCTTTAGGGCTATAATGACCAGTAAATTAAGTATCTAACGTGATCTATACCAAGCATCCTCTGATTTTGTGTAGCACGTGTTATTTATACGTCTTCTTCTGCTATTATTTCATTGCATTTACTCATTTGGAAGCGTTTCCGTTCAGGTTCAAAATCTTATAGAAAGGTGTCTTCAGCTTTATATGAGCCAGAAAGAAGTTGTTAGTACACTACTACATCAAGCGAAAATAGAACCTAGCTTTACTGAACTTGGTAAGATATACGTAAAACTTTACATTGTATAAGTTTGTGCTTTCGATAAAAACACTGACATGCAAGAAATCTAAATTGTTTCAACTTAGGAAAAATATGTATATGGTGGTGTTATATATTGGCTAGGTATATGATGTTATATTTTTCTGTTTGGGTAAATGACTATTTTTTATTTTTGGATTTAGTGATGCAATGCTTCATTTCAGAGGGAAAATTGTGATTTTTATGTTACTAATGTAGGTGTATTCCTAGGTAGATTACCTCTCATGTTAATTTGGCATCTTTTAGACTTTAAGAAAAGAACCGAGCTGAAATGTTATAATAGTATTAACGGTAAATTGCAACAAACATAGGCCAAACTTGTTAGCTTAATCAATCCCTGTATTCTGAAAAGGATCATCATGTAGCCTATGCCATTAAGTTTCGACATGGATATTACGCATCTCACAACCTTTTAGATGTTTGTAAGAACTTTACAGTATCCAGCAACATGGGTCGAAAACCTCCCCCCTGGATATATGAAGACGTTCAGTTATTGATCAAAATCTTTCTGAACTTGTTTGTTGCAAGTAAGGTTTAGAATCATACCATGATCTGATCAAAATCGTAAGGTTTAGACGTTCAGTTGCTGATCAAAAATGTAACTTCATCTGCATGATAATGGTAGCTGTAGAAGTGTGCGTTTATGTTAAGTATAGACCTATAATGAGATTGACTAGGACTTCAGCCAGTTCCTGATTCTTCTTGAACAGCCAATTCATATCTTATGGCACAGTCGATGAGTAATGGTTGGAAGCATGCCCTAGAGCTTGAAATTTTTTTGCAGGTTTGGTTTTTCGTGGACTATGGCTCGATTTTATAACTACTGTTGGTCTAGGGTCATAAATATCACATGAAGACTATATAATGACTGGCTTTACTAAAATTTGTGTTTTCATGCATTAGCATAGAATATATATTTGACTTTATTATACAACAAATTTGTTTTCTTTCAGTTTGGCAGAAACTTGAAGAAGAAAATCAGGATTTTTTCAAGGCGTATCATCTCAGATTGATTTTGAAGGACCAAATAATGAAATTCAATAAGTTGCTCCAGACACAAGCGGAGCTGATGCATCAGATATCCCCTGCTGCTGGAGCAGCTTCAATTCCTATCCCTAATGGATCTCATGTTCCTTTATGTAAGTGACTAAGTGAGCCCTCACTGTATTCTCATTACTTGTGTTTTTTTTGTGGTAACTACTCGCGGTAGCAAAATGAGCTAGTTGGGTATATCATTTTTTTATTTTACCTTCGAGACACTGCTCATGTAGTTTTTTCTGTTTTACAGTGCACCAAAACTCATCAGGCTATGCCCCAGATAATACAGGACAAACAATGAAGCTAGAAAACATGCACCAGTCTACAGTTGCTAATTTGCCTAATGGACTAACTAATGGTGGGCTATCAATTCATCCGAGCATGCAATCTGGTGTTGGTATGTCTGGTTTGCCCAGAAGGGATGATGTTTCACAGAATCTACTGATGTCTCAGAATCCGAGTATGGGACTTATGCAAGGAATGAATGGCGAAGGGATGATTAAATCAGAATCTGGTTATGCAGAACAACACTCTTTTATGTACAATCCTGTAAACAATGTCCCCCCTGCAATGGCAGACGTACATATTCCTTCTTTTATTGGCGAAGAGTCCAATCCCAAACCCGTCAATCAACCAATAGATCCCGATACTTCATCATTTGGATTTTTAGGCCAGATCCCTAGAAACTTCAGCCTATCAGATTTGACGGCGGACTTCAATATAAGTTCAGGTTATCTTTTTTCTGTGTTTGTGCAAAAAACGGTTTTGCTATTTGTTAGGGTAGGCGTGCTTGGATGTGCGTTTTTAAATTGATTATACAATGTTTCTATAATCAGAATCAGATAAACTGATTATTGTTTCTTCATTTTTGAAACTCTTTCAGATATATTGGACAACTATTCTCGGTCACCCTACCTGGCAGCGGATACAGACTTCTTGAATCCTCAAGGTAACGGAGACAAACAAGGTATGATTTTTCGGCATTTAGCAAATAACTTATCAATCCCGAAATAAGTACTAATTGATATCTGTGTCCTGGCCTGTCAGGAGATAGTAAAAGGTTGGACACTATATCAGAAGGCTTGAGTTATGAAGGGTTTGGCAGTGATTGATTTATTGTTACTCGTGGTACTATTTCCAGCCATTAACTATCAATCTGTATAAATAGCGTGAAATGTGCCATGAGTTCCTAAACTATTGTCTGTATTTTCCAAAAAAAAAAAAAAGACTAGACGTATTGGTTTTCGTCTCCGCATTTCGGGCAGAACATCTGCGAGAAATTGAGCAAAATAAAATTCAAGGAAACTCTTTCTGATATTTTAGTTTTTATAATTATATTTGACACGCTGATTACTTATAGAACTCAAGAAAAGAAAATTAGATTTTTTCTGTGGGTCGAACGGTCAATCCGACCTATAATGACCTGTACTAGAAAGTACTTGTTTTGACCCGATAACCAACCCACACACCCGTTTTTCAACTCAACTTTGAGAAGGTCTAACAAAACTGTTACAAGAATCTTTATGTACCTAAAATTGTTCCTTTGAACTGTTTATGGTAAAAAAAGAATTGGGAACCACTAACCGCCCAAATAGCATATATTGGTTTGAACGAGTTGACATGTTGAAAACATAATTTTTCATTAGAATTGCTGGATGTTGTAAGGGCTCTTGAAAATCCATACTGCCTTCATTTTTTCTTAACAGTTTTGAATATTGTCTTATACAGGTCAACGCTCAGCGCATGTAGACAGAACTTTCCGTAAATAACTTCATGCAAGCGATCTCACAAATAATGATGATGGTGGGATAGGTTGCTATAGTTGATGTTGTTGTTTTCTGTTCGGTTTGATTTTTCTATATAGTTTGATGATTTTCTGTAAGTTCCTTTTTGTTTTCGTTTGGTTTTTTGGTTTAAATTAACTATAGATGTGAATGGTCCTTGACTAGGTTTTCAAATTGTAATTACTTTACCTCATATGTGTAACATCCTTCTAACGCACTTGGCGTAGAATTTGATAATGCTGTCATTTGTAAGTTCTGTTTCGTGCAAAACCGATATGCCAAAGAGGTTCATGGACATATCGACAACACATTCGTCCTCTTTATAAACAATTTTATATGTAGAGTTAATAAAAGCTTTTCTAAATTTGATCAACACAAAGGAAATTGTGCACTAAAATATGCATTCTTCAATATCTTTCAAGAAATATTCGACGGACAAATGACAACTGCAACGACTTAAAAACACTAAATGTGACATGAAGCTTGGCAATCAACGACTTAAATAGGTCCGGTCTTGAGTGCATGATCCAAATCAGCAATCAAATCATCCACATCTTCAATTCCAACCGAGATACGTACCAGATCTTCAGTTAGACCTCTAGCCAAACGGACGTCTGCTGGAATGACTGAATGTGACATGAAGCTTGGCAATGTTATGAGCGATTTCACAGTCCCTGAGACAAAAAGTAATCATAAGAAGACAATCGCTTACGAAATATTTCTCATAAACTGTAGTTGGCTATTGAGTTATTAGCAGAGGTTAAGGGAAAGAATGCTTACCAAAGCTAACAGTTATGCCGAAGTACTTCGTGTTCTCTACTACATACTTAGATAACGCCAAAGACCCTGTCTCGAAACTCAGAACTGATCCGGCACCCTCTGCCTGCAAAAGGTAAATAATATCTCCAATTATTACATATTATGTTTGTAGGCGACTAAAATGTGACAAGATGATGATATATTTGAAGGACGTGTTTTACCTGAGAATAGTGCAAAGCGTGTCCGGGATGGCTAGGGAGACCAGCGTAATTAACCTTCTTCACCAAAGGATGAGAAGCTAGAAACTCTGCTATCTTTTGTGCGTTCTCCTACAAAACACATTAAAGAACATCGTAATAAATATGAAACGCAGTTGAACCATGTAGCATCATATATAGTATCAAACTGAGATGGTGTTTGAATGAAACCTGTTGCCTCTCAACCCGCAATGCCATTGTCTTGATACCACGTAAACAAACCCAACAATCAAAAGGAGCAAGTCCCGCGCCTTCATACTTTTGTTGGAAATACAGCTCTTCCCCCAACCTATTTTAAATATAAAACAGGCAATGTGATTTATCAAAGAAGAACAAACTCGAAGTCAATACGTATATTAATTTTGAAATAGACGAAAAAGGCTATCAAATAATGCTCAAACCTTTCTCCTTTTATTGAAAGCACTCCCGCCATGACGTCACTATGCCCAGAAACAAATTTTGTAGCTGCGTTCATTACAATGTCTAAAACAGCAACAAAATAATTATTATGGACATTTATAAGTGTGTAATGTGTTTCGGGTCAAGCAGCCCGACACCTCTACAAAACAGATACAAAATATTCTAAACACCTGCTCCAAGTTCCAAGGGTCGCAACAAAACCGGAGACATAATGCTATTATCCACCATCAAGAGAGCCCCGTTAGCATGAGCAATTTCTGCTATTTTCTGAAAAGGAAAAGAAAATGCACTTAATCTGATTGAACAAAAACGCTATATGTGATCTTATAAGGTCAACGCTTACACGAATATCAGAAATTTGCAGCTGTGGATTCGTTGGACTCTCTAACCATACAAGCTTTGTTTTGGGAGTAATAGTAGATGCAACCGCGTCTAGGTTAGTTGTATCCACTCGCCTTCGATTCAACAACAAATTTCATTATTGCGGGTTTATAAAAAAATATATTTGTGTTACAAATAAAGATGGATAACATTAATTTTTGTACTTACTTAACAAAAACTCCTCTCTTCGGCATGACATCTGATAGTAATCTATCCGAGCCACCATAAATGTCTTCTCCCGCAACAATTTCTTCACCTACAAGTAAAATCTTTCTAGTTACTATTACATTCAGGAGCAAAATTTCCAAGGGTGTTTGAATGTGCATGTTATAAATTAAAGAAATCGGTTAAATTTACCAGGGTTAACAAGATGAGTGACAGCAGACAAGGCAGCCATCCCACTCGAAAAGCAAAGGGCTCTATCGGCTTTATCAAGCTTCGCCATGAGACTGACCACATGAAAATGAGATTATCGATACACTTAGAAGCAATAATAACACAATTGACCCATGATAACGTTATATTTGCCTCATAAGTCATACCTTTCAAGAACCTCGCGTGTAGGATTGCCACCCCTTGTGTAATCATACGGGCCGTAATGAGTTGCTGATGGCTGAAAATCAGAAATAAAAAATTGTTTGTCAAAATCTTTTAACAGTAGAGACACAAACCCCAAACCGATAAACTGTTGAAAGATTTGATTGTGTAGTATATTCATGAAGTGCATGATTGAACAAAGCTGTTTTCGTTCAAAGCTCAAACTTAAGAATCTATACAAACTAGAGTTACCGAAAATGCCAAATAGGCTACAAATAACAACCTGCTTGTATGTAGCTGTTTGATATATAGGCGTGCTCGTTGCACCATAAGGATCAAACTTGTTCGCAAAGTTCATGAGTATGGTTGATACACTCGGTTCCTTTTCTTCTTTCACTTCAGTTAAAGATGCTTCTGCAATCAAGATAACAATATTAAGGGAACATTATAAAAATAGAATTTTATATAGTCAGCGGGTTGAGTTCTGTGTTGAATCGGGTCGGGTTGGTTGACTAATAAAACAGTTGTCCATTTTTTATACAACTTTAAACAGTTTATCTTTGGGCGACTTTCAACATATTTGACCCGTTCCCTTTCAGGTAAATTTTATAATTTGACCATTTTGAGATAAAACTCAACCCAAATGAACTCGTACATAAGTAAATGGGTTGAAATTTCCACTTTTACTTAGGGAATTACAAAAAAAACATACCATCTACGTATTCCACAGTTTTATCAGCAACGACTGAAGCCTTCACGTCCATTTTGGAGTATCGTGAGCAGCATAACTTGAAGTTGTTACTCGATAGCGCTGAACTACGAGTGCTTCTTGAAGCATATACCCCCTAAAAAATAGCAAATTTAAAGGATTAAATTTATAATAGTAGTAATTTACAATGTTATACAAGTTAAAATGGCAACTACACATTCCACAACATGATACTACTAAGCTAAAGGCAAGTTGGTTCAACGATCGTTGATGTAAACTACTAAAATAGCAAAATTCTAATTCCTCACTAAAAAACATTGTCGTTTTTTATTATATTATTAAATATTATTTAGTATGTAATATGGTGTTATATTATTAAATATTATTTATTATATTTTATGATATAATATATTATTATTTATCATATTACTTTTATTATTCTTTAATTATTATAATAATATTATCACTACTATTATCATTATCATTATTATATCTAATTATTATAATATTTATTATTATTATTATTATTATTATTGCTATATTATGTACATATTTAATTTTTCTTTAATTATTACGACATTTATTATTTATTTACTATTTTTTTATTATTATTGTTTCTTTAAATTATTATTATTATTATTATTACTAGATTATTGCCCCGCGATAGCGCGGATAAAGATAAAAGTTGAATCGTAAACTTTATATTTGTGTAGCTTTTAAGTTATATAATAACATATATACATTTACGTTTATGTGCATGTTTTTATAGTTATAAACTTATAATAACATATACACATTTACGTTTATACATGTGTTTTGAGATTTCGTAGTAGGAGATTTTAAAATAATAATAAAGTAAAACATAGTCTAAATTGAACTATTTTGTACGTAAATTAAAATTATATTTTTTATTTCAGTGGAGATGGAATGAATGTAATTATGTATTGTAAGAGGATGTAAAATGAAAATAGTTTTTGATAACATCATTAATCTGATCTAACGACTGAAATCAAAGAAGTAAATACATTATTTAAGAATTATTTTTATTTTTCCATTTTTCATTTAATTATATTATTTATTGTTACTATGATTATTATTTTTATTATTTGTTATAATATTTTACTAATTTATAAAAATATTTAAAAATATAAAAAATTTAAGGTTTTAATTTTGTTAATCAAACCGCATTCACGCATAATCAAATTCCGTAGAAATCAAATCATTGAGAATTAAATTCCAATTCATTATTTTTGAAAACATTTTGTAAACCAAATGCACACTAAAAGTTACACAAGAGTTGAACAGAAAAAAGAAGTGCCACTTATTTATCTTTCTTGGTGATTATAAGTGTAAACATCATAGTTTTCATAGTACGAAGAAAAAAGTGCGTAAAAATAACATATTTCGTATAGCCCCTCTAGATCTACCATATACATATACGAATACGAAACCAAATGCATGTAAAATGAAAGACTTACAGAGTAAGTGCGGTTGTTGCTTTCAGTTGATGGAGCAGTGAACATCATGGCCATGGGTGATCGAAAACAAGCCATTGTTGTTGTATGTTGAAATTGGTATACTGATTTCAATGGCTCTATCTAATAATTAGACTGCATTATATATAGAGAGAAAACAATTATTCAGAATTTTGTGGCATAATTGGACTTCTTCTGTCATGGAAACAAATTAAATGACTGTTACACTCGTATGCCATGAATCCGGCTTAAATGATTATTATTTGTAATTTTGTTTACAAAATCAGTAATTTAATGTTTACATCATTTTACATAATTACTTAATTTTAAATGCCACCATAATTTATGGCATGTCAAATATCATGAATAAATTTATAAATCAAAAAAGTAATAAAACCAAACAAGGTGCATTAGGCTCAGGTCTTAGAGCATTCACTTCGAACGATCGTGTATGGTCCAAAATCTTTAAATACATATCTTTTTATTAAATAAATGTGTAGGCATGTATAACCCAACCCTCTTCACCCATCAATGTCAACCTATATACACACAAAAAATAAAAGAATAAGAAATGCGAACTACAAATAAAAAAGGATTTATATAAAAGTTCAAAAGATATAAGATTTACGACTTGGTATAATCTTTGAATTATAAGAAATATATACTTACAATCAATTATCCTTGTTTAATGAATTCTTTCCAACTAACACAAAAATGGAATGAATTATAACCTCTATTTATATTCAAGAGTGATGATATGGTTTTAGAGTTTTCTACATTTTGGATTCACATGATCTTTCATATATTTTGTTTGTATTTTTGTTACTCACATGTATGTGCATGAGCATGGATCTCATATTTTAGTTTGTTTTTTGTTAACCATATTTGTCATCTTTTTTATCACATGTTGTGTGGATGTTTGATTACTCTTGGAATGTGAAACTTGAGCTTTCACATATGAAATGTGTGTTTTTTCAGTGTCATCATGAAATTCAATGATAAATTTAAGTTAAAATACTATTTCATCTTTATAATCATTTACATCAAAACATATGATAAATTATAGTTATAATCCTATTTTATTTTATAAATCTTCAATAATCAATACAAATGATAAAACTATTATGTAATAATTATATTATATGATAAATGATCATTATAATTTTCTAGAGACTAAAAGATTCAATCTTGACATATCTATATTTTTTTTCAAAATCAAATAGTTTAAATTTAAATTTATATTATTTTCTAATATTAATTTATCTCGTAAATCGTTATTCGTCAAATATGGATATGAATACCTATAATCATTATATAATATATAACTAGATTATTGTCCCGCGATAGCGCGAACAAAGATAAAGTTTGAGTCATAAATTTTGGTTTATGTAGATTTTAAGTTATTATGAGAAGACAATGTCATACGTATAATAACATTATACGTTTACGTTTATACCTATGTTGCTTATAGTTAAAATAATAAATACACTTTTTACGTTTATATACATGTTTTGATATTTTTATGAGGAAATTTAGAATAAAAATATGGTAAATCATAATCTAAATTGAGCGATTTATAAATAAATTATACTTATGTTTTTTTTTTTATTTCAGTAGATATGTAAATGAAAGAGAAAATGTAATTATGTATTGTAAGAGGGTGTAAAATAGAAATAGTCTTTGATGACATCATCAATCTGATCTAACGGCTGAAATCAAAGAAGATAACCTATCCAAGGGACCTTACTTCGCCATGTGGCATTTAAGGTCTCTCTTTTATTATATATTAAAGATTCAATTAAACTCATAAAAAATCTCACAAAATTTATGTGATAAAAATAATAAAATCACATGTGATTTTAATGTAAATCATATGTGATTTTATAATATACGTAAAATTTTAAAACTAATAAACAAATAACACACATGATTTTTTATTTGAATATGAATTTGAAAACCTAATAATATTATACGAGGCATAATCTATATAGATCCGAAAAAAAAAATAATTTTTTGACGCCTTTTTTATTTTTTCGTTTTTAGACAATGTTAATATTCGAAAGGTAAAATCGCATGTGATTTAAACACTAAATATCAAATTCAAAACATAGATATGTTATGTGATGTATATATTTAAAAAAAAAAAAAAAAAAAAAAACATTTGTCAAACTACTAAAATCTCATGTGTTAACTGTGAATTTAATAATATAAATTTTCAAAACCTATCAAAAAACTCAGGAAATAATTTCTTCAAAAATATATATCGAGTAAGTGTTCTATAGAAAGTAGAAATAGTGTTCGTTACAATAGTATAATTTATTCGTTCAAAACATTCACGATTTTTGAGATATTTAATCTTTTAACAAACATAAATTAAAATGGTTTATGAAATGGAGAGTATTGAAGGTATTTACTAATTTTTGGGTAATTGTTGATTGGATTTTCAAAATCGTTACTAGAATCAAATTTTTATATTATTTGTACAACACGATTTACATATAAATTTGTTATTATATTCCGGAATATAATTTTGCCAAAAAACGTGAAAAATTGATCATTTTTTAAACCGTTATCGTTCTCCATCGTCTTAAAAAATGTTCGAAAAGGGATTAAGCTTTATGTTCTTTTTCGTCACAAAATTATGTTATGTGACCACTAAGTATGTCCAAATCACTCCCCATAAACATTAAAATTTGATTTCATTGACGTTTCAAAAATTCGGCCTTCAATCGTCAAAAAATTTAATCAGAATTTTGTATGGTCCTTGTGAGATGGACCTGATGGATGCACCAATGATGATGATGAACTTGATTTCTGCTTTCTTGGAGCACTCTCAACCATCATAACGAAAACTGTCTATCATATTGCCACATCATTAAAACAACACCGAATATCACGTCACATTAAGAGTCACCAAAACTATCACACTGAATATATTATATATAACAAATAAATAATAATAAACACATTCACCTGATCACACATCGCCATCCCAACAACGAGATTCTCGTGGAGCCCGTTGGCTAGCCTCAACAAGATATCCATATAGAGCGGTTGGCCAACGGTATCTTCCTTTACTCAAATATATTTGGGTTTAATGATATATTTATGTTAACCTTAGGTAGCAATAGTATTTATGAATTGCACGATGTTCATGGTCAATTTTATCTTTTAAAGTAGTGATTCCGTTACGACATAACTTTTTGTTCTCATACATAGTTCAAACTTCCCTTTTGTTTAATTCTAGAGTTAATTACATAATTGGTCTCTGAGCTTGTTTCAATTTAACGGGTTCAGTTTCTGGGTCGCAAATCCTACGGGTTCAGTCCATGGATCATCAATTTGCGTACAAGAATAGTCCATTTGTCCCTTAAAATGACTAAAATACCCTTAATAAATAAATATTAATTTATCTATCAATTTAAAAAATAAATAAAGAATAAAAAACTAATTATCCCAATCCCAAATCACAACAACAAATAAAAAAAAACCTGCAAATCGCCAAATCTGCAAATCGCCGCAAATCGCCAAATCTGCAAATCCACCTCGTCGCAAATCTGCAAATCGCCAAATCGATGAAGACAATAAACCGTCAAAACCTCCTCCACCTCGTCGCCGCCGCCGCCCACTCCTTCCTCACCGCCAACGACCTCACACGCCGTCGCCCACTCCTTCCTCGGTTCCGAAAACCTAGCAGATTCCTCAAACTTCTTTTGATAGACCTAAAGTTTGATTTAAGGTTTAATTTGAGGGAAAAATGGTTCTAAATTTTGGATTTGAAGGGTTTAATTTGGTGGGGGAAATCAAATTGCATCTATCGGGAAATGGTCTGACTTTGATATGCTCGGTTAAAAATATTTTTGTTTCGTAAGATTTGGCGATTTGCAGGGGTTTTTTTGGGTTGTTGTGATTTGGGATTTGCAGGTTTTTGTTTCGTAAAAATATTTTTTTTGGATTGCAATTTGCAGGTATTCTTGTTCCAAAATATTTTGGGTTTCTTTTTTTAGGGGAAATCAAATTGCATCTCTCGGGAAATTAGTTTTTTATTCTTTATTTATTTTTTAAATTGATAGATAAATTAATATTTATTTATTAAGGGTATTTTAGTCATTTTAAGTGACAAATGGACTATTCTTGTAGCCAAATTGATGATCCAAGGACTGAACCCGTAGGACTTGCGACCCGAGGACTGAACCCGTTAAATTGGAACAAGCTCAGGGACCAATTATGTAATTAACTCTTAATTCTATATTATATACTATATATTGTTATCATTTATGCCTAAAATGGTGATATTGTGTATTCGAACATAATTTTCATTCAAAAGTCTTCATTCCTTAGTTTCATTTTTCTTTTTTTCGTACGTTATTGGTTTCTTTACATAAATGTTTCTTGTGTTTAGTTCATTTTAACGGGTTCAGTTCATGGGTTACAAATCTTACGGGTTCAGTATATCTTTTGGGCATGTTTAGTTACATGGTTAGTCCCTCCCACTAACTTTTCTTAACTTTGGCCGCTAAATAAGGGATATTCTAGTCAATTCATTCATCATCTCTAGCATGCTCTTCCTCTTTTTTCTCCTTTCCATAACCATCAAACTTACCATAAATTCATTCTTTAAACAACCAAAAATCGTAAAAAGGAATTAGCACACAATCACAATATAAAGCCAAAATTCATCCATTTTAAAAAAAACTAAATCCATATTGAAATTGCAACCACCAAACCTTATACCCATTAAACACAAAATCAAAATATTCATCCACAAATCTGGGGAAAAAACTAAATACGAGCTTAAGGAAAAAGGAAGCAGACATTCGTGTATGTGCATCTACCTTGTTGCTGTCGTTCCCTTCTAATGTCTCTGTTGGGAGAGGTTGATTATATATCTCAAGTCATCAAATCCGACACCATAGCTCATAAACCAATATGTATATAGATGATTCCACAGAGCTTCAAGCATAATAAATCTGGAAGGCAAACAATATGGACCTGGATAATGGTGATGACTTTCAATGATTGTATGTAGATGATGAAGTTGATTTTTCTTTTGGAATTTGGTAGGTGGTTTTTGGACTTTCTGTTAGAAAATTAGGGTTTGTATGTGATAATCTTGGATTTCTCAATGTATCGTGTAAATTCACTTTCCGTATTAAGTATTTCGACCCTATCAATTGCCTGGGTTGCACGAAATCCTAATCGGGATAATACAAAGAGAATTGTCAATTTGTGTTCTTGACACTGAATCACAAATCGGAAAAGTAAAGGAAATTGTATGAAATTTTCGTACGTCAAAATGAGACTGATTTGCAGTTTATAGAAACAAGGCAGTTTGTTAGCAGTTAGCGACGGTTTTCAGACAGTTATAACTGTCTGAAAACTGTCCCAAAAGTTGGGAATTTGGCGGGAAATTCAAGGTAACACCTTAAAGCTGATTAGTAATGAATTGACTAGAATACCCTTTATTTAACAGCTAAAGTTAACGAAAATTAGTGAAAGAGATTAACCATGAAACCAAACATGCACAAGAGGAACTAGACGTGTATAATTTGCGATCCAAGGATTGAATCCGTCAAAATGGACTTAACACAAGGACCATTTGTGTAATTAACTCTTTCTTTTTTCAATTCTCATGTTTTGAAACCTAAAATATATAAGAATTTTTACTAGCAGGATACCCGCGCGTTGCATCAACGACTAATAGTTAATTAAAATATATGTAATTTTTCCGCAATCGTTGTTTATGATGATAAATTTACGGATGATAATGACTTTTGGCTATCAGAAGAAATATAACTTAGATTAATGCAAAGATAAAATGTTTGAAATTGTTCACAACTTTTTTAAAATGGTATAAAAATCGAGTAGCATACATTTGTTGGTGTTAAAAAAATAAACATATATGAAATCTATAAGAAAACAAAAATTCCGATAGTCAACAACTCCACACATGTATACTTTATTCGTCCTATTGAAGAGGTTCCCCTTCAGGTGGGGCGTACATAAGAGCGGAACCTAGATAGTGTATAACTTCTCGATACACT
This sequence comes from Senecio squalidus, assembly GCA_910822075.1. Classification (NCBI taxonomy): domain Eukaryota; kingdom Viridiplantae; phylum Streptophyta; class Magnoliopsida; order Asterales; family Asteraceae; genus Senecio; species Senecio squalidus. The sequence goes on along the minus strand of CAJVGC010000508.1, from coordinate 13,008,370 downwards.
ACGTTTGAGGTGTACACTCTATCTCGATCAAACATTTGGCACCCTTTACTAAAACCTTTGCAGTGAAATCTCTCTAGAAAATGTCACGTAAAGTCGTCTATGGGAGAATACGGATTCAGGTAGATACACATCGGCGTTTGGAATTGTCTATCCTTGAGCCTTGTTAATTATTATAGCAAATCTAAGTCGGACATAAATTGTTTTCTTTTCAGTTAAGAAGGGCATAACGGAATTGTGGGAACAAATACTGTTTTTTCTCTTTTAAACCAAGTCTTGATCTCTTTTTATTTCTTGGCAATGCGATCAACCGTGTCATCCTCGATGATTATTGGATCATTGATGGGTTGCCAATAGATTTCATTGTGACAATTATATATAAAAAAAAGTAAGAAGATAGTAAATGTTAAAAGTTTGTTTATATAGCATACAATTTGAAAAGAAATTTTAAAATATTTTTGCATTATAAAAAATATAATATATTATTACTAAATTCGAGTAAATATTTTGGGCTAATTAAATAATTAGTAATAAAAGAAGAACGAAATTATGAACCGTAAGTATATCTATTTTACAAATATGTAAAGAAATAATATGCAAGTTGTATTCTTTTATTTTTTTTTCTTTTTTCTTTATTTCCCTTTAATTATATTAAAAAGAATTAATATTTCTCTTACAAATATGTAAAGAAACATATGCAAGTTGAAATTTTTTTCTTTCCTTCTTTCTCCTTAATTATATTAAATAGTAAATTAAGAATGAAGATGGGTATAGTTTATGGTTGGTGGCTAACGATGGAGATATGGAACAACGACATCAAGGAATAAAATCATGAACCCTCATCATAAAGTCTTTTTTTCTTAAATATGTTCCATATGTTATTTAGATTAAATATATGAAAACTATATTAGTTATATATGGTGACATGTTTAAATGTTATAAATTAATTTGTAATTTAAATTAATATAATATAGAAACCATATTAAACAACATTAATAGAAATGTTAAAGACATTTAAGTAATTATTTTGCCCTATTATAACAAAAGTTTACTAACAAACTGACCGGGTATTACACACTAGTTAATAATTTTATTTTGTCTATTTTTAAGATTCGTTCATTTGTGAGAAACTCTTTCGATGAAAGGATTAACGTTGAACTGAATGGATCGTAAGCCAGAAGCATACAAGCTACTATGGTTGGGATTAAAGGTCGAGAACTCTTATTGGAGAGGGAATTCTGGCTTCTGATAGACATAAATCATAAATCCAACCAGGCATCGTTGTAGCTGATGTGTAATTGTGGGCAGAGTATTCGAGCTGACTTGGTTTTCTGATTATAAATTTATACAGTGTTGATACTTTAAACTATTTAAATCTTAAGAGCTCCTTTAAGTGGGTAGTTGATACTTAATAGCTCTTCAACTTGCAGGCTCAAATGCGAGATTTGTCATTTTTTGTTGAAACTAGACAACAGTTGCTGACGTTGACGCCCAATCATCGAATGAATTGGATTGGATTTGCAGTTTCTCGTCATTTAAGCTCAAAGTAATTTTGATATTATATCATATTAGTGACACTATTAACTACATATTAATGACACTAACTCAAATCTTTATACGTATATAAATATTATGCAAAATCAGTCTTATGTATTTATGGAGGGTCCTAGACCGCATTCCCAGTTGTTGAGAATGTCAATGTCTATTTCCGCTTTGGTGTTTTCGGATTGAGGGAGTTTAGAGAGAAACCATTACATTTCTTGGCCTTCTTTTGGATCATTATATGAAACTTTTGTTGTTAAAAGTAGACCCCTCTAATATTCGAACTCTAGACATTTCAAATCATTACTCGTGGGCTACTTGCTCACACGCATAGAAAATACCCTGATTCAAAGGATGAGTCTTTGTGCACAAGTAACTTTTGTTTCGATTTCTATGTCCGTCATACCCATGTTGCATACTACGACTTAACATTCCTACAAACTTATCGCCATTATGCATTGGGACCATTTCAACATGTGACGATATTGAAGTTTTTGGCATTTATATCAAGTTTTCCTGTTAAATAAATAAAATTGAATAAAAAAAGACTGATCCTAGAAGAATTTATTTTATTGATTTTTGAATTGACAACAAAATAGAGTCTATGTAAATAAGTGATTTGGACCCATTGTTGTTATGTTGTGTTGTGTTGTGGTAAGTAAAAAACCCATTAATTTCGTTCTAAATTTAATTTATATTTAATTAGTAGGGGACCCGCGCGTTGCAGCGGTAACAAATATATGGATTTCTATTTTCGACAAATTTTTTCGGTTACCCTTTTCATAACAATATCATTACGGATGACGTAGATTTTTTTATTATAATAAATTTAAAAAATATAAATGCAAAAATGATTATAAGGATATATTAATCGAGTAACATACTTTCGTTCACGCTTAATAAATTCATATATGAGAAAAATATTTTGTAGTTTATATTTTTAATATCCCACAGAAAGTTTAATACTTTTAATTTAAATAAATGTATTTGGATTAGTTATGAAAGGAAACAATATTCCAAAAACGAATTTGTATTTATATAATATTCATGGGTCGTAAATTCAAATACTTTTAGTTATAAAACAAGGAATTATTAAGTAAATTACTCTTAAAATTCAACATTAGAATTTAAGGTACAAATGCTCCATAAAATAGTATAGATAATTAGTGTGAAGTTGGGTTGACGACGACATTTGTAATACTTTGTAATTTGTTGTGTATTTGGGTCTGTGTATTTAACAAAACGGATTTATAGTATATGCATAAGATACATAAGACACAATCTACGAATATATATATTTGTCCCCCTAAACACATGAGACATGATTTAAATATCATATTCTTTTGATTACTTATCCGTTATGATTAACATATATTATTTGTTACATATTTGAAAATTACAAATTGCTTATGCATATATGAAAACTATAGTATAGTTTAATGGTCACTTAATTATAAACATAAATAAATATATATTTTTATTAAATATAAATAATATGGAAACAACATTAATATAATATGGTGACATATTCAAATATGTAATTTAATAGAAATGATCATGGCATATTATTAATTTTCTTCTTAAGATTCAACTTTAAGAAAATGAGTCTAAATGTTTTATAGATAGTTAAATTAGATGAAAATTACAAATTTCTTATGCATACATGGAAACTATAGTATAATTAATGGTCACTTAATTAATAAACATAAATAAATATATTTTTTTATTAAATATAAATAATATGGAAACATCATTAATTTAATATGGTGGCATATTTAAATATGTAATTTAATAGAATTGATAAGGGCATATTAATAATTTACTTTTTAAAATTCAATTTTAAGAAAATGGGTCCAAATGCTTTATAGATAGTTAGATATTTTTTTATTAAATATAAATAATATGGAAACATCATTAATTTAATATGGTGGCATATTTAAATATGTAATTTAATAAAATTGATAAGGGCATATTGATAATTTCCTTCTTAAAATTCAATTTTAAGAAAATGGGTCTAAATGCTTTATAGATAGTTAGATTAGATTAGATAATTAATGGTCACTTAATTATAAACATAAATAAATATATATTTTTTATTAAATATAAATAATATGGAAACATCATTAATTTAATATGGTGACATATGGTGACATATTCAAATATGTAATTTAATAGAAATGATCATGGCATATTATTAATTTTCTTCTTAAGATTGAACTTTAAGAAAATGAGTCTAAATGTTTTATAGATAGTTAGATTAGATGAAAATTACAAATCTATTATGCATACATGGAAACTATAGCATAATTAATGGTCACTTAATTAATAAACATAAATAAATATATTTTTTTATTAAATATAAATAATATGGAAACATCATTAATTTAATATGGTGGCATATTTAAATATGTAATTTAATAGAATTGATAAGGGCATATTAATAATTTCCTTTTTAAAATTCAATTTTAAAAAAATAGGTCTAAATGCTTTATAGATAGTTAGATAGATAATGTGTAATGATATAGTGATTTAAATATTCTTTTTTTGTTAATTTAAAGTTGGATTTAATATATTCAAATTTTCCATAAATTTAATATGCATTAGATGTTCTTACTTTTTTTATTTCTTTTAAATTGTTTAATCAATAGTGTGTAATTAACTTGACTCATGCATAGATATTATTATAAAACTCATATACAGTATATATAGTGCATTTGAGTTTTTTTTCTAATGTTGAAAAGTTAAAAAATGACTAAATTATTTTATATTTTTTTTTCTATTAATTTCTCAATCTATTTTTCGCTAATAACTATTAAATTTTTCAAAATAGTACATATTAATTTATATTTAAACCATACTATTAATATTTAAATACAATTTAAAGTTTAATTTTAATTTAAAGTAATTTTCTATTTATTAATCTTATATTCAAAATAACATAACATACTTTAATCTAATTTTATCCTTCGTAACTTGTTCTACCGACACAATGTCGCTCGGGTTTTTGTTGTTATGTCTATGATATGTTGATAACATACCATAACAAATAACATTTCTACTTGGTATCAAAACTACATTTGAAAGCTCTCTCGTCTTATCAGATTCATTTGGTGAATAATATAAAAAGGTTTTCTCGAAAATGTTTGCTTGATGAGAAAGTTTTTCCCAAAGTTGTTTCCCATCTCCTCCCATGTATTAGAAGTGTTTGGTGTTTTGGATTTAAAATGATCCCTACCTACATGTTCTCCTCGCAAGTGTGCATGCTTTCCAATTGTTTTTTTTTCTTTTCGAAAATTGTTTCCCATCTCCTTCATTGAAGAGAGAAAGAAAACAAAACCCCCATCATTACCTCGCTTGTGATCTCCGGGTGAATGTGCACCCTTTCCATTCCTAAATGTTTTTAGATGGTTCGTTATATGTTCTTCGCGTCTCCCATAAAACACATAATGTTCCTAAATGAAGTCGGTATCATGTGAAGGAATTACAAATGACGTATTTATGGATCGAGTTGATATTAGTAAAGATGTTACCTTGCATCCCTTATGCTGCCATTTGAACAAAAAAAGACAGTGTGTAAGAATGAAAAGAAAGATATTACAATAAAATAGAACACATAAATTAAGCTAATTGCATAAAATTTAAAATGTGTAACTGATAGATAAGTTTGTCGTGCACATATGATTCTCTCAGTGTATTGTTCTTGTGTATTGTTCTCGAACAATGACAACTAGTATTATACTCGTGCGTTGCTCGGGTATTATATTATTATATATTTATAAAAAATAGGTGACTAATATTAGAGTATAACATATATCACATGTTATAAAATGATAAATCTCAAAGTTTACAATATGTATGATTTTAGAAAGGAACTCATGTTTACCTACTATGTTTAAGTATATATGTGAGATTTGAAGTTTTAAATAATCCTAAAACCTTCTTCAATGTATCCACCAAGATATTGTTAAATATGATGTAAATTATCTCCAACCTATATACCATTGGTGAGTTCATGATTAAAACAAAATAAAACGTTCAAATAAAAACGGTAATGGGTTGAATGGATCAATAGTCAAATAGTTTGTCGTTTAACACAAATATACAAAGATAAAAAAAAGTTAGTAAAACAAAGAAAAAAAAAACTAATTCATGTTTATCAAAACCATTTTGATAGTGTATTTAGAAAAATAAAATTAGTAAAACAAAGAAAAAACTAATAGATCACCTCGATGATATTGTAAATTTTAAGTCCTTAAATTGCATATATAACATCTTATTAATTAAGTGATGAAAGAAAATAATAATAATAATAACAACAATGTTAAACCTATTAAATATCAAACAAGTTGTCCAATAATCTATATTAAACCGATTTTATTAATGAAATTATACGTGAAATTAACTAACAAATATCGTGTCGATATTCTCAAGAACTTTGACAATATATAGTAGTTGATACAAACAAGTTTTTTGAAAAATTATATAATTTTGACCAGCCATTTAAATCACATTTTTTATTTTTCTTTTAAAATCTCTTCCTAAACTCTAAAAATGAAAATATTATATTCATATTCGTTAGTTTTTACAATAGTAATAATAATAACTAGAGGATTTCCCGTGCGTTGCACGGGTTCGTTCTTATATGTATGTTCAGGCTGGCAACGATAACGATATAAATTTGTAGTACAAACACGAGTTAAATATTTTGGTTTGCTGATTTCATTTTTTGTAAAGCAGAAAGTTGTTTTCACCGTCGTCTTGTTCCTTCTTGTTTGCTGATTTCATCTTTTCACCATCATCTTCTTTCTTCGCTTCGGTGATGGAGGTCTTTGATTTGGAGCTCATTTCTCTAATGGACCGGTCTCTGTCAGATGTTATGCCCTCGGAAAAAAAAAAAAGACAGAATTTAGATAGTTTTTTATGGTTTAAATGCTAGGATAACTGTAATTTAATTTGGTAGCAGCGAACATAGTGATAGACGTTGTTCAAAACCATTTGAATTACTCGGAGAAAATGGAAATTTCCAAAGTTAAACTCGGTCCTTACATATTAATGAAGCTACGCGAGGCTGGTTGAAAGGAAAATCAGCATCCGCCGAAATTGGAGAGCGGAATACCGGAGGTCAAACAGGTAGATAAAAAAGTTTTTCATCCAAATGTTTGGCCTGTTGTATCCCGTCCTCAGGTTTCGGTAGCTACTGATGTTCGTTCCAACGAAGCTCAAGTGACTTCATCAACATGTGAGTAGGTAGTTTTACTTTGGGAATTTCCATTTTCTCCGAGCAATTCAAATGGTTTTAAACTCTGTTCGTCACTTTACATAAGAAAAGATAAGTAAAACGTTTATATGCACCTCGTCAGTTAAAGCTGAGCATCTGGCTGAAGTTAAAGAAAAAAGTGAAGGTTGGTCAAGAGGAGTGGCAGTAACTTTCGAAGCCATAGGGTACACCGCACCCTACGGCGTTCGTGGTTCCTGTTCCTCGTTCCAACCAACTTTCACTTTTTTCTCTAACTCCAGGCAGATGCTCAACTTTAACTGACGTGAAGAAACTTATAAAAAAGAGCACAATTGTCTAAAAACAAAACGTGAAAACGAAGAAGATAAAACAAACCAAAATTGAATAACTGAAAAAGATGAATTATGAGGTATAACTGAAAATTAGGGTTTCTGAAAAGAGGTTTTTGGATTTGAATGTCAGGGTTTTGAGTTTGGAAAATTTGGGTAAGGAGTCGATGAGCCGGCAACAAAAAAAAAAAATTTCGCTCGGAGACGAATTTTTTTGCTGCTGACTCAACAACTCTCTACCTAAATTTTCCAAACCCAAAACCCTAACATTCAAATCAAAAAACCTCTTTTCAGAGACCCTAAATTTCAGTTGTAGCTGACAATACATCTTTTTCAATCCTTCAATTTTTGTTTGTTTTGTGTTCTTGTTTTTGATATTTTGTTTTTAGGTAATTGTGTTATTTATTAGAAGTTTCTATTTGCGTGTATTAAATAAATAATAGAATTTAAATAAGCGTACCTAACCGGAATAACAAATATGTATCTTTGACTCCAGTGTCTGAAATCGAAAATCTTGGAATCAAATATTTGTGCAGCTGCTACCAAAGCCGTAATTTAACCTACCGCATCTAAATCTATTTGAACAACCACCACCTCTACATCCTTTAATGAGGATTGCGACCCTTGTGCGACTACATCTCCATTAACAACAGCGTATGCACATCCATCTGCAATATAAATAATACTTTTTATTTAGCATTTCGACCTGTTAAAGATAAAAATAACCCAATTAAAATTGACCTATTTATACGTAAGTGTGACTAAATTACCATAATTAGGTTACAAAACTAAAACGTAAACATAAAAAGATAATTTGAACAGAAAAACCATTACCTCTTATCTTTTTAGCTTTTAATCAGCTGCATGTCATTTCTACTCAATGCTGCAACACGAAATGGTGCACATACGAGACTAAAACCTAAGACGCTTCTTCGTAGGTAATCCCATAACCAACAACCAAGTCCAAACACGATTTCTTCCTCCGGGGATGATTTCCTCTTGTACGCTTATATTTAGAATTTCGTTTGGAAGAAGAGGGGAGTGCGATTTGGGGACCGTATCTGACAAAAAAAATAAATGTCGCGTAGCAGTGACTGAAGCACACCCACATAACGTTTGGCCATTCATTCAAAGCACACAACAATCGCTTACAAAAACAACAATTCATATCAGCACTCAACATCTATAGCGATGACTTACAAAACATACAGACATAAAAAACCAACTAAACTACTTAAAAAATCAAAATAACAGAAACAGCGCATTTAGCATTGTATAATCGAAAACGAATAACACAGGCAGCAACTGTTAGCAACTGTTAGCAACTGTCACGATATTAGTCACACAAATAGTACAGACAGGATACTAACACATACAGAAATAAAAGCCGAGGTTAACTACTTAGAAAAACAAAGTACCAAGACGGGGTTTGTAGCATCATGTAATAAAAACCAAAAACTACAGCGAGCGTGAATAACACAGGCGGCAAGTATAACCACATAAATCAATCTGCTTCAAAGCACACAGCAATCGCTTATAAAAACAACAATTCATATCAACACTCAACATCTATAGCGATGACTTTAATGACACAAAAATGTTGCACCTAAAAGCATGAAAACATAAAAAAGAAAACCATATCATCGTCAGTGCCACATTTATATTTTTTTAATTTCTTAAACATATACAAACACAACGTATTTCTATATGTTAATTCACACCTCTCAACAAATCACATAATAACTCGTAACACGGAAATAACGAAAATAACACATAAAAACATAAAAAAAACCAGCATATCAATATCTATAGCAATGACTTTAATGACACAAAAATGCTGAACTTAAAAGCAGTTTAAAACCATGAAACTTACACATATAGAAACACAACATATTTCACATAAATGAATCCGTTTCAAATCACGCAGCCTAATGCCACAAAAATAATGCACCTAGAAGCATCAAAACATAGAAAAAAAACATACAAACACAACATTTTTATACCTGTTTGCTCCCACCTATCATATCGTAACGAAACAACAAAAAAAACACATCAAAACATAAAGAAAAGCAGCATATCGGTTTTAAGATGCCTTAGTGCCAGCACCCGTTTGACAATATATTTTCAAATTCGTTACACATGTATCTTAAAACCATCAAACTTACACATATACAAAGACAACATATTTCACATAGATCAATCCGCGTCAAATATCGCAACCTAATGAGACAAAAATATTGCACTTAAAAATATCAAAACATAGAAAAAAATATAGAAACACAACATTTTTATATTCATTTACTTCCACCTATCATGTCCTAAATGAATAACAAAAAAGAACATCCTTTTAAGTTAAAAACGTCTGCCTATTTACTCCCACAAACACATGTAAAGAAAAACAGAAGCAGCATATCAGTGTCAGTACCCCTTTTGCAATCTATTTTCAAATTCATTACACATATATAAAGACAATATATTTGAATGTATGAACGTAATCATAGCTGCCACCCATGAGTCAACCTAATCTAAAGCTTCGTATGAAGAAAAGAAATAAAATTCAGAGATCACATACCTCTAAGGTGCAGAAAAACGAAAAGCAACGAAGAAATTTCACCTGAAAATAAGGCAACATTTCACACTAATCAGAGCCTATAAACGTTCGTATAAGCAAAATAACAAAAATCACAGATATGAAGTACCTCGAAGATAAGTGATTATCCATGGTTGCAACAGCAGACCTCTAAATGTAGAATAAACATACAATTTTAGACAAATGGGTTCGAGTTCCATGTAGGTGAGTATTTGTGGTTCAGTCAATTTCATAAGAAAGATTTAAATAATAAAAAGATAAGCTTCATAAAATTTCAGGAACCAAAATGATTATGGGGCTCAGATTTGTTAACAATCAAACAAAGTGGATTAATCTGCCATGGCTGCAAACTTACTTATCGGTTGCAATGCAATTTGACATAACCATCCGAGTTGCCCTGCCAAGATACAGATAATCTCAACTCTGCTTGAATTCACTCAGACGTGTTAAAGAAATTCATCATCATAGCCTCTTCATAAAAATCGTCAATCAAATGTATTCTTCAAATCGGGCACGAATTTCAAGTCAACGACGCAAATTGAATAGAAGAAGAATAAGCGTAATTAGTACCATTTATGTAATTTACTCTTAATAAGCTAACCTATAAACTTATTTTATCATAAGCCTATGAGCTGCTTATTAAAAATAAGCTAAAACAAACAAACAAACAGGCCCTGTTTGCTGTTTGTATGTTTTTTTAGGTTGTTGAAGAAAATCACAGGCAAGAAATGCCTCATTTGGCCTGAGTGAAAAAGGCTCAAACCTGCAAATACGGAAACCGGAAAGGGGATCGAACAACGCCATGGCTGCAATCGGGTTGCCCCGCCAAGATACGAGCCGAATATCACCCTGCTCAGGTAATCTATGATCCATTCATTTACCAAACGATTAATCTGAACACAAGCAGCTGCGATGAATGTAAAATAATCACAATCAGTCGGAAAATAGTCGGGAATTAAGAAGTCGTTTATAAAAATGAAAAAAATTAAACTTTATAATGGGTTTTAATAAAATAAATTTTTATTCCAAACAAAAAGTAACCTAATTTTGAACAAATTAGGTCAATTTAATGAAAAATAAAATTTGGGCAAAATTAAACTAAAAAAATAAAATAAAAATTGAATCAGTTTTATTAATTTCATCAAATTAATTCAATTTAAATTCCCAAAATAAACCCTTAGCGAATCAATAATATTTTTCTTTTCAACATATATGCTTCATAATCATCTTTTCATGATGAATATGTATATAAATGTATCTTACGAATTCCTACATGTAGGAAAAAAACATATTAACAGAGGCCAATTTCGAAAACTAACCGAGGGCCAATTTCGAAAACTAACCGAGACAGCAATACCAAAACCCCGAAAACTAACACATGCAGCAAGTAAAAGAAGGAAGACAGACCTTAGAGCTGAAGAAAAAATGGAAGAAAACCTGAGAGGAATGGACAGCGAGGCAAAAGAGAAACGACTGGTGGCAAGAAATTAAACAAAACTCTTAAGCAGGTGGTCTTAAGCAGGTGGAAAAACCCGAGAATCACAAACCCAAAAATAAGCCCAACCCAGAAACCCAAGACACAGCCCAAAGCCCAATTAATAAAAAACAATAAAAAGCACGCATTTATATGCATGTTTGTGTTTTAATTATAGGATAGGAATGATACTAATAATAATAATAATTATTATTATTATAATAATAATAATAATAATTATAATAATAATAATAATTATTATAAAACTTTAAACATATATTATGAACATAATACTAATGCAAATAAAAATACTTACAAACATTAATGTTATTTAAAGAAAATAGAGTTTAATAAAAATATTAATGCTAACAAAGAAGAGTTAAATAGAAATTATTTAATATAGTGACAAAAAAAAAATGTTAAGCATTAAAGTGAAATATTGATCAGAATTTTTTGGAGTTAAGGCGTTAATCATTTTGACAAAGTTATATTTTATTATTATTTTCTCCAACTATTAGTTATATATTAACTTTTAAAAGCACATAACTAGAGCAAACCTATTTTGGTAATAGAGTATATTGATAATGATAATAATAATAAGAGTTAATTACATAATTGGTCCATGTGTTTGTTCCAAAACAACGGGTCCAGTCCGTGGGTCACAATTCGTTCGGGTCCAGTCCCTGGAGCCTATCTTTGGTTGCACGTTTGGTCCCTCCCTCTAACGTTCGTTTATTTTGGTCGTTAAGTGAGTCATGTGCTTCTCACGTGAGGGGCATTATAGATATTCTTTCTTTTACAGGGGTCAGTTATGTATTATTACTATGAAATAGTTTTAGAGAGAGAAACATAAAAAGTTATAAAGAGAGAGAAAGTAAAGATATGAAGAGAGAGAAAGAGATCTGAGAGAGATAGACTCCAACACCATTTTCTTCAATCCCCAAAATCCAATTCATATACAAAAACAGAAACAATAAAGGGCGGGGCAGTTAGTAGTAGAGTTAATTGCATAATGTAGTCGGTACTTAATAAAATTAAAATTGTCTGACTGTCATATTAAGTTATTATCTGCTTTCATTCTGGGCAGAAAACGCAATAGTTAGTATAGTACGCACACTATTAAGAGTTGATTATTGGATTTCTCTGTCTGAAGGTTATCCTTCTGTTTGATTTCTTTGGGGTTTTGGCTTGTTTTAACTATTTCTGTTCCGGCTACGGATTAAATTGTTATGGGTTCCAACTTGATTATCTATTTTGGATCATTGTCAATTTGGTTTTTACGACGTATGGGTTAGAGCATTGGTTTTGTGGTGGAAGATAGAATAGTCCAACGATCATTTGGGTCTCTGTTTGGTTTCAGTCAAGTAGCGGCATTTGTGATGTTGATTGACTTTAGTTAATCGGTTTCTTGTTTAGCGATTTTAATAATTAATTGATTTTTGGTCTGTTGCTTTCTGGGTTCAGAATGATGATTATTAGTGCTTACAGTTTTGTTGTTAATAGTTCCTTTCGTTTAGTTATTACTGTCTGCAGTAGTCAGTATAAATAGAAGTCATAGGGGTTGTATGGAGTACAGTTGAGAGCATAATGTAGTTTTTACTGTTTAGTTTTTGAATCATCAATGAAAACAACGACATCATCATCACCATCACCATCGTCGCTACTTCACGGTTTCACCATCACTACAGTCACCACCACCAGATTCAATCTCCTCCTTTGATTCATGAACCGGAATCTCTTCCACCACCAGATCTGATTTCACCGGTTTTAGTTGAACCGAGTTTTGTTGCTGAATTTCCGGAATCTCTTCATGAACCGGAATCTCTTCCGGTGGTGTATGATCATACTGAATTAAAATCTGTTACGGAAGGTAAACGACAAATTAAAATTTGCAAAAACCTCAGATTTTTTCATACAAATTAAGGTGTAAAGTAACAATATCATCAAGGATGAATTTCAATTTTCGTTTCGGTTTCGGGAATGTGGTGGCGGTGGTTTGGAGTGAAAGAGGGAGAGAGATTAGGTTTTGTTTGCTTATGAATTTATAAAAGAAAAAGAAATAATAAATTAAAATATGATATTCGTAAGGTACATAATTGATCCCTGTAAAATAGAGAATGTCTATATACCCCTCACGTGAGAAGCACATGACTTACTTAACGACCAAAATAAACGAACGTTAGGAAGAGGGACCAAACGTGCAATCAAAGATAGGCTCCAGGGACTGGACCCGAACGAATTGTGACCCAGGGACTGGACCCGTTGTTTTGGAACAAACACAGGGACCAATTATGTAATTAACTCTAATAATAATGTTCATTGGCAACTACATGTCCTCAATAAGTAGTTAATTGATAGTTAGTGATAAAACCATGTAATCGTATGTAAACTGAAAAGTGTTGATTAAGGTTGGAACATAACCGCTTCTTTTTTAAGTTTAACCGCTAAGTCATCGATAAAATCTACGGGCTCTACAATTTCTACTCGCTCCTCGTTACCACATTAGGCCAAGTGAGCCGCCGAGGCAATATGACGGGGCTCAACGACTTTTTTAGGATATTCCTCCTATTTGATCGCTTTCGGTACTTTATGCCTCACAACGACTATTTCTATAATTTTGTCTTTTCATACTAAAAACTTCTCTCAAAAGAGAATTTCTGCAATGAATCCCTAACCCCGTGTACCTTTGGTACCAACTGACATCACTACCACCTACCAGCCTCAGACAATGTGGTCCGAAGACCGCCCCTGTCTCAGCGCCTTGGACCAACGAGTGGGATCAGATTACCCCTGACCCGTGACCCGTTTCTCTCAAAGTTCTCGTGACCAAAGTCAACTGAGCTTTTGCGGGGGAGCACTTGATGTCCGCAAATGTGGGATAAGGTTCGAACCTGAGACCCCCGTTAAGGAGACCCAAGTCTTACCATCCAAGCCTAAAAATGTTTAAGTTCTAAAATCACCTAAAAATGGCTCTAATGTAGTACTTTTAAATCATCACTCTCGTCTATCATCTCACACATTTCTGCTACCAAGTTGCTACAAGACACCACAACGACACCACCGACTACCTAAAACCATCACTCTTGTGTTTTTTCAAATTACGTTTTAAAGTCCTTAAAACGTAACTGGAACTCCTTAGTTAATTTTACTTTTAACATATATTGTAATTTTTAAGATTCAAATATTTTCAACTCTCACAATCGAAAATCAATATGTTTCCTGACTTCAGCCGAATAACCCAAACTGTTCTTAGTAGGGATGGCAATGAGTCGGGTTTGGGTAGGATACCATTAAACCCATACCCGCACCATATATAAAATCCATACTCATACCCAACCCAATACTCATCGGATACCCATATACTTTTACCCATTGTTTTTTAGGTTTCCTCGTCAGAATTGGGTATACCCGTTTACATTTATGCTATGCAAAATGTTGGATTCAAATGATTAAACTTTTAACAAATTACTAAAACCCAACAAAATACTCATTTTTATTATCAAAAATTCAAATTTACAAAAGAATAATTTCAAGAATATAATTTAAATTAAGAGAAACTAATTAAAATATATAATAAGAAAAATTAATTACTAATAATATATATAAAAAAATAGTGAAAAAAGATTTAATGTGTATATGGGTACGGGTAATCGAGTATGGGTACGAATACGGGTAATTTGACGGGTATTTGTCAAAACCCGAACCCATACCCGAACCCAAAATATATATATATATATTTGTATCATACCCGTCTTTAAACCCGTAAACCCACCCCAAACCCGACCCAATCTATATTTTCGGATGGTTTTGCTTAGAGTCAATTTTTAGGTTTCTTAATCTATTAAAATCCGACTAACCCAAAACTCGAAAACCCTACTAGAAAACACCAAGTTATACATAATAAAAAAATTCAAACTAAATCATTTTACTTTTCCTCTCATAATAATATAATAATTTGGATCTTCTTTCTTTCCTCTAAAAACTAATTCAACGCGCAATCAAACCATCTCCAGATTTACTTGCAAAAAATGGTAATTACCTTCTACTATAAATGTTTAAACTTTTAATTGTAATGTGCGATTATATGAAATTACAGCACTTATTTGTTTGATCATTCGTCGAAATTTTATAGATGGAAAACTGTGGATTTGTTAGGATACATGAATAGATTATGTTGTTGCTGATGATTTTTTGAACAAGGGTTGTGAAATTGGAGGTTTAGGGTTTGTTGATTAGTGGAAAAAAGTGATATTTAGATATGATTAAAGTTTTAACAAGCGGAAAGTAACGATTTTATCAGAGAATATGTTGTTTTGGAAGGAATTTAGGAGCTGTTTGAGATTGTTTTTATAAACTTCTTATTTGCTTATTGCGTTTTTTTAACGCGTTTGGATGACTTATGCTTATCTGATTATGTAAGTTATGTCAATGTGATTATTAGGCAGATAAGCAAAGTAACGCGGAGGGAATTTTGTAATTCATTTGGTAATTTTGATTCATTTTCGGGTTTTACTTATAAGTGGCAAAACAAACTTTTGGTTCGTAGATTTCTTGATTTGTTTAACTCTTAAACTCTAGTGCTCGATGAAGAAATTTTAGAAGGTAATGAATGTAGATGAGAAACTTGATAATAGAAGAAGTGTTTTAAGATTTTTTGGTAGCATATTTGGTGAACGTCAAATTTAATCATGAATGTAATAAACCGATCAAGATTTTAACCAACAGGTGGCTGTCAATAAGGCCATCTTAAATCATACTTATCAAATAATGTTACTATATTTTTTCAAGAATTCTTTTAATTCCGTGTGCCGGCATTGTTTTCCAAAGAGCTGGGGAATTTATCTTCCTTAGAACTTATAGTGAAATGGGAAACCGATTGCTTTTTTTCTTTGCTTACCAGTGCTTGTAGAATCATATGTAAATAGCTGTTTGTAATTTGTAGACGATATATCTCTTCATTTCCATGTGATGTTGTCCTCGTAATAGTTTTTAGTACCTTGTACCTGCTATGGAACTGATTAGGACTTCACATCTGTTATAGTATATTAGTATTCGGATTTATATTTTTCAGAAAGTCAATTCACGTACTAAAATATACATTTGTCTTCAATCAGACTCGAACCCTCAACTTCAATAGAGGGAGGCACACCTTATGTACACATTACGATACCACTAGGCGAAAGGGCCTTTGGTAGTATCCTGGTTTATTATATGTTTGTATTCAGTAAACTAAAGCCTTCATAATTGGAACTTGAAAGTTTATTTCGTTGTAATTCATTGTTCTTACAGAACACGTGTTTCTGTATATAGTTTGTCAAATAGTTTATTATTTTTCGGTCCTTAGAACGGGTTTTAGTAAGAAAATATTTGGCAGGTGATGATTTATCTAAAGTCTCAAGGCATATATGACATATTAATCTAGTTCTAAACTTCTAATAGTTTAATTTATCTGTAGTGTAAATTCTTATTAAACTTTTCGATAAAGTTATGCATGATAAACCAAATATCCTTCCAGAAGTTACATGTCAATTTGTATTTTAAAAAGCACAATGATTCGGATTTTGTTTGCTTTCTCTAAATTTCTTTACATTTTCTAAAACCGAGGACTAGAAACCAACTACTGTGTGTTAAGATTATAGTATAGTTATCTGAAGCTGAAGCTTCTTGAGTCTTAAGAATTGTTCAATTTTTTTAAAACAGTTTAATATCCAAAATCGAAATTGTTGAGCAAAATTTTGTTTCATAAAGAATACTATGATTTTCTTTCGTAAGAAAATTAAGACCTCTTACAATATTAATCTTGGATCATTTATGTTTATCTTCATGCATCTGATACATCAATAATTAATGTATGACTGCGTCGTAGAATTTCTTGGTTCTGCCCTTGATGCGCATAAGATTACGTTAACCAAAATATACTTGTATATCATAATTTATGTGCTATATATTTGGTTTCATTTCTCTTTCCGTAACTAATTCTCGGTTTGCTATTTGGCTTTTCAGGGGGTTTATGGAGAGACATCCAGGAGAGAAAAGCCAAGAGGTCGCAATCATGGATTAACTCAGCAGAAAAGACAAGAGATCAAAGAAGCATTTGAGCTCTTTGATACTGATGGCTCCGGTATGTCGTTATCCCGTTATTTTTAAGTTATTTGAGAGAAACGGTTTTAATACTTGTGCTTTATTATCTATCCAATATAGGTACCATTGACGCTAAGGAGTTAAATGTTGCAATGAGGTATGAGCTTTATCTAACCTAGAGGTGGCAAAATGAGCGAGTTGGGCCAGTTTGGGCTCGTCCACGTACATATATATGTTCAACCTTATCTGATTTGTTTCCATTTTGATTATGTTTTTTGCTTAACCCATATCACCCATATAAGATAAATTAACCTAAATCAACCTGTTTAGTAATGGGTCAGATTTTGCCTCCTTTAATCCACATGTACGGCAAATATATTATGATATGGGATTATGCTAATAATATCTTCACTTGATTTCATTTCAGGGCCTTGGGGTTTGAAATGACCGAGGAGGTAACATCTAATTGTCAATGATTTTCTCTTTTTTTCTTATTCTACCCGTTTCAATGCTGAAAAATTATTTCCACTTATTAATTAGATTTCTAGCTGTTTATTGTTTGTTCTCTTTTTCTAAGGAGCTTGTGTGTCAATGTTCTTTTACACAAAAAAAAAAAACTCTGTAATTAGACCCTGTTAACTAGAAGTGGCAAGATGGGAAGAGCGTACGAGCTGTATAATGGGTTAAAAGGATCCTTTCTTCCTACGAGTCTTGGTTCTTTTCTAATAATACTCGCTGCATTAAATATGATTACAAAACAGTTTTATTATAATATCAATCTAAATATTTGAATAAAACAATTTATAAGGTAGTATGCATTGAACACTAAGACCAAATATAACCCGTTTGTCCTGTTTAGGCCATTTGACCCGTTTCCTAATAGCTATTTTTTCATTTGACCCATTTGATCTGTTTGAGATTAAAAGTAACCCATACTCATTTATATGTAAATTGGTCAAATTTGCCACCACGTGAACCAGTTTTAGTTTTTTTTTTTTAAAGGTTCTTGACTTGCTAGGTTTCATCGAAAACTCTAAATATATTGTTGCACTTGCAGTAAAGAACTTGTTCCCCCTTTTAACTTATTCAATCTTGATCTGATTTTAAAAGTTATTCGTTTTTATTGCACGACGATTCGACATCAGGTTTATTCTTTCAACTTTTCGTTTATTACGCATGTGTAAGTGTCTTATATACCTTTATTTCTCAGCAAATCAATCAAATGATAGCGGATGTAGACAAAGATGGCAGTGGTGCTATTGATTTTGATGAATTTGTTTACATGATGACTGCCAAAATCGGTGAGAGGGACAGCAAACAAGAGCTTACTAAAGCATTCCAAATCATTGATCAAGATAAAAATGTAACCTTCTATATGAAAGACCCGCATGTTCGTTTGTTTTTCCGTTTGTATTAGTAACTAATATATCTCTGTTGAATACAGGGGAAGATATCTGCTGAAGACATCAAGAATATCGCTAAGGAGTTGGGTGAGCATTTTACTGATGCAGAGATCCTAGAGATGGTGGAAGAAGCAGATCGTGATCGTGAGTTTCTCTAGTTTTTCTCACTGCATGTTATTTTCATAAATTACCAATATAACCCCTTAGAAAGCATTTGACATTTATGTTCGAGTGATGCTGCAATGCATGTCATTTTTATATCGTATCTGGTATATGATTTGGTTTGTGTGCGTTGTAATGGTTACGTGTCTTTGTATTGGTCAGGTGACGGAGAAGTTAGTACGGATGAGTTCATGAGAATGATGAAGAGAACTTCATATGGATTTTAGGTGACTTTGAGCAGTCCAGATTTTACTTTGATCGTATGGTGGTATGTATAATTTGTTATACTTGTTAAACGACTGATTGTCTATTATTCCTCCTTGTTTCTATGAAATCCGTTTTACTTTGTTATCCTAGCGTTGAAATGAAAAAGTCTTTATGTAAGACCCCGTTACAGTAATACTTATTCTTATAACTGATAATTTTATAACTATTTAAATGATACGAGAATAAAAAATGTAGGCAGAGATAGATTTTTAAGAGGTTAAAAGTGAAAAAGAGGAAAAGCGAAAAATGTTTTTATGCGGTTATGCATTACTGAATCATAGTTTGGAGGTGGTCTACAGGATTAGTGTGTATGGGAATATTAGAATCAACGATATACAATAGGAGAGGGCCCGTTTGAGATTAGGAGAGGTGAGGACAGCTTAAGTATGATAGAACCATATCGTGTAATCTAGTAATGTGCAAACCCGGGGAGAACTTAAAGTCAAGCCATCTCTAGGAGTTAGGATGATAGACCATTGCAACGTTGTGCAAATAAACGGTCAGTATTTTATATAATAAGGATCGAACCCAATAAGTCTGCTCAATGGTTAAGGGTATGATCTGGTTTCGACAAGTTTCTTGTATAAAATGTAACGAATGTATCAATCTGTCCTTGTGATCAAAGGGAAGCTTACAGAACTTCTTGACTACTTGAATTCAATGATTGATAACGAAAAAAAGCGATAACTATTAAATAATCACAAGTTTGACTCAATCATCATTTGACTTTAAGATTTTAAAAGTCAAATAAAGGTTAAGCATTCAGATTAAAATTGGATTTAAGTCAATGTTTTTATCTTCCACTTATGTGTACAAATTTTTTGTTTCCTGTTGGTAATGGCAATATGAGATATGCAACGGTACAAAACCGGAAATTTGAAAATAGTTGGAACCAAGAACATGATAGTATAGACACTATAACCTCGAACCAACATAGCCGTTCTAAAAAAGAAAAGAAAAAGTATAGACGTACGATCGATACAATACCAACTAGTACAACCGGTTAAGTCTTGATCCAAGGATTAGAAACCAAGTTGCATAAACTATCATTTGTACTAAAGCATGTTATCTGAGGGAGGGTGATCACCCTTTTACATTTGACTAACGGAATCTAACAGATGACTAACGGAATCTAACAGATGACTAACGGTTGACTCACAGACTTCCAAATACACAACACTTATTCAAAAATCCATTACACCCTCAAAAGTAAACACACATATTCTCATCATGGTAAACACCCTCCTCCATAACATCTCCATCGTCGAAAAATACCTCCTCTCCTCGACCAAATTCTGGTCATTACTCTCCGCCACCGCCATATCCGGTGCTCTCGTATCGTTCCACGCAACTCCTCAATACACCAACAACTTGAACAATTCCGGAAAATACATTTTCTCGGTCATTATAGCACTTCACGCTATCCTTTACTTGTTCAACCATCAAACTCTCAAAAACGCAATTCTGCCTTTCTTTCTCGGATCAGCTAAGAAATGGGCACTAACTTTTACGGCTTTAAGAGTTGCATACATGCTCCAAGATGTCCCAGAAAAATCAGTTGTTGGTTTGGTTTTTGTGATTTGTGTTTGGATTGATGTTGTTGCCATTACTCAAATCCTCAAGTCTTCTGTTGAACTGTGGATTATAAATTCGGTGTTTATGGCTGTCGTTAGTCGTAGCTATGATTTGTTCGGATTCACTAGTCGTTTTTGGTTGATTATGTTGGTTGGTTTTCCATTGTATTATATTCAAATTCGATTACAAGGTTACAAGAATGAAGAATCCAAAGAGAAACAGGGATGAAGCTTTTTGGTTGATTACTCATACTTTTGTCAATGGTTACAATTTTTAATAAATAAACTGTTTATTTGTTCGTTTTCAGAGTTTTGTGAATTGCTGAAAAACCTTCTATCGTTGTGTCGATTTTATCTTGTGGTGTTCGATCCCAACATTACGAAAAAATCACTTTTAAAGCAAAAAAAAAAATGCTCGTAGTTCTACATAGGGATCGATTAGCATTGCTTGAAACTCTTATATACTCTCCTCGCGAAGATATGATGCCAAGACCGAATTCTAATGTGAAAAATAATATTTTCTGTTATGTGTCACGACAACGTTAAAAGAGGTGTAAGATTTAACATTTATGTACGGTTTTTGAACTTAAATTTAGCGCCTCGACTGTTAAATTTAACGGTATAGGTGATATTTTCTATTTATATCAAAATCGGCTTCTAGGAATGACCGTTGCAAAAGAAAAACCGTGATGTTCCCAAAAATTAACAAACAATATAGACCTTTTTTTTGTAGTTTACTCTAAATCCTTTTAGCACTGTATTGCTAAGTTCAAATCTTTTTGGTTTGCAACCCCATATTGCCCGCTAAAAGAAAATGTTGCTAGTTAATATATACCAAGTTGTATGTTGAAAATATGTGTTAGAGGCTGTTTGATTGCCTAACAGACTCGGACCACGGTCCGTGGTCTGCACGTTTGATAAGTTCATGTAAAGCTCGGACCACGGACCGAGTTCATGATTTTGCCTCGGACTCGGTCTGCGATTTTTCTAAAAGGACCGAGTCCGAGACAAAATCACGGACTCGGTCCATGTTCCGAGCTTTTCATGAATTTATCAAACGTGTAGACCACGGACCGAGTCTGTGGTCCGAGTCTGTCGTGCAATCAAACAGGCCCTTAGAGATTTGTGTATTGGTATTTACCGAGAATATTCTAGTGTATTTCCAAATTGAAAACCACATTGAATGTCCTTGGACAAAACATATATAAACTCATAATTGTTTATAACGAGTTTCTTTTTAATGTCCGTGCATTGAAGCGAATTGATTATTTTTTATGTTACCAATTTAATGTCCGTGCGTGCATTGCAGTGAATTAATTATTTTTCTTGTTAATTAATAACGATATATAATTTTAAAAGAGTTAGAAGAAGCTTAGAAAAGCAAAAATATAAAAGAAAATGGAACAAATTAAAACAAAGGAAGTTAACATTAAACATATAGCAAATAATGTATACAACCCCTCCCTAAACTGTACATATATATTGGCATATACTAACGTAAGATATAACAATTATTTTTATAATTAATTGTATAAAATAAATAAATATTTATGTATATTATTTAGAATTAATCATCAGAATAATCACCTATCACTTACACTTTACAAAAATAATCACTTAATTCGCGACGGATTTCTTGCGACACTTTATCGTCGCGAGAAGTACATAAAACAAAACAAGACCAATAAAAATCAGACACGTCGTCGCGAAAATGAATATTTACGCGAGAAATGAATAGTGTCGCTACAACGTGTCGAATTTTTATTGGCCTGATTAAAATATTTGTACTTTGGCGACGAGAAAAATGTCGGGAGAAATCCGTCGCGAATTACGTGATTATTTTTGTAAAGTGTACATGATAGGTGATTATTTTGGTAATCTGCTCAATTATTTAATAGCGTCCAAAGAAAAATTAATCAAAATGAAGACATTAAATACTTTATTCGATAGGTTAATTTGGGGAAAAAAAAGAACTAAAAACTCAAAATTAACAATTAATCTAAATTAAAACGCATCTATTCAACTTAATGGCATAAAAACAAAAGAAAAGAAAAACTAAAATATAAATTAAACAAATATTTGTATTGAAGACGCAACACTCCTTTATTCGACATATCTAAAAATAAAAGTTAAAACCTAAAATTAATAAAGTAAAAAGAAAATATTTAAATGTGAATAAGGTGAAAACACAAGTCTTTTTTATTTGAACAAATTTTTATGTCCGTGGTTGCGACGAGTTTTAAAACTTTTAATTGATAGCTTAAAAATAAAAGCAAAACCTAAAATTAAGAAAAGTTAGAAAACTTAATTTAAAAAGAAAAACGTAAAACTAAAAAAGTCACCAATTAGGCGAAATCAATATATAAATACTTAAAAAAACGATGTAACCCAAATAAAATAAGATAAAATAAAAAATCAATAAATAATCGAAATAAATACGTAACTACTTTATTTAATTACGTAACACAAAAGGTAAAATGTAAAATAAAAGAAAAACATAACAAAAGAGAAAATGCTTAAACTAAAAATGACTGATCAAAATAAACGGATAATAAACTTATTTAATAGCATAACGTAAAGAAATATCACAAAGACAAAAACTAAAAAAAGAAAGATAAAGAAGAATAGAAAAAAATTAAATAGCCACTCTATTAACTTAACTATATATGATGAGAAATCAAAATACTTCAAAATGTTAGATAAGTGAATGTAGCATGATTTTTTTAAGTTTCACCCATCTTGCTATTACTTTCGTTAGAACACACTTAAATACAATATTTAAATACGTATTGTTTATTGAAAGATTCGATACGTTAATGCAAAAACAGAAATTACTTTATTAAATCGGAAAGGTTGTTGTTATTGAATTACACGTAAAAACAAGTTTTTGACTCAAATATACACCATTCGAACAACACCAAAATACTTATCCATTATGATGAATGTAGTCGGTTGCAACAAAAACAAAACAGGTAACAAAAGCATATTAGGAAAGGCTATCTTTATTCCACAGGCGGTGGGTCAGAGGTTTCATCTCCGAATTTCATTACATACACAACACAATGTTCTCGGTTTGTAATTTCATTATACTTTTTATGCATCTTAGGTTATCATAACAACTTTTACTTCTTCACTCTTAATTTAGGTATATAAGAGTTTGTTAACCATAGTCTGTGGGCTATGGATAACGAATTTAGATACACATATTGAGATTGTGCGAATGAGCGGTTATCTATAAATACATGAACGGTTATTTTAATTAAAGAAATGTTATCGTCAATGTACAATACAATTATGTCTGTTTGAACATTTTAAACATAACCCCAGGTACTATGTTTAGTAAATTCCTTTATATTAACAAATTCCTTTATATTAACGAATTGAAACGGGTTTTGATAATAATGGTTATTAATAAAGATTATTATATTTACATAGGGTTATTTCCATAATTAAGGGGTTATTTTTTATATTAATCTATAAAAAGTATAGCATGTAAAAAGGATGTCATTAGCAAAATCTATAAACTATAAAAATTGGGTGTTATGGAATTTTCAAATTAGTTTGATGTTAACGACGTAACGGCTGGACCTTTATGATATAATAATACAATATTATATGATATTAGTTCCACTCTATGCCCAATATATAATATAAGGATAAATATGTAAATGTTTTAAAATTAATTTGAAATCTATAATATATATATATATATATATATATATATATATATATATATATATATATATATATATATATATATATATATATATTCAATTTTGAATGGGTTTATTATATTTATCGAACTTTATAATTTTATTATCAGTTGTATCTGATCAATAATATGTTAACAAACTGATTACGTGACAGCTCACGTGGTTGTCACGTATGTTTGGATACATACAATAGCGATTTTTGAAAGTCGGAAATATATTATACATTTCGTTGAAAGTTTGATACATTTCCAATACTCGTCTCTATAACATAATACATAATGTTTTTAAAACATAGGTGGACATATGTAATAGCTATTTAAATGAATTTGACCAAGTCACAAGAGATATATCCAATAATCTACTTAATTGATTAAGATATGTGCTAGGATTGATCACACTACACTAGTTTAAGTAATGGAAGTTGAAGATGGTGAAATAGACCAGTTTTGTTAGCAAATCGGTGGAGGTTCGAGTCAAAATGATTAAAATTTGAGAACGAGTGATAGCGGGTTGGATTGGGTCTGGTTGACATATAAGCCATATAGGTTATATTACAAAAACTATCATCACAATAAGGAGCTATTTAAGAGGTTGTTAATACTTGGGGTACACTTTGAACGAGTTTTAAACCATCGACTTGTTTCCTTTGTAGCTATACATTTGTTTATTGAAAACAGATCGCCTCATTTTCACTTAAACAAGTTAAACCTACTCGTTATGACATATTGAAATGTAACGAAGGACTTGCATAACGTAAAAGAGGATGTATGAATGCTACACACAAATAAGTTCACAACACAAGTAAAATATTGTTTCTGTATTCGAGTTTTCTTAGAGAGCAAATTATATAATTATTTGTATACCGAGGCCTGAGGGTATGCTTCGATGTGTACAATGTTGATCTAAATTTAGTTCTCATTAATCTCAATCATTTACGTTTTATTAATTCTTTATCACATTTTGAATTTGATTTTCAGGGGGCTTATGCAGAATCAAGGAGAGACAAACCGAGAGGACGTCATCATGGATTGACTCAGAAGATGAAACAAGAGATGAAAGAAGCTTTTGAGCTTTTTGATACCGATGGAAATGGTATGTCACACAGGAGGAACTTTTGACAAATTCATTTATGAATGGGTAAATTTTTGGTTGATCTTTTTTCTCAAACGGGTCAAATCAAAATATATTTTTATTCAAAGTTTCAGATTCTTATTGTAACAATGCTGTTTTTGTAACGTACTAGTTATATATATAACGTCAACCAACCTGACCCCAACCCTCACATATTACGAACTCTACATGTCGCAAACCAATCAACATATGTTCTTTGAGTGAATATGATTCAACTCGTGTGTTATGTTTTTTTATAATCGTAGGTACTATTGATGCCAAGGAGTTGAGTAATGCTATGAGGTATCGGATTTGTTTAACCATTTTATGAAATCTTATGATAGGGAGTTTCCAAAACAATTATATCTTTATTTTATTTCGTTTCAGGGCTCTCGGTTTTGAAATGACAAGGGAGGTAACATCACTTTGTTCAATTCCGTAAAATATATTTTGTAGTTATTGAATGGTTCTCCACTGTTTTTTTTATTTTATCTTTATCGTTGCTTATTCATTTTTACTTTTAAAAATCATGTATTCCTTTGATTTCAGCAAATTAGTCAAATGATAGCGGATGTAGACAGAGATGGAAGTGGTGCAATCGATTTTGATGAATTCGTGTACATGATGACCGACAAAATTGGTGAAAGAACAAGCAAGCAGGAACTTACGAAAGCTTTCAACATTATTGACCATGATAAAAATGTAACCTTCTGTATTAATCAAACATGTTTTTTTTTTAACTAATGTGTCTCTGATGAAAAACAGGGGAAGATATCGGTTTCAGATATTAAGAATATTGCTAAGGAGTTGGGTGTACGTTTTACTGATGCAGATATCCACTTGATGTTGGAGGAAGCGGATCGCGATAGTGAGTGTTTTCTTATATGAAAGACGAGAATATGCAGTTTGGGTGGGTTAGCTGTGGGTAGTTTTATGCACGGATCAAAACCAGATCGGCTTGGGTTAACACGAAATACTTCCCATCTTAAACATTTGAAAATAATGACCTCTAATTTATTTAATTTTGAAGGGCTGTCGCCTCTAAGTTATAAGTTTTCATTTCTAGTTTCAGTCAAAATTCCTCAATTATTTATATGCTGCTTGTATTGTTCAGATGACGGTGAAGTTAACGTAGAGGAATTCATGAGAATGATGCAGACAACATCATTTGGATATAGGCCAACTTGAGGGGTTCAGTTATAAAACCAATCGTCTGTAGAAAAATACTAATGGTAATTTGTCGATAGTATGTTTTTCGTTCTCTTGGTTATGTATGTCATCTTTCCTACTGGCTTTAAAGGAACAGGCGTAAGTGTATGAATAATCACTTCGTCGAGGCATGTTTTATTTAGAGTTTGTCCAAGTCGTCTATAAACGGCTAAACTCGCCAACTCTTGGTTAGTTGGTTAGTGACAATAAACTTAACCACAGCCGATTTTCAGTTCAATGGGTACTGATTGTCACTTGTATATGCAAGTGATTATTGAAACTTGTGACTAGAGCATTTGAAAGCTCTAAGGTCAACTGTCGCAATCGCACCTAGATTAACAACAAAAGGGGTGTGAGTACAAAACCGGTTCTTAAACCTATTTTGCATCGGTGCTAACAATTTCCAAAAAATAAACATGATTATATCACACGTAGATTCAAACTTTAGAGACACATGACAATACCTATCTTTCAAGTACACAACCTGTTCACAATTTTGTGACATCCCGCTTCCATACATACTACATAAAAAGATTAGCATTTACTATGGGGAATTTGCGAATAAAAACCTTTGCAATAACAAATCTCCCAGTCGAAACGGTTCAGTTTCATGACAATGAAGCTGTAGTATAATAAACCACCGGGTGTAATATAATATCTACATAAACAGGAACTGAAATCAGCATGAAACCTGCAAGAAATGAAATTCGTTACTAGTCATCTTTCAAATCTGAGTAATTTTGACTAGAACGATACAACTGCAACCAATAAGAGGGTAATAAAAATGGCGTTAAAGCGGGTGCTTTGATTGGAGTTTTAAAGGGTAACCAAAAATTACCTAACTAATTCTTTTAACCTAGTTTGAGAGACTTCTAAACTCATCTTACAAGTTATGTATTCTTAAATTGATAATTCGTCAAACATTTGGTTAGCTGATTATAATTGCAACTTCAAAAGCTTAAGCATACATTATTTACTACTATTCGCTTTCTTACACCTGATTCTCATAAGCCCAAAATCATTTTCAAAGCTCAATCCAAACACCCGTTAAGTAACATATGCATGTATCTGGATTTAGTATGCTCGGTATACCACTAGAATCGTGTCATTAAGATTATTGTGACTGTAGGTAGGTAATCACGTCTTAGTTTATTTTTTATCCAAAAACTTTTGTTCATCCCTATCATATGATAGTTCATATCTGTCGGTTTTCTTGGTTTTTATGTCCATGCAATCATTACAACTTGAAGGGGAATAAATACACAATAATATCATCAAAATGTGAAATATAATGTAATCATATATCACTTTGGGGCATATAGGTTTATCAAAAGTAAATAGAAGATTAGAAGTAGAATAACACACGCAGAAAGTCGGGAATGTATTGGAAAATATGTATTTGCCCGCCATAACCTGAAAACTGTAACATTTACTTTCTGCCACACAACAATAAGCAACATTATAAGGCTTATCTATCAATCTAATCCAACTTCTTTTTTTAAAGTTATACACTAGTATCCAAAGTGTTATTGGTTGAGCTTGAGCCCCATCGAGAAACATGTCTCTAATCTCTTCACCGTCTAAAGTACTTATTAGAGTGAAGAGTTATCTAAGCGCATTATAATATTGGTTGAGAGGAATGATTTCTACGGTTCTACCTAGACCTGGCAAAATGGACGGGTTGGGTTGGGTTACGGATCAAAATGGATGCGGGTCAATACGGGTCGGTTAAAAAATGTATCACACGGGTGCGGGTCAAAACGGGTGCGGGTCAAAATGGGTTCTTTATTATATTGTTTTTATTTCATTCAAGTTTTATAGACTTGACAAAACGAGTTGGTTCACGAGTCAAAAAGATCATTTCTAAAGTGTATGGAACATCATTTCTAAATTTATGTCGAATATATATCTATATGGATTGTGTATTTAAATAAATAAAAATGCTATGAATAATTGGGTGTTGATGTCAAATGCATTTTAGCTTTTAAAAGAAAATGTATAATTAAATACTATTAAAAGAAAATATATAATTTATAAAGAAATCATGTTCAGAAATTTATTCGTTTTTGTTTTTTGAATGAATGGACAGATGAACTAATTCAACCTATGTGGTAATTTTCTCACACCCATTTGGACCCATTTCATCCTTAATATATTTATGTTAAAACCCATATTGACCCATTGACAAATAATACATGACCCAATTTGACCTGCAAGACTAAATAAATTGACCCAACTAACCCAAATTTTAGGAAATGGGTTGATTTTGCCGGGTATTACTTCTACCTATGGCCACAACATTGTTGTTGCATTCAGTATGAATTTCGCAGTTATACATCACTGACATTCTATAAGTTAGCGTGAGATGTAAGCCTCTTTCAGCCATGTACCACTTTGAACCAGAAAAGGAAAAAGCAGAAGGCACGAATAAGTTCAGGCCTCACGATACAATAATCTTCGTTTGTCTTTACGGGTTCAAGATAATACAAGACTGCTATTTTGCCACCAACAGAAAATAAAAGTTTCAATGTTTGATCCTCAAAATAAATCTTTGATATCATTTGATATTCATTTTCCATCAGTTAGGAATTAGGATCATCTTGCAACATGATGAATATATTAACCACTCAGATTAGATCAACCTTGTTACCGAGGAACAAAAAAATTATTATAAATGGAAGACACGAGAGGTGCACCTATAGGATGTATAAGGAAGATGGATCATATGCCTCATGAGGCCATGGGGGTGTGCATCAAGCCTATAATGGGCTTTCCGACTTTGACACTAATCTTAAGACTCTTCACTCAAGATTTCAAACGCGGTATCTCACATGATTGGGCTATTGACTAGCATTTTAATTTTCTTTTGAATTTCTTTCTTGAGGAAATATATGTTGACCAAATGATTCAGTTTTGTGGTTGATGGTGGCGATTCAAAAGATTGTTTCTGTAATAATAATTAACACATTAAGTATTCATAAAAATGGAAAGAAATGGGCAAACAAGTGTTTGTGGGTCAACTTAACCAAACCTAAACCGTTTTTAACCATAACTAAAAGATGGCGTGCTTTTACACGATACCCAATACTCATGACCTGCCCATCTTGCCACCTTTAGCTTATACAATCTCCAATACTGTTTTTAACCTCTTGTGCTACTTCAAAATAGATCGCCATCCCCCCAAAAGACAAGGACTGAATCATCTTAAGTACATATACACCAAGGGATAGTTGAGGCAACGAATATAGCTGAAGGATATTTTCACAGACCATGTTTTGGTAGACTATGGTTCTTATTTCTTCTGCATTGAGGTTGAAGACTTGGAGTGTCTTATGAGGGCCTTTTTCTGATTTCTAAAGAAAGTTTGTTTTATGAGGTTGTATTCACGTATCTAAAGGTGGCAAATGGAGTCAGGTTGGGTTATGGGCCCGGATCAAAACATATAGTTTTAAGAACCGGGTCAAATGGGTTCGAGTAATCGGGTTAAAAGGGTCAGACAGATTCGGTGGACCCGCTACTTTTTTTTTTTTATCTCTATTAGATTCGTAATAACCAATATATTTAAGAAATTATGAACTTGAAATACTCATTTAACCATGTTATGGTTCCAACATCATGTATAAAATTTTAAAAATTCAATTTTTAGATCACGAGAATCTATCGACACTAAGAACTGTTTTATGATGAACAGAAAGGAGAATCAGATTTTATACTTATTCAGAGAAAATTGGCTCAAATCACATTTTTCGATAAGGTTTTGGGCATGTTTGAGCAACATGATAAACCCAAAATGGGTTTAGATTAAAACATGTATAATCTTTACGAGTTATTATGGGCAGACCAGATAATCACCAAAAGATCCTTATACGCCAGCATGACAAAATTAAAGACGTCAATGGTTAACCTTCGATGAAATCCTTAAATCAAGGTCCCTTTCATTTAATTTGGTGTTGGCCACCAAATCCTCTCTTCAATTATAAACTTTTGTTAAGTTCTTAGTTCGGTTATTAGTTGTTTCGGTTTCAATGAGTAATAAGTTTCAGTATTTTGCTTGACAATTTATCTTCGATCTATATATGTTGTTTTAGAATTATACCTATTGCTTAATTTCACATTGTTTTTTTAAGATTGGCGTACTTGATGTGTAAACCAAACACATGTTGGCGCCTTTTCAAAAAATCCAGTACTACAACCCAATTTTTTTTATTGATAATCTGATTTCCCTTTTTGTTTAGCATAGTCATCATAAACATGTTTAACAGTTTCAAAAATCAATTGATTTTCGTTAAATGATTCACAGTTTCATAAATCAGTTAGTTACTATGTGATTTAAAGAGATTAAAAAGAAAAAACGTAGCCGTTGGACCATCCGACCCGCCTGACCTTTTGACCAAACTTTTAAAACTACTTACCGTTACCTAACTTGACCTGCCTGTTTTGCCACCGCTATAGTAAGTACAGGTTACTTTTTTGAAACTAAAACATCTTGCTTTGACCCAATATAAATAACTCACAGGTTTTCTAAGAATAGGCTTCTCATATGCAAATTATAGACATGCAAAATAGGAGCCTTAAAAAAAAGAGACGTGGTAGAATTGAATTATAAAAGAGCTAGGTTTGCTACTAAAATCATGTCAAAAACATGCCAGTAGGGCCATGATGCCTCAAATGTCTCCAAAACACCTTCTCAAATGAAAAACACATATCTTCTCTAACAGCAAACCCACCTAAACAATAGTCTCCTTAGAAGTCAACAAATACTCGCCTAAAAGGAGCATAAGATTCTAAATAAAATTTCCTCGTGGCTTGAATCTAGAATCTTCAAAGGAACATCAAAACTTTTTTCTAACCTAAGTTCGTAAGGCAAGAAAGCACAAAGATCTATCTACTAGGTTGACAGAGATAGAGATGATACTTTCTCGGAAATTATAGAAATAAAATACGGGTGAATACGAAAGTGACTTTCGAGAGAAGTAATAATCAAATCAAATATGACACTTGACTTCTCCTAATCCATATTAACACAGTTGCTTCATGATGATGATGATATCGTTACTTATTATAATTATGGATACTGTAACTGATTATATTGATTTCGAAAATATACCAGCCTTTTCAATTCTACTAATTAATCGTATAAAACGCAAGTTAAACGTAGGTCTATTCATGGTTCTAGATATTTTATCACTTTCATCAATGATTGTCCCATGCTACCCAATTGTGCCTATCAAAGCTAGATGTGAAATGTTTCGGTTACACATGTTATGTACATGTGCCCACAATCAAACTCGATATTAAACTTCTTTTAAAACAAACACAAGTGATAAGTAAAAACACTTTCAACTTTACAAATTATAGGGCTTTCATACTAAACATTTCTACCCCCAAAAGCCATGGGGATGCATCATAGAAGTATATGCAAAGATATAAACATGTTAAACAATGGCCATACTTCAGGCTGGAATCAATTGAGCGAGAGAAAAAAATGGGGTACGAAATGAAAATAATTTTATTTTTCATGCCCAAGTTGGAGAGGAAAAACAAGGGAAGAGAAATGAAATTATTTTCTTCCTGTGTTTCCGAGTTGGAGAGAAAAGGAAAAAACGTTATCAATTTTACAATGCTACCTTATTATGTGTTGGAATCTAGATTAAGGGTATTTGGGTCGCTAAATGAAAATCATAAATACTTCCCTTTCCTTTCATTTCGGATCTTCTCATGTTTGAGAGGAACGTTTCGGAAAACAATTTAGCTAAAAGTTTCCTAACACAAAATCTTTCAGTTTCTTTACGTTTGCAACAATAATTCTATGGGTTTAAATCACTTTCAGCTTAAATGTAAGAAATCGAAGCAATATTGTAAAAGAAACACATCCCCACCACTGAAAACAGATAAACTAAGGGAAAAACTCAAAAACCTAAACAAAATATATTAAAACTTTAGAGTATGTGGAAAGAATCACTAACCATCCTAATCGAAACGAGCGAATTAACCAACATGAAACGGACCGATA
This sequence comes from Senecio squalidus, assembly GCA_910822075.1. NCBI lineage: Eukaryota > Viridiplantae > Streptophyta > Magnoliopsida > Asterales > Asteraceae > Senecio > Senecio squalidus. The sequence goes on along the minus strand of CAJVGC010000508.1, from coordinate 12,975,670 downwards.
TCTCCTGTTCGAAGCGAACCAGCGATCTCATCAGCAACAGTCATACAAGAAATAACCCAACCACTTAAAGCCATCCAAACCATCTTCGCCATCCACAGTGTCACACTCCATGGCACAGCCATTATTATAACAATCCCCTAATATTTCAACTATTCACAAGGCTTTTAACAATACCCAGAAACAAAATTCATTAATTTAATGAAAAACTCTCATTTAGACATTTTATCAAACACCTTGTGTGCATAAACTATAAACTATAGAAATGCCTATTTAGATCAATTTTAGGTGTGATCAGGATATTATTGATTTGGGGGTTTTGGAAGTTTTGAGATCTAGACAAAATTTGCCACCCAAATGATAAATAAAGAAGCAGAGATAACATTTCAGCCGAAATATTATTAAAAAGAAAAAAAATAATAATTTTATTAATTTTAGAGTTAATTACATAATTGGTCCCTGTGTTTGTTCCAAAACAACGGGTCCAGTCCCTGGGTCACAATTCGTTCGGGGTCCAGTCCCTGGAGCCTATCTTTGGTTGCACGTTTGGTCCCTCCCTCTAACAATCGTTAAAAATTATCGTTAAATGTCCCATGTGACAGGCACGTGATGGGTAAAATAAACAATTCGCCTTTCTTTTTCCCCCTTCATGTGTTCTTCCCCAAATCATCTCCGATCAATTTCCCCCAAATCAAAAACCCTAATTTCCCAATCACCCAATTCCCCACACTAAAATTCATTTGAGCAAACTTGCTCGTGAAAGCAACACTGCGAACAGAACAATGGAATGTTCAAAGACTACATCAATCATATATTAATTGATCCAAATTCAAATATGAGTGATGGATGATTATCGATTATACGAGTACCCATTCTTCCCCCAAGTCCATGAATCCCCTGAAGTTACACAAAAGTTACTTATTAGAAAAAGAAAAAAAAAACTCAATAAGAAGAAAAAGCGTTAATACCGTATCGAAAACAGTGGAACGAACACCTCTGTTTTGTAACTGGAGAGCACAGAGAAGACCGGACATTCCACCACCAATAATGGCGACAACAGGGTCATCGGAAATAGGAGCAGTGAAAGAGACTTGTTCTTGTTTTAATGTTTTTTTCATAACTGACTTCCTTGAGCTTCCATACTTTCTGTTGTATTTCTTTTTTGGTACATCCGAACAGTAGATAATACTCTTGGTTGGTGATGCTGTCAGAAAAGTGGGGTGCTGCTGCTTGCAATGGAACCGGGTAATGAAAGGAGAAGTAAGAAAGAGGGTATGCATGGTGAATCCAAATTCATTTTTATGTGGGGAATTGGGTGATTGGGAAATTAGGGTTTTTGATTTGGGGGAAATTGATTGGAGATGATTTGGGGAAGAACACATGAAGGGGGGAAAAAGAAAGGCGAATTGTCTATTTTACCCATCACGTGCCTGTCACATGGGACATTTAACGATAATTTTTAACGATTGTTAGAGGGAGGGACCAAACGTGCAACCAAAGATAGGCTCTAGGGACTGGACCCGAACGAATTGTGACCCAAGGACTGGACCCGTTGTTTTGGAACAAACGCAGGGACCAATTATGTAATTAACTCTTAATTTTATTTGTAGTAACTAGTTAGGACTTAGGGCGGAAGATAGAAGTTTAGCTCGAAATTTGAGTATTTTCTTTTACGAAAAGCTTTTTATTTTAAAGTTTTTTGAAGCTTTTTTTTTTTTATTTTAAATGAAAACTAAAAGCTAGACTATTCAAACGAGGTTTTTTCTTTTTATTGAAGAGTTCAGAAAACAAAAAGTTTAATTTTTTAAAAGCTTTAAAATACTTGTTGACAAACATATCTTAGATCTATCCGTAAAAACGGTTAGTAGTTAGTGGTGGTTAACATTAGTTTCAAGTGGTAACAATCGTCGAAATTGGTTTATAACGGTTAGCGGTGTAGACCTCTTAATCCATTTGAGTGTATTATATAAGTGTAATTTATTTAAGGGAGAATTACGTTCACGTTCTTACAAAAGTTTAAAATTACGTCAATATTATTGAAAATTTTGAAATTACGTTAATATTTTTCTAAAATCTTTAAAGAGTATTTATGTCCAAATTATTTTAATTATTTTTCAATGGTTTTAATAATTAAATCTTTTATCTGATCATTAATTTAAAATTTTATATTATACTTTTATCCCTGTCATCTAATAAAATAAAGTCGCAATAGATGGAATTCTTTTAGTGTCCGGTGTCTTATCCCATTCACGAATTTGCAAATTTGTTAAAAGAAATTGTTCATGTGGATCAATCTTGAAACATGTACGAATGAGAAAAGGAAAACCTTAATTGTGTTTTCTTTTCGGAAAAAAACTAACATTTTCATGGGATAGCTACAACTCAAGTAGGAGAAAAAACTATTCTTGTTTGTATCATTGCTAATGTTTCTTGTAATAAGTTAAATAGTTTACAATTGAAAGTTTGTTTAATTTATTTATTGCTTATTTTCTTAGGTTTGACATCTTTTTCTCATAAATTAGTAGATATAGATTTTTAGTTTTTGATTTGTTATAGATCAAATGGATCGATTAACTTAATGTTGTATTCAAAATTTGAGTGAATTTGCATTTTAATTTCATGTTACATATATCAGATTTGTGAAGTAAGGGGCATGGGCGAATGGATGATTATGTGAAATTAGGAAGAAATGATTATACAATTTTAGTTAAGTTGTTTTCATTAAATCATTATTATATACGACTTTTAATTATTAAAATTATTTAAAGTTGATTATATTATTATTTCGGACATGAACGAGCATTTTAAAAGTTTTAGAAGGATATTGACGTAATTTCAAATTTTATAAGAAGAGTGACGTAATTTTAAACTTTTGTAAGGATGTTGATGTAATTCTTCCTTTTCTATATTAGTGATTTATATTAGTGAGTTAATTACATGAATGGTCCCCGAGGTTTCATGAAATTTCACATTCATCCCTATTACGTTTTTATTACACAGATAATCACTATATTTGAAATTTGTTACATGGATGATCTCTATTTTGGATGAATCGTTAAGTTTCAGTTAAAGTTTCATTTTTTGTTACATAATTAGTCCCTTGTCCGTTAAATTTCATATTTATGTTAAATGTATTCCTCCTTTTTCAGCATCGCTTTCCGACATCATTTTTCATGCATCACTTTCCTACAACACTTATTCCGACATCATTTTACGACATCCCTTTTCCGACATCGTTTTTCGAACATCGTTTTCTGACATCGTTTTGGGAACATCGTTTTCCAGCATCGTTTTTTCGGCATCTTTTCCCGACATCGTTTTTCCGACATCATTTTACGTCATCTTTTTCCAACATCGTTTTCCAATATCATTTTTCCAGAAAAACGATGTCGAAAAAGAGATGTCGGAACATGATATTAGAAACCGATGTTGAAAATGAGATATCGGGAAAGAGATGCGGAAAAATGATGTCGAATAAAGGATGCCGAAAAACGATGTCAGAAAGACATCTGAAAACAATGTTGGAAAAATGATGTCGGAAATCGATGCCGAAAAAGAGGAACATATTTAACAGAAATATGAAGTTTAACGAACAAGGGACTAATTATGTAACAAAAGTTGAACTTTAACGGAAATTTACTGGTCCATCCAAAATAGGGACCGTCCATGTAACAAATTTCAAAAATAGAAATTAACAGTATAATAAAAAAGTAATAGGGATAAATGGTTAAATTTTTTGTAATTATAGGAACCATTCATATAATTAACTCTATCTTTAATATATAATAAAAGAGGGGCCTTAAATGTCACATGGCGAAGTAAGGTCCGTTGGATGGATTTACTTCTTTGATTTCAGCCTTTAGATCAGATTGATGATGTCATCAACTACTATTTTCACTTTACACCCTCTTACAATATAAAATTATATTCTATCTTTCATTCCATCTCTACTAAAAGAAATAACATAATTCTAATTTATTTATAAATCATTCAATTTGAACTATGATTTACTTTATTGTTATTCTAAAAACTCCTAATAAAAAATATCAAAATATGTGTATAATTGTAAATGTGTATATGTTATTATAACTATAAACATGTGTAAACGTAAAAGTAGATATGTTATTATGTGTGTAACATTGTCTTCTCATAATTACTTAAAATCTACATAAATATGAAATTTACAATTTAGTTTTTATCTTTGTCCGTGTTATCGCGGGACAATAATCTAGTATTAATATATAATATTATTAGAATTTAGAATATTCAACATTACTCGTCCAATTTTATAAAATTTATTTCGTTCAATTACAAACATAAAATACAAATATATGCATAACTAGAAATGCAATAATGATTGAATTTTCATGAACGTATAATACACGGTCCAATTATTTAAGAATCGTTTGTCAGCACATTTGAAAATACCTAAAGATAATATATACATATGTTCAATAAGACTAGAGTTAATTCTTGAAATTGTTAAAAGTCATTTGCCTATATCTATTAATAAATGTATAAAAGCTAATTCCCAAAGCTTTTAAGACAACAAAACTTCACATTCATATAAAACGGTCCTTTTAGTCATGTATAAGAACCTATACTTTTTCAAAAGAACCATTACGAAAATAAATTTCAATCTTAACCACATGTGGATCTAAGCACATACCTTAAGATAATGCCTCTAAGTATGGGTGATGATGTACGTCATGATATTTTTCTTTCAAGATCTTTTGCAAACGTATGGATGTGTCTTTCTGGCTTCTGACCCACTCAATTGAAGTGTTTCATCCCCATTCTAATAGTGCATATTTAGGGTATTCGTCTGGAACAACATTTCATTGGCAAAAAGCGAACCAAATATAAAACCACGTGGAAGACATTGCGCCTGAACGAGCACACATTCACATGCTCAGAAAAGACACATATCGCTCTCTCAATAAAAGAAAGAAAAGATTGGGCAATATAGCAAATTCTAAAAAACAATGTCTAAAAGGTTATGCCTATAAATATTGAACTCTCATCTCATTAAAATAACGGATACTGAATTAGGCATCCAAGCTTAATAAGGGGCATCCGCTCATACTCTCTTAACCTTTATATTTAGTTTTCCAGGATCACCGGATGCAATCACCAGTCGCTCCTATTTTATCCCTCACAATTTGGTGGCACAAACAAATGACGCCATCTGCGGTTTTCGAACAATAAGTCTCACTCATTTCAACACTATGGAACATCATCTAAGTTGGAGCAAGTACCACACAAGTGAAGAGAGGTCATCTGTAGAAAATAATAATCGGGTTTTGTGGAAGAACATTTATATTTCATCAACTTACAACGATTACATTCGAAGCCTATTTATAGGAAATATTAACCTATCGGGCCCAAGCCCACATACGGGCTTGGGCTTACATTTGATTGGGCCTCTATAATCTAACATTCCCCCTCAAGCTAAGTAGTGGGATTTCCAATGCTTAACTTGTCAAGACAGTGAGCGAAGATCTTTCCGGTAACCGCCTTTGTAAGGATATCTGCAAGCTGATCTTTTGATGAAACAAACGGAAGCTCGATATTCTCATCTTCAAGTTTTTCTTTGATGAAGTGCCTATCAACTTCAACGTGTTTTGTGCGATCATGTTGAACTGGATTTCCTGAGATCAGGATAGCAGCTTTGTTGTCACACATGATCTTACTGGCTTCTTCTGAGGGATACCCAATTTCTGACAATAGTTTTCGCAGCCATAGGACTTCAGCTAATCCTCGTGCTATTCCTCGGAATTCAGCTTCAGCACTTGAGAGGGCGACAACTTTTTTCTTTTTACTCCTCCATGTAACAAGATTTCCTCCCACTAGGGTAAAATACCCTGATGTAGACCTCCTATTACCTTTGTCGCCTGCCCAGTCAGCATCGGTATAAGCATCAATCTTCAGGTGCCCATTTGCTTTGAATAGAACACCGTGTCCAGGAGTTCCCTTGAGATACCTGATAATCCGTAAAGCTGCTTCCATGTGCTGGACTTGAGGTTGGTGCATGAATTGACTTATAACCCCCACAGCGTATGCAATGTCTGGCCGAGTATGAGCTAAGTAAATAAGCTTTCCCATAGTTCGTTGATACCTTTCTTTATCTGCCAATTCTGCTTCATCTTCCATGAACAATTTCTGGTTAGCAATCATGGGAGTATCTGCAGGTTTGCAATCTAGCATTCCCGTCTCTGCTAGTAAATCGAGGACATACTTCTGTTGACAGATGAAAATCCCTAACTTTGATCTTAGAACTTCGATTCCGAGAAAATACTTTAGTCTTCCCAGATCTTTCATTTCGAATTCTTTGAAGAGATTGGCTTTCAAGTTTGTCATTTCTTCCGAATCATCTCCTGTAATAATCATGTCATCAACATAGATTATTAAACAGGTTATGAGTTTACCTCTTCGTTTCAAGAACAGAGTGTGATCAGAATTGCTTTGTTATAACCATATTTCTTCATCACTGTGGTAAATCGACCAAACCAAGCCCGTGGAGATTGCTTTAAACCATACAGAGATTTCTTTAGTCGGCAAACTTTTCTGGACTCGGAATCATCATGAATTCCAGGTGGAGTTTCCATGTAGATTTCTTCCTTCAGTTCTCCATGTAGGAAGGCATTCTTGACATCAAACTGGTGCAGTGGCCAATCCTTGTTTGCTGCAACTGAGAATAGAACTCTGATAGTATCAATCTTGGCTACTAGTGAGAAGGTCTCACAGTAGTCAATCCCATAAGTCTGAGTATACCCCTTTGCGACTAATCGAGCTTTATACCTTTCGATTGATCCATCGGGTTTATACTAGATAGTGAATACCCACCGACACTTAACGGGTATCTTTCGTGGAGGCAGTTCACATTCCTCCCATGTTTCACTTCTTTTCAGGGCTTCAAGTTCAGTGCCAATTGCTTCCTTCCATTCATTATATTTAAGTGCTTCTTCGACACTTGTTGGTATTTTTTCAGAACAGATGGCGTTTGCAAAGGATCTGGCTTTTGGAACTAAATTCCTCCTTGCGATATTTGCAACTGGATATCTTGACCCTTTTGAACTTTTTTCAGGTGAGTATCTGTTAGGCGGAATTCCCCTAGTTGATCTAGGAGGGAGATCATACCGAGCTGGTTCAGTCACACTCGGAGTTTCCACCTCAACCTGTTGTTCATCATTACACAAATCAGAGTTATTGGGAATATCTGGAGATTCAGATCCACTTACCTCGGATATCAGTTGAGGAGGATCATTATTGGTGGCAGTGGTACTGTCTTCAGGTTCTTCAGGACTTTCTGTCTCCGGAGTGGGTGTATCAGTAGAAGCACCGTGCACAGGTGGTGCCCAACTTATCCATCTTAATGCGTCATTTTCTTTTTCCCCCTGACCATGAAGATGGGCCTGGTAAAAGAACTCAGTTTCAAGAAAGTCACAGTTCATTGTTGTGAACATGTGACGCCTAGTCGGGCTGTAACACCGATACCCGTGTTCATTGACACCATACCCCAGAAACACACATTTCTCTGCACAAGGATCAAGTTTTGAACGCTCTATTTTTGGTATATGGACAAAAACAGAACATCCAAACACTCGAGGTTCAAGGGTTGGAGTTGAAGGCAATTTATGGAAATGTGACAATGTTTGGAGAGGAGTTTTGAGAGCTAGAGCTCGGGTTGGAAGACGATTAACCAAGTAGTGACAACTGCTTCTGGCCAAAAAGACTTTGGGACTTGGGATTCGATCATTAGAGCACGAGTGATTTCCAACAAGAAACGATTTTTTCGTTCTGAAACCCCATTTTGTTCAGGGGTGTGAGCACACGAGGTTTGATGGATAATTCCCCGCGTTTGACAAAAGTTTTTCATTGAAGTATTACAGAATTCTCCCCCATTATCGGATCGGAGAATTTGTATGTCCTGTTTGAATTGAGTTTTTACCATGTTACAAAACGATGTGAACTTAGTAAACACTTCAGACTTAGTTTTTAAAAGATAAGTCCATGTCATACGAGTACAATCATCTATAAATAACAGGAAATAACGAAAATTTTGTCCCCCTTCAATTTTTGCGGGACCCCAAACATCAGAATGAATTAACGAAAAAGGAGAATCAACTCTAGTATCATTAGGTTTAAACGTTTGTCTATGACTCTTAGCCAAAACACAAGTGTCACAATGGAAAGTTTTATTATTAGGAAATAAGTGCGGAAATAATTGTCTCAAATAACCAGCTGATGGATGGCCTAATCTTCTGTGCCATAACCAAACTTTCCTATCGTTGGACCCATGAGTGAGCAAAACAGAACCGTGGTGAGTAACTTCATCAACATAGTAGAGTCCTTGTCTTTCAGTACCACGCCCAATGATCTTCCCCGTTCTGATATCCTGCAAAAGGCAAAAAGTGGGGTGCATTAATACCACACAGTTTAATTCTTTCGTAACATGACTGACGGATAATAACTTGTGTGATAGTGATGGTACATAAAGACATCTAGAGAGTCGTAGTGTTTTTGAAATTTCAATGGTTCCCCCTCCTTTAACTGGGAGAGTTTCCCCATTGGCTGTGTGAATTCTTGTTTTATCAACTCTAGATTTTGACGTTAGATCGGTGATATCAAAAGTCATCATATCGGTGGCACCACAATCAAAGATCCAAGACGTACATTTAGAATCTTTGGTTGCAACATGAGCTTTGCCAGAAGAAGTCTCACATTTTTCCTTTTTTAAATCGTAATCATTTAACTTATCGAGTAAGTTTTTATTAAAACTTTTTGGATTTAAAAATGTGTCATTACCCGGAGGGTTTGGTATAGAACAACCAAACCCTATATCTGGTTCTGGTGCGCCATCGATACTCATCTCTCCTCCGCCTCTAGTTTCACTGCTTCTTACAGCGGCCGCAGCTTTTCCAGTCTTTGAGGTCTTGTGATTCTCATTCCACCAGGATATCCGACAATTTTAAAGCACTGCTCTTTGGTGTGTTTTGACATACCACACTCTTCACACTTAAGCTTGCTTTTATCGACCTTTGATTGGGGTCGGAACGCCGATTTTTCTGATCGATGATTCTTAGAGACAAGCCTTGCTCCATCGTCGGTGGTATTAAGCCCAGCTGCCACACCCATATCTGCTTCATGAATCCCGTCAATGATAGCTTGGTGAGCCTTTTCTTTTCTGACCGTAGCATAAGCGGTTTCGAGAGATGGAAGTGGATCAGATCGGAGAATTTCCCGTTTAATTGGGTCATACCTCCGGTCGAGTCCGTTCAGAAACTGGAACAACTTTGTTTCGGATAGAACTCGATTATATGTGGTGATGTCAGCGGTGCAAGTCATCGGGTTTGGATCTCGGCGATCAATTTCTCCCCAAATTCCCTGCATCCCTATCCAAAACTCTTCCAGTGGTAGCTGCTGTTGTTTGAACTCATTAGATTTGACATGGAGATCGAAAGTTTGTAGCTTATCCTTCCCGCTGCTGTAAGTCACCGCCAGTTCTTCCCATAGTGACTTCGCTGTGGGAAATTCAGTAAGGTTACTTGCAATGCTAGGTTCAATGTTCTGAATTAACCACGAGAAAACCACAAGATCGGCTTGTTCCCACTCATCATATTTGGCATCAGTGATGGCGGGAGGGTTTTCGGTAAGATGGTTGAGATATACTTTCGATTTCCCCCCAATAGATACTCGAATCATACGAGCCCATAGCGGGTAGTTGTTGCTTGTCAACGTTAAACTAATCTTGAGTTGATCAGACGGGTTTGGTTTTGGATTTTGAAACTGATTCTGAGCGCCGTTACGAAGCAAATCCATTAATTGCATGGCGAGATTATTGTTGTCTGCGTTCGCCATACTGGTTCGAGATTAATTTTTTTTTTTTATTTATTTATTTATTTTTTTTTTTGTCCGAGATACCCGAGTTGTGTCCGAGGTGTGTCCGAGTCGTGCCCGAGGTCTATCCGAGTCGTGTCCGGAGTCGTGCCCGAGGTCTATCCGAGTCGTGTCCGGAGTCGTGCCCGAGGTAACCTGGTCGTGTCTCGAGATGGTGTCCGAGTCGTGCCCGAGGTCTATCCAAGTCGTGTCCGGGGTCGTGTCCGGAGTCGTGCCCGAGGTAACCTGGTCGTGTCTCGAGTCGTGTCCGAGGTCGTGTCCGGGATAACCTGGTCGTGTCCGAGATCGTGTCCGAGGTAACCCCTTTTCTTTTCTTTTTTCTGGTCGAACACACTAATTCGTGTGTGTTGAATTTCTATCCTAACACACTAGTTCGTGTGTGTTGAATTTCTATCCTAACACACTAGTTCGTGTGTGTTGTTTTTCTAGTCTAATGGCTAGTCGTTTGGATTGGTTTCCTAGTCGAATAGACTAGTTCGAACAGGTACTTCCGAAAGTAACCTGCTCTGATACCATGTAGAAAATAATAATCGGGTTTTGTGGAAGAACATTTATATTTCATCAACTTACAACGATTACATTCGAAGCCTATTTATAGAAAATATTAACCTATCGGGCCCAAGCCCACATACGGGCTTGGGCTTACATTTGATTAGGCCTCTATAATCTAACATCATCATCTCGGAATGAGGTTCCGCATTTCCAATTCTTGGGCACTCCGATATATTAATTCAATTTTCCTTTCTTGTATTTGTGACCAATAAATCTGTTTTTGTATTTCATGTGTTTAAGATGGTTTGGAATGTTTGAGCTTGGGATGGTTAGGTTGCTTGAAGTTTTCCCATTCACAAAGTTGATCCCGTTCATTCATAGCTTGAATATGGGAGGGATTTGCGGTAGTGAAGTGAATCCAATGGGTTGTGTTTGGAAATTTGCGAAAGATGAAGATGAATCGGTGTTAGAACCAGATGGTCAAGACCATGAACTACCATAACTGTAAAAGTCGTTTTAAAAATACACCTTGAACTTTTTGATTATGTGATATGTAAAATAAGAAACTAAACTTTGAGGGTGTGATTATCTGATAAAACAAGTTTGGTATTTATAAAGTTAGAGAAAATCACAAAAATAATCACCTCAAAATTCAAAAATACCAAAATAATCATCTGATTCGCGCCACTTTTCTCGCGCCATTTTTTTCGTCGCGAGATTGAAAAATAATATAAATGATTGGTCAGAAATTGGCGTGAGAAAAATGTCGCGAGGACCAAAAAGTTCGCGAGGACGTGGTCAATTTATGACCAATCATTTATATTATTTTCAATCTCGCGACGAAAAAAATGGCGCGAGAAAAGTGGCGCGAATCAGATGATTATTTTGGTATTTTTGAATTTTGAGGTGATTACTTTTGTGATTTTCTCATAAAGTTATAATAGTTTAAATTTTAAAGAAAAAAAAATGTTTGAAAAAAACAGCTAGTTTTAAAAAAAAATTGTTTTGTTTTTTTTAACTTCTAACTGTTGAAAAAAATAAATAAGAAAAAGAATAAAAAACAACGCGGCATTCAACTTATGAAAACACCTTGGCGCGCTCGTTAACGAGTCGAGCTCCTTAACACAATGGCTGAGAGTACTCTTAGAATTATAATTTTTTAATTGATAGAGTTGGATTATATATAGTCAGAGGCTTCAACTTGACGATGTCCTCGTTCTAGGATAATGGCTAAAGTATACCGAAACAAAAATAATCGGTGAACTATAACGTATTGCTTTGAGACGAGTAATCTCTACCCTAAAACAATCTCGTCCCCACCATTCTAGAGAACATGTGTGTTGGGTTTGTGGCAAATCACTTCCCAAGATAAAGCAAGCCAACTGGACTACTGAATTTAAAAAGATTTCAAGAAACTAAAGAACGAAATCTGATATAAGAAAGAGAGATTAACCTTAACATGACACATAATGAAAAGTTGTACGAAATACCAATCTATATGACGAACCACTTATTTTAATTACATGTACAACACAACTTGATATGGAAACAAGTCTAGAGTACGTTTTGTAACACGTTCAACCATCTATTACAATTCATCCTTTCCGGAATAGAAATGGCGAAAAACGCAAGAGAAGTCCTTTGTCCCGTGACCCTCGTCACAAAGCTTTGTAAATCTGAAAGAGAAAATAAGAGTTAACATGGAGTTGGTAAGATGCTGACATTCTTAATCTTAGATTATCAAAAACTAAAACGGTAACATCAAAGACATCTAACTAGATTTCTTTATAAGAGGAACCCCGACAAAAAATATAGAAAATAATACACGGAATTTGTCTTTCTAATATGCCTATTATCCCCACATCCAACGATAGCAAGTTAGTAACAATCACAAGAACAAATTATCCAAAAAAAAAAGCATGGTACTTTTGTGCCCATACTGCCATACCCATGTTAACATGTAGACAACTAGCCATGGGTAGCCACTCACGTATGTCGCCGTGACTTAAAGAACAATATTTACTCTAATCACGAGTCTCATCTCCTTGTGAGACATATTATTTTGTTGATGTTATAGACCCATATAGCTGCATAGCCATTGTACCACCATAGGTTGAGTACTTGTACGGTGGTACTGAACCATGGGCGTTTTGGCTACTACAAAATAGCCTTTCCCACAAGGAGATGAGACTCCATTCCTAACATGCCTCTAACTGATTATTGACGACAGAGAATTCATGTTTAGAACCTAAAGGTGGCAAAATGGGTGGTTCGGGCAGGTTAGATAACGGGTCAAATAGGGTAACTTTTAAACGGGTTGTGTGACCGGGAACACTTTAAATCCAAAAATAAACTTTGAGTGTCTTTTGACTATTGGAACCCGCTCAATTGACTTGTTTCCTTTTTAGCTCTTTTCGTTATTTAACCCGGTTAGAGAGAAAGTGATAAACATAACGTAGATCGAATCAGTTATAATAAGTTGAATGAAATTGCCACCTCTAACTTAAATTATATTAATACATAATAGAAACAAGAAACCTTCATATTTATGGTTCGATACGAACCATCTCATGTTAGTTTCATCGATTAAAGCAATGATGAGTGATCTTACATGTCTTTTGCTTCAGATGTTAATGGGCATTTCAGACCAACTTCTTTAGCCGATTCTGAAGCAAGGTTTAAATCTTTAGCCTGCATTACATATAATAAATATGTTATCAGCCATTATAGTAAGAAAACATGGTCGAAAGAAGGTGCTCGTAAGTTTTCATGTAATTAAATTCTACTGTTCAAAAAAAGAAAAAAAAAAGTTCTGTAGACAGTAGACCAAGCTGACAATGAACATTGATTGAAGTGAGGAGCATGTAATGCCCCCAAGTCACCAAAAACCTACATATCCTGAAACGGTGGCAATTTCGACCCGTTTACTTATGAACGAGTCTATTTGGGTTGTGTTATATCTTACACGGATCAGCTAAAAAATAGCTAGAGGGCGGCATACATAACGCGAATGTTATCACGGTGTCAGTTCACAGGGAAACAGTAGTTCTTCCATATTAGCACAATGAAGGTCTCAACCCGTTGTGGTATACGAGCTGGCATATACCTTTTGCAGTTGCTATTACTGTGCTCCTATTTAAACCATATCACGTTTGGTAAGCATTTTATTATTATTACTAGAAATATGGTTGAATAACTTATGGTGTTTTCATTTTTCATCAATCTTTGGAAATGGACCTTTTAAGTTTATTTCCCTCGACTGTGAACACTCTCAACGGATAGGTGGGTAGCAACAAACTTTCATCTGCATGAATCTAATTAGCATACAAAGGAAGAAATGGAAAGAAATAATCAGACATAACATATGTTGGATCACATACCATTAGTGTAGTTGCAAATCCACCATTGTAATTTCTCGAGGCGGGCACCCCATCCATCACACCAGGTACTGGATTATACGTATCACTGCCACATATGTATAGATTATAAGTATTTTCTTCAGAAAACAAGACTGAAAGCCAATCGTGTATTCAAAAATGGGACACATAATATAAAACAAAATAAACATATCTTCTAACACCCAAAAGCTTGGTAGTAGTTTGTTAATGTCAGAGATGGCAAAATGGCGAGTGTGGTGACGGGTCAAATAGTTTGTTCTGAAACAAGTGAGATTCATTGACCCGCAAACATTTCATTGTCCATTTCATAAAAACAAAAAAGAGAAATTATAAAAATTCAATGCGTCAATTATTATTACAAAAAAGAATAAAAAAAAATTACAAGAATAATCTTGACCTTTGAATAAAACCATTTAGGATGTTGAGATACAATACAAATAGATCGACCCATTTATAAGTAAATCGGTCGAAATTACCACCTTTAGTTTGTATACCAAAAATCACAAGAGACAAGGTTTTATAGCACTTCAAAATTGCATTTTCTGATCAGTTGGAGGGTTTCCCCTTTCGCAAACCAAATTTAGTCAACTTCATTTGACAGGTTAACTGGTCTACTGCCTTCCTTTAAAAAAACGAAAAGAAAAATGATGTAATTAAAACATGAATTAGTACCTACTCCAACATCGAGCGGTTGAAGAGTTGAATATTTCTGTTAGAGTAGTGGCTGCAATACCCAAAGACTGGCCAAGAACAAAGGCTTCAGAGACACCAAGCATACTCACAGCCATTGCCAAGTTGTTGCAGATCTTAGCTGCCTGGATAAACTAGTTTCAGAAACATGAAGGCATACCGAAAGACACAAGCGCAAAAATTCTAATGGCCTAATGGGAACATTATACGGACACACTCATTACTTTTGTTTATTAGATATCCCATTATTTTGCTATAAAGTTGAATCTGCACAAACTTACCGAACCAGTTCCTGCACTACCACAATATATGGTATTTTTCCCCATAGATGAAAATAATGGTTCCGCAGCCTTGTAAGCTTCCTCGAGACCACCAACCTGACAAGCATATCCAGTCCATTAGATCAAAGGATAGGCTAACACCAGATTCTAACTAATCGGGATCAAGACATGAAAAGAATTATAAATAAAATCATACAAACAATTAAAGCACAAATCGCGTATTTATGTGTTTAGGAAAAGAAGTCACCTAACTTCTTATAGAACCCTGCAATAAATCTACGGAAAAAACAACAAAGAAATATAACATTACCTACTTTTCGGAGATAGATTATTTCCCATGTTTAATTTACTATTAGATAACTCGAATCAAACTAAGCATATTAAATCACTGCTCATAATCTCTATTTATAAAGTTTTGTTTATACCATGAATGTAAGTGTTCCATTCTCTGCTGCAAGAATACCTCCAGAGACAGGAGCATCCAGCATGAGCGGTGTCTCCCATGAATCTATCAAATGTACAACGTCATTACATAGGAACTGAACCTTTAAATCGCAAGCGTAAAAAATAATATGATTACATTAAACAGGATTTAGCTTTCCATTATTACCTCTCTTTTCAATCAAGGCACAATTAGATACATCTGCGGACAGCTTTCTTGTTGTTTGAGGGTCAATTGTAGATGAATCTATAAATAACCAGGGTCTCACTCGACTTCCGCTGCTAAGTAAACCATTTGGTCCTGTATAAACATTTAATACCTAAACAAACAAGTACACAGATTTAAACCAAATCATCAAATTGACATTACTTGCAGTACCCGTAAGCTAAAAACACTCATTTGTTCATTTATGGTCGAAAATCAAAATGTAAATATATTTATGGCTTGGGGGGTGTATGTTCATTTGGTTAGACTTGCTCGGGTACAATTCAAAATTGGGAAAATTGGTATTAAAATGTGCTACTTACATGGGTTGGCGAGGGCAACATGGTTATTACAACATCACTAACTTCTGCAACCTCCATTGGTGATTCTTTTACGGAGATTCCCTTGTCTGAAAACATCTTTTTGACACTATGATTGCTGTAAAAAAAAAAAGTAACCGATAGTAAAAGCTTGCATTGTACTCTCCGTTATATAAAAAGATGAAGAACGTACAGTGGCATGCCCATGTTACTAAGGCTATCATTTATTTCAACATGTATGCTTACATTCCATAAATGATTACTCGTACATGAAATAAACACGACTCGAGACTACGCACAGACCAAAAATACACAAAACAAAGTAAATTGGCAATATAAAGAACAAGAACAGTACATGTCATGAACTGTGACGTCGTATCCTGCATTAATCAAATTATTCGCCATTCGGGATCCCATGTTTCCTAAGCCTATGAATCCAACCCTCTGTAATACATTATACAAGTCACATAAGTCTCTTAGACTTGAGCAAAACAAAATTGAAACTCTTTTACAGAAACATGTTGAGAAAAATGCAAATATATATTACTATCCTGCCTAAAATGAGGTCCATTTTGTTTCTCTTTTGTCATTTTCATTTTGAAAAGTAAATTAAACTTAAACTACACCCTTCATATAAAAGGCCAACTCAATATCAAATGTTAAGTATTACATATAATAGCAGGAACCCACACGATGTTGCCATTTCAAAAAGTTGGTGTTCGATATAAGATTATGCTAAAGTTTGTCACATCGTTTTGACCATAGATTGATGTATGTCGAATCTTTTAAAATAGACAGCCAAAACGAATTCTTGATTTAATGTTAAATCTCTTAAAGATATGTGGAGTGAATATGTTATATATGATTTAATTTGTATTTAAACTTATTTTATTGAATTTAAATTCAAATATAACATTTAAATTTTGGTAAAATTAAAGATAAATTGGTATTTTTCGAAAGATTAATGGTTGGGCATAATAATAATAATAAAGAATTAAAAGATGAAATGAGGGGTAATTTAGTCATTTTTCTATTAAAATACAACATTAAAACACAAGATCTACACTATATATAATAGGGTGTGTTTGGTAAGAGTCTTTAAAAGGTTTTTAGAAGCTTCAAACTTTTAAATTTAAAATTAAAAATCTTTAAATATAAAAGACTCGTTTGATTGTGAAAGACTTTAGAAAATAAAAGCTTCATTTCTAACACATTCATCCCAAACACACCCGTAGTAGAGATATCCAACCAAGGATCAAGCCTTTTTCATTACGAATTTACGGTCGCTCATATATTGAAACTAACTTATAGATCACTCCTACCAATTATGAGAATAAGTTCATCATTGTCTTTCACATATTATTTCTCGAGTATCAAGATTTTATGAACTCTAGGAAATAATTTACATGAGCAAATGACGAAAATGTCCACATGACACATTAAAAACTTTAAAATGTCAATAATATATCGGTAAATTCAGAATCACCATAGAAATAGAATTTAACAAAACCAAATTAAGATGCTTACTTCCAAGTGAAATGGGATGCTAGATGACGAAATTCGTCTAATCGAAGATGATAACGAGAATTTACGTAAAGAACATGTTACAAATGATCTTGTTCTATGAATCGCCATAGATGACATTGATGAAGATGATTGAATAGTAAATTATGAGCTATATTTGGTAACAGATCAAGACAAAGATTACACTGTGACTGTGTTTCGCACTGGAAAGAACGTGTGTAGTTTTTTTTGTTTTTTAAAACATATTTTAGGCCAATTTACAAAAATAGTGTGCCATGATTAAATGTATCCTTTTTGTATTCGGATAAGCCAACTTTGTTTTGAAATTTTTAATGTTTTGTTTCATTTTGTCTTACTTGTCATATGATAAACCTTTACAATAGTTTATAAAATTAATATTTAATTGGAAATTATTAACTTATATATTAACATTTACTGGTAGTATTATTAATTTATAACATAAATAATGTAAACCAGTTAACACCCGATAATTAGTTTTGAAAGTGACATAATTGAACATTTTCTCAAAATTCAGTCATATAATTGAACATTTTCTGAAAGTATAATAATACAATTGGACAAAAATAAAGTATGGTAGCAAAATTGAACATTTTCGCAAAGTTCAATAACATAATCGAACATTTTTCAAAGTACATTAATACATTTAAACAAAAAAAAAGTAGAGTAACAAAATTGAATATTTTTGAAAATAAGTTATTTATTTATTAACCCTTTTTGAAATTAGATAAGCTCTAGCCATAGGGAAAAAATTTCAGGTTCCAATCTTATATGGAGCATTTTTTTTAAAGACATATTCATTCTTTGCAAATGCTCAGTTGACCCGATAAATGAGAACTTTGGATGAAAATGGTCACGGGTTCGAATCTTAGCTCACTCATTGGTCTGTCGCGCTAAGACGAAGAAACATTGTCTAAAACCTAGTTTTTTGTACAGAGTTATGGTGGATTCAAAAATAACCCTGGAGTTAGAGCATTCATAGCCATAACATCAAAAAACATGGTGTTATGGTCACGTCAACATAACTCGGCCCATAATATAATGCTAAAAATACTTCTCAATCATAACTCAACATTTTTGGTATTTACCGGCTTTTTTATTTTTTATTTTTTATTTTCAACCATGTTATTTTAAATAATAAGAATACATTATAAATGAAATTAACTTAGATTAATTAAAAACTAGTAGGGACTCGTGCTTCGCACGAGTTCGGGGTTTTATGTTCCAGCCTGCACTTTAACCATTAAACAATGTAAATTTACATTCGCAAGCAAAAAAAAAGGCGTCGTTTTCGTGAGATTATTTGATTCGCAAACTATATTTTTTATTTCATACTAATCTAAAAAAAAAAAAAAATGAAAGCCCAACACCCAACACCAACACTTAAGGAAGCCCAACAAAGCAGTAGAAAAAAAAAACGGAGCTGGTGGGATTCGAACCGCGGTCTCCCCGCTGTGGAGGCCGCGCGCTTACCACTCCGGCAACCAAGTCTTTTGTAATTAAAACGATAACAATTGTATTTAAACACAAACTTTTCATTATAATAATATAAAAAACACAAATCTCAAGACAATGATGCAATTTAAATTAGAGAGTAATAAAAAGACCATGCACTAATTAAAAATAAAAGACAATACAATAATTAAGAAAAAAACACTTAAAAAAATTCATTCTAAGTATTACGTTCTCCAACAAATCAGCGTGTATTTCGTCCTTAACCCATTCAACTTCCGTTCGATCTTCCGGTTCCATGTCATGTGTAGGCATACGTAGAAATTTTATTTTTTGAAAACGTGACAGGTCTTGATCAGTTTTAAACTAGCACTTAGGTGATTAGAAACACTAACAGGTTGCGGAATAACAAATTAGTGATTGAGTTAACAAATTGAACAATGAATCAATGATAATTTGAGTAAAAGGAATGTATTATTCAAAAACCATAAATGGCGGGAGAAACGGTTACATACAAAATTTCACTCATTCAAGCACTACCGAAATGACACATCTCTCTAACTATTTATAGGCAACCACTAACGTCTAACTATTACATTAAAAAACCGTTATGTTCATTTAAGAACACTTCGGGTGAACAAAATACATTATGTCATCATTAAACTTTAACTCCGGTGAACTTTAGTTAAGTCGGGTAGACTACCTTGTTCACCCGAGTTAAAGTCTTCAATGCATGACTATCTAAGTTTTAGTTCGGGTGATGAACATTGTTCACCCGAACTAATTCCTTAGATACAGAATCACTTTAATGAACTTTTGGAAGCTTCAACCATCACTCTAATTATGCTCCAGCAATCTCCCATTTGGATGATGCTTCCAAAATCTTCATCTTGCTAAGTTTAGCTCCATTCTCATCTTCATTCAATACCATCTTCATTCATCAGTTATATTCCTTGTCTGTTTCCCATTCTGATGTCCTCAACTTCCCATGCAACTACCTCCAATGTCATTTGTCTTTCTTTGTCATCTTCTTGCAGTTTCTCAAGAGGTAACTGATATATGGTTAGTAAGTCTTAATTTGTGAGCTCTCTTAAATCTACATTTTCATATAGTCTTTCATCTTCTCCATCTTCTCTGTCTAACACAATCTCATCATTTTCATAATCCAACCACCATCTAAGGATCTTTGGTTTTTTATGAACAACCTTGACCTTCTTCAATGGAACTTTGTCCATTGTCATCTTCTTCCTTTTGTTTTTAAACTTCTTTCCAAAGTCGGCAAAATCAGTTTTTTCACACTCTTGAATGAACTTTTCATACTCTTCACCATGAGGATAAGCACCATGATTCACTATCTTCAATTTGCTCAACTGTCTGGCATCTTCCAATGTTATCTTCATGAGTTTTTCAGTTGAATCATATGATGAAGTCATTGTACCATTAACATTTTTCCTCTTAATCACTATAGCTCCTAGTAATGATCAAACCTCCATCCCACAATTGGTGGAAGAATACCTCTGCTCATTTTTTCAAGCTCTTCTCTCTCGGCCCTTGATTGCTCTTGAGTTACTTCCTTTATTCTAGACCCAGATCCTTCTTCATTGCTTTGCACAAGTTTATCTTCAGGGTCAACAGGAAAACCATATTGATCAAGTTCTCCTCCATCTGCAGCAGTATTATCCACCCAGTTTGACAATTCTTCTACGATTTCATTAGCTACCGGATCATCTAGATAATAATCTTCAGGAAGAGCTGATTTGGCTTCTAGTTGAGTTTTTGTTTGAGTTTCTGTTTGAGCCTTTGAAAACCAAGGCTCATTCTCCATGTACTCTGCAAATGGATCATCCTCTTGTTTCACCTTCATCTTTAACTCAACCTTTTGAATTTGCTTCTCAAATAAAGACTTCAAGGTTACAGTTTGATTTGGATCAACTGTTTGAGTAGAAGATCCTCCAACATCTCCTCAGTTGATACAAGAGTCACCATGGTATTTCTTTATAAGTTGCTTGAATTTCAACATTTGTTTGAACTTCAACTTGACTTACAACATTACTTTCAACTACATATGATCAACCAACATTCTATTTTTCAATCCTTTCTTTCATCCTTCTATTCAACTCCTCCTCTATTCTTTATTCTTTCTTTAACTTCATGTCTCTAATCAAAATCTTTGTCTGAATATCCAACCAATTCATCTTTTGGGTTTCAATTTTCATTTGTCCAACAGACCTTGTATAGAGACCATCGACCAACACCAAATAATTCTTCAATTGAAGCTTGTAATTTGCCTCAGTTAAGTCTCTCGTGTATCCATACATTTTCTTTTTCAGCTCTACAACCTTAACAAGTATCATACTTGTAGACTTCACAACCTTTGACTTTAGTCTACCTCCAGCAAGATTTTCTTTAACATTACTACCTCCACTTGTAGTTTCTTCAGAGTCACTTGGTAATTCCTCTTCTTTTACAATCATTTCAACTTCTTTCTCACCTTTAGTCTCTCCCATTTTCTCATCATCACTTTCAATATTTATCACTTTCTCTTCTCCTCCAAGCTCTTTGTTCCAAACATCACTTTCACCAAAAGTAGTCTGTGGATTCCTCTCCCTAATGTAAACAGTGATAACATCATTTGAGCTCTCATCAATCATGCATTCATAAAGTTTATCAAACATTTCTTTGCTAAGCTCATTTCCATATTGATCCACTACTTTAAACTTGAAAATTGCTTCCCCTGACTTAACTTCTTCATTCTTATTACCAGAACTAAATTCTTCATCACCCGACTTGTTTTCAACCTCCAATCCTTCACCCGATTTAAATGTCTCTTCACCAGACTTAAATTCCTAAGCCATCTTCCCTTTACCTTTATCACTCACTTCTTTTTCCAACTCTTTTGAGATTTTGCCAACTATAGACAAGTCAACCTCTGTTTCCTCATCAATAGATTCACTGCTAGCATTCTTCCCCTTGGACACATCATCATCCATCTGTACAGTATGTTCCATATCAAAATCTTCAATCACCACAGTTTCATCATCATTATGATCTTCAGCTTCCGTCATCACCACATCTACAGTCTCAGTTTTATCTCCCCCCATTTTGGATGCATCATCCAACGGAAGAGATTTCAACTTAAAATTGAATCTCTTTTGTTTTCTAATGACTTGCTGAATCATATTTTTCCATATGAGTTGATAAATCAAACATTTTTGCATCCTCACCATCTCTTCCAACTTCTCATTTTTCTCTTTCAGTTCCAAACCAGTCAATACTCCAATCCCTTTACCCCCTTTCTTATTTGACTGATAAACCTTCAAAGTTGCACTAGTAGAAACAACTTCATTCACATTTTGTACAACTGGGTTATTCAAAGATGGAATATTTGGTGTAAGAATAAGTGTGTCAGCAAGGTTTGGAAATGCTTGGCTTTCAGCTTCTGTATAGAACCATCCACTCTCTCCGCTGCTTTGAGCATGTGAAATTGGAGCCAGAGGTGTGTGGGGTAATGAATGTGCATGAGATTGAATTATTGGTTGTTGAGGTGGAGGTGATGGAATATAAATGATGGATGAAAGTGGTTGGTTGATGTGTTATTGTTCTTGTTGTTGTTGTTCATGCTCTGCTTCTTGTTGTGGATTATTCAACTGATTCTGCAAGTCTTCAAACACTTGAATGGACTCATGTGGTTGCTATATCATATGTGGAAAAAAAAGCAGTAAATCTTCCAGAGAATATAAATTTGGCCTTTGAGAATGATTTCTTCATGTTGTTCATTATCTTCCAATTCATGTTCTCATCTGTCAACTTTGGCCCTTCAAGTACCAGCCCTTGTACCTCAAATTGCAATATGATTTGTAAGAATCTTGGGTAGAGCAAGAACTTCTGAGAACTCCCATCTGCCATCCTTTGCATACAGTCCATGATAAACCCAGAAAAGTCGAACTGTCTTTGTGTAATCATGCATACAAAGGCTGATGCTAATGCCTGATTCATCTCATCATACCTACCAGACCTTCCAGAAATACAACATACTAATATATGGACTAAATATCTCCAGTAGTTTTCTTAACCATGTTCTCAGGAATATCACCTTCATAACCAGCTCTTCTGCATTCTGTCTTAATCTCATACAGTTCCAGTCTTTCAACACCTCCTTCATCATTTAAATGTAGAACCCTCCAAATAACATCTTCAGTAATAGTTACAGGTTCCAACTGTATTGTAGAAGTGATAGTCCTAAAATCTACTAGACTATACTCTGCATTCTCCCAAAAATCAACCAACATATCTTGACACAAAGCAGGACTCTCTGAGATAGCAAAACGTAAATTTGAATTAATCAGAAATCCCAAAATGACTCTCCATTCATCATCTACTGTAGAATGATTCATATCCAGAAAAGCAGCTACATTATGCTTTGGATTGTATGGAAATGCCATCTGAAATTATTCAAAACACTATTAGAACACAAATACAATCATATACTTACTGCAAATTCATTATAATAAAGTGAAAAAGGAAACAAACCTTATGTTAAGTGTAAAACAGGGGAAAACATGATAAGCAAACAAAATTATCACTGAAAAATGGTTCTAAACGATCTAGAAATCCTAGAAAAGGCTTTTATGAGGTAACCTAAGTGTTCGGAAAGGTATGAAACAATATTGAGATTAGCAATTTTGATTTGGATAAGAAACGCAATTTGCATGAATTAAAAATGATTATTTGAATTTAAAAGTATTAAATAAAAATCAGGATTAAATTAAAATATAATTTTTCCACCAAAAGGAAATAAACCCCGACCTAAAATAGAACCCGAATTAAAATTAAATGAAAACAAAGAATCCGACTTAAATTTTGGTCAACACGGTCAACTCATATACCAGACTTAAAATAAAACAATACCCGACCTAAATTTATAACACCCCATTTAAATTAAAATTCCAAAGTTAACCCATTCAAGCTTTTATGGGTTAAATTCTTAACACCAAAATTAAACAATCCAATGCATCAGTTAACTTTGAAATTGTTTCAAAAGCAAAACTTCAATTTCGGAGATCAAAAAATTATATTCCATAATTTTATAAATTAGTTCATATGAGCAAATTTTCTATAGAAATGAAATGTTTTATAAAATGGAAAAACTTGTATTTTTATTAGAATACAACATGTGTCAAAAATTCATAAATTGCAGGTTTTAATAAATTAATAAGGACATGATAAAATGACAAACTTATTCAATTCTGTCAAGTAGAAATAAATAAAATACAATATATTTTACTTAAATATGGCATGTATACCTTATTGTCATGAAAACACAAAAGTTTTAATGATATGATTTAACAAAAAAATTTATATGAACACATGAACAATCTTCAATCTTTATTAAACGTCCCTAGTTTATGATTCTGCAACCTTATAAAATGTTTCTTCTCTCAAGATATTTTTAAATGTATGCATGTTTTTTATGTTCAAAATATTGCATTGTTTAACTCATTCCCCTGTCTCTGCCGTTTATCAAGTAAGCATCAAAGTTCTAAGAGGACAATAGACTAGTTTTTCAAAGAATTTGGACTTATTCACCTGTCTTTGCCGTTTGTCAAGTTGGCATTAAGGGTCTCAAAGTCAATAAATTATTAAGAACACTTTAAAACTATAAGAGTTTTTATGATAAATAGATTTAAATGTCATAATTTACTAAAAATATACTTTTTCTTTGATTTTCTACTTGACAAAAGTGATTTCCCATTTGACATTATCCATTTAAAGAACTTGAAGCAATTTATAAACCACAGATTGCTAGAGGTTTCAAAATACAAGAATATTTGCATTTATGAAAACATTTGGTTTCAAGAAATTCTATAAATACTAAACTATGCTAACTTATGCTTGAATTTATGTTTATGACTCATTTGTTAGAAATATTTTTTTGTGAAACATTTTCAATTTTAGTACTTGATATCGCTCATTTATATGACTATTTATCGCGATATTCATTGTGTTTTGTGTCCCAAACGTAATGGAAATGCCCTTTTATGCTTATGTTTTGTAAAGTTTTGTGTTAGGATTGAGTTAGGTGTTTTTGGAGCATAAAGAACGAGTTTTGTGGAGTTTAACTTGAAAAATGGCAAAGAAGCAGCACTGGCGACGCATTCATGGAGCAGCTCAAAGCATTCAGCTCGGGAGCTGGAATGCGCCGCCAGTCATACCAATGGCGGCGCATTCAGGGCTTCGACAGTTACTTGGCAGTTTTAATTATTAATCATGGAAAATGAAGAGGCTATTAACACACCACAAATACTGAACGTTGGAGACACTTAGAGATCATCTTTTTCATCATTGTTTCAGTATTTTTCATATCATTGGAAGCTTAGAAACAATCTTTAATTCCGTATTTCATCACAAATTGTTATCTCGATTTCGTTTAGTACTTGGAGACTATTTGGGATTTTGTTACTTACGTTTGGTATTACTCTTTTATCATTTTTATTCTCAATTGAATCATGTCTTTTACATATTTGATTGTGTTTGTTACAATTATGAGTAGCTAATTTCTTAATACGTTTGCTTGGATTATGTGATCGTTTATGTGTTAGGTTTTAGGTTTGAAATGAGAATGATGTGTAGAGGTTAATCGGGGATCCGTTTGGGTTAATATCTTAATTATCTTTTTAGAATTGTTTATACTCTTGTTTGGTAATCTAAAAACGGGTATTCGAAAGGAATCCGTAATTTTTACTAAAATAGGAACGAATTAATCGGCCGGTCTTTAGTTGATTATGAGTTTATGATATTCGAAAGGAATCATTAACAACGATTTGAAAAAGTAGATATTAACACAAACGCTAGCTACTAAATTAAGAGAAATCGGTTTAGGAGTTAGTAAGCTATTCGAAAGGAAGCTTATAGATTAATTCTCACACATCGGCTTGAAACTTTATGCACA
The DNA here is from genome assembly GCA_910822075.1 of Senecio squalidus. Lineage (NCBI taxonomy): Eukaryota > Viridiplantae > Streptophyta > Magnoliopsida > Asterales > Asteraceae > Senecio > Senecio squalidus. The sequence goes on along the minus strand of CAJVGC010000508.1, from coordinate 12,950,003 downwards.
ATTACTTGAGGTGTTAACGGTATTCGAAAGGAATCGTTGCATGGTTAGGTAATTGGAGAAATCCGGTATTCGAAAGGAACTTAGGATTTTACATTTGAAGTTTATCGACATTTTCACACCTAAGAAATAACACATATTCGTAAACGGTCCAAGCAAGCGTCTTTTTATCCATATTTGAAGTCTAAAATATTTTTACCGTTATTATAAGCAAGTCTTCATTAAGACTAAAACCAAATTGTTACTTGTTACGTGTTTTTATAAACTAATACTTTCAACTATAAATAGTCCCTGTGTTCGAACCCGATATTTGCCAATACTGTTTACAATTGACAAGGGTACACTGCCCGTGTCGTAATCTAGTAAAGGTTTAATTTTCGGAAAACTAGATTTTTCGCATCAAGTTTTTGGCGCCGCTGCCGGGGACTTGATTTAGTTGAAGTTTTTAGTTTATTGTTTGATTACTTGTTTGAATATTTTTCACGGGTATTTTGTTTTTGTTGTGATTTTCAGGATTATTGATTGTGGATGTACACAAGATCCCAAGGGAAACAAGTGCATAGTCCTCTTTCGGATCCGGAAAAACTTTTGAGGAAACGAGGTTTAGGAGCAGCCGCATCGGTTGTTTATAGTGAAAGCGAATCTTCCGAGGAGGAAGTCGAGGTAGTTTTTGAAGAAGAAATGGAGGACGGAGAAAATGGTAGACCTATAGTGGAAAACGACCCACCCAACCCTTTTGACATACCGATGATCAATAGGAATAGGATAGTACCACAAACGAATGGGTCGGCCATTGTAGCACCGGACTTGGGGGCTGACTTTTCCTTTAAAGGTCACCACTTAAAGATGATTCAAGATAGTACTTTTGACGGACATTTCAAGTCCGACCCGCACAAGCATGTGGCGAGTTTCATAGAGACATGTAGAATGTTTCGATATGGGGCGGGTCAAGAGGAGAGTGTCATGTTGAGTTTGTTTCCATCGTCTCTCACGGGATAGGCGAAAACGTGGTTTAATGAATTGGAGCCGGGTACAATTGCAACTTGGGAAGATATGAGAGAGATATTTGTTACGAGATTTTTCCCACCCATTTTGCGTAGGAAGCTATTAAACTAAATCCGTTCTTTTCAACAATGGGATAACGAGACCATAACGGATGCTTGGATTAGGCTTAAGGAGTTGTTGAGGAATTGCCATGGACACGATTTGGACAAAGATGAAGTGATTGACATCTTTTACTATAGTTTGGATAGTCGTTCTCAACACGACTTGGACTTAGCGGGTGGTGGTAGTTTCTTATATAAGTCACCAAACGAGGCGCACCGAATGATGGAAGATCAAGTCCAAGCTCGAATTGCTAGGGACCGAGTGACTAGAAATAGAAGAGTAAGGGGAACGGTGAACCAAGTCGAAGAAGGAGGTAGTAGTGGTAGCAACAAGGAAGTGGTTAACGAGATTAAGTCCTTGGTTGATGAAATGAAAAATAGGATGGGTCGTTTGGAAAAAGATGTACACTTAGTGAAAAACGGTTGCGGGAAATGTGGGGGACCACATTATACGGATGATTGTGAGCCGAAAACCGAAGAAGCCAATTATGCCAACTATGGGTATCAAAACCGAGGAAATAGTGGATATGGAAACCAAAACCGGGGCAATAGAAACGAGGAAAGATTTCAACCCAAACAGAAGGAAGAGAATAAATCGAATTTTGAGGAAATGATGACAGAGTTCGTTTACTCACAAAAGGCAAATAACGACTTGATGGCTAACTCAATGAAGGGATTTACCGCAAAATGGGAGCAAAGCCAAAGGAACACTCAAGCTAACATGCAGGATTTGGAACGAAAATTTGAGAGGCTAAGTGAAAAGTTCTCAAACCGACCAACGGGTCAAATGCCAAGTTCAACCCAACCGAACCCGAGGCAAAACCAAAATAACAACGGGGGATCATCAAGCCAAGGTTCGAAGTATGTACCACCAAATAATCGTGATGAGCATGTTAATGTGGTTGAGACTCGATCAGGACCTAAGTATGGGGGGATTGGAGAAAAGGGACTGAATAACAAGAAAAATCAAAACGGTGCTGGAACAAGCACGAATGCGCCGCCAGTGGGTGATAGGCGGCGCATTCCCAGCTCCGAGCCGAATGCGTTGCCTCAAACCCAGGAACTGGCGTCGCCTTTCGCATCAGTACTCTTTTTCATTGGTGTTTCATATTTTGTATTTGATTTTCTGAAAATATTTACACAAGAAACTAAAGACAAATAAAACACTCAAAAACTGAAAACTGAAAACTGAAAATAGAATATAAAGAAATATATATTTTATTTTTTTTAGTTTTATGAACTAAAAACAGAATAGAAAGAAATCTTTTTGAGTTTTATATATACAAACTGAAAATCACATATTTTTTGATTTTATATGTACAAAACTTAATGCTAGACTTAAAATTTCTTAACCCGACTTAAAAACAACAACACTAGACTTAAAATATTAACACTAGACTTAAAAGAGAAAACAACACCAAAATTAAAATATTTTTGATTTTTCTCATTTTTATTCCCCTCTTTTTGTATTTTGAAATAGAAAAAGAACAAAATGCAAAAAGTATGTACACAAATATTTTTGAAGAAACACTCAATCAAGATTCATAAGACCAGTGGCTTTAACAAGATAATTAAATCTTGTAACATCAAAAGCCTTTGTGAATAGGTCGGCCAATTGTAGGTCAGTGTGAATCTTAACTAAGTGAATCAAGTGTTTTTCAAAACAATCTCTTATAAAATGATGTCTAATCTCAATATGTTTGGTTTTGGAATGTTGAACTGAATTCTTAGTTATGAACATGGCACCAGTGTTGTCTATGTGAATGAGAGTGTTCATAAAATTCAGGCCATAATCTAGCATTTGATTTTTTTTCTCTCCATAAAACCTGGGAAGTACAAGAACCAGCTGCAATATACTATGCTTCAGCAGATGATTGTGAAACATAAGTTTGTTTCTTGCACTGCCATGAGACTAGCCTATTTCCTTAGAATTGACATCCTCCCATGGTAGATTTTCTATTAAGATTGCAACCTCCATAATCACTGTCTGTGTAGGCACAGAAGTAAAAGCTAGAATTCTTAAGATACCAAAGTCCTAAAGAAGGTTGTCCTTTACGGTATCTAAAGATTCTCTTAACAACAATAAGATGTGAAACCTTAGGATTAGCTTGAAATCTAGCACAAAGACAAACTCCAAACATAATGTCAGGCCTACTAGCAGTAAGATACATTAAAGAACCTATCATAGACCATATGTTGGTCAACACTTTCACCTTCTAAATCAGGATGTAACTTAGTCCTAGTGTCAACATGAGTGGTAGCTTCCCTACAATCGTTAGATTGGTTAATACTTAGATTGGTTAATGAAAATTCCATTGTCCAGTTGTTTAACCTGAAGTCCTAAAAAGAAAGACATCTCTCCCATAGAGCTCATTTGAAATTTAAAATGCATCACAAATTTAACTCTTTAAACAATACATCATTAGTCGAACAAAAAATAATGTCATCAACATATATTTGCACAAAAATCGAGTCCTGGCCAACTGTCCTAATAAATAAAGTTTGATCTATAGTGCCCCTAAGATATCCATGTGAAATCAAGTATTTGGACAATGTATCATACCATGCTCTAGGAGCTTGATATAAACCATACAAAGCCTTATCCAACTTAATCACATGATCAAGATAATGAGGATCAATAAAACATGGGGGTTGACTAACATAGACAGTCTCTTCCAAAACACCATACAAGAAGGCAGACTTTACATCTATTTGATAAACTTTGAAGTTCTTACATGAAGCATAAGCCAAAAACAATCTAATATCTCCAATTCTAGAAACTGGGAAAATACTTCATCATAATCAATACCTTCTTCCTATGTATATCCTTGAACCATAATCCTAGCCTTATTTCTTACAATAATGCCCCTATCATCTCTTTTGACCTTTTTCCATTTAACTCCCAAAATGTGTTCTCCTACATGTCTTTCTACAAAGTGCCTACTTCTTGTTTCATAAATTGTAGAAGTTCTTCCTGTATAGCTTCCACCCTACTATTTATGGTCAGAGCTATATCTACATTCTTAGGCTCAAGTTGAGATAAAAAGCATGAAAACAAGCAGAGATTAATCAATCAAGAACTCCCTCTAGTTTTGACTTCATCATTCAAATTTCCAATAATATTAGACAAAGGGTGAGTTTTATGAATTTTCAAAAATGTATTCACATCCTCTGTAATATTAACAGATAGATTTGTATGATTTAAGTCTAATTCTTCAACAAGTGAGTTAAGAGAAGCTTCACTTGATTGATCATGGCTTGGAAACTCTTGATTTTCATGCACAATGTCAGAAATGATCGGAATTGCTTCAGTCTGAATTGGTTCTAAATAAGCTTGAGGAGAAACTTCTTCACCAGAGTTAATTTGTTGTTCACCAGAATTGAATTGATCATCACCGGAATTAAGTTGTTGTGCACCAGAGTTAAATGTATAAGCACCCGAATTAAGTTGTTGTGCAGTAGAGTTAAATTTCCCATCACCAGAATTGTTTTGACTTTCATATTATGTCTCAAAGTTAAGTTGTGCCTCTTGAACATCATGATCTTGAACTTCTTCATCAACAATGTTTTGAATTTCAGATGTCACTGAAATGTATTTAACTTCTTGAATGTCTGCTTCAGTTACTTTATCTAAATTTTCTGTATGATTAGTAGTTGTTGTTGTAGATGGTTGTTCTTGATCATTATCTTGATGTGAATTTGTTGCACTTGAATTTTCTTAGTCATTTGATTTCCTCCTTATATCATTATCATAATCATAAAATTCTTTAACATGTGTATCAGTCACTTGAAAATCCTGCACCACTTCTGCACCATTCTCTTGACAAAAACCATTAAAAGAATTCACAAAAGTATATAAATCAAATAACAAATCAGCTCCTAAATTCCTAACATTAGGCGTATGGTCATTGAAAATTACATTGATGAATTCCTCTATGGTTCTAGTTTTTCTATTATAAATCCTGTAAGCCTTTGAAACATTAGAATATCCAAGAAAATATACTTCATCTACCTTAGAATCAAACTTCCCTAAGTGATCGTTGGTATTCAAAATGGAACATTGACATCCAAATGCTTTGAAGAATCCTATGAAAGGTTTTCTTCCTGAGAATAATTCATATGATGTCTTGCCTAAACTCTTCACAACATGAGTTTTGTTATTGACATATCACATTGTGTTCACTGCTTCTGCCTAAAAAGTGACTGGTAACAAGGATTCGCTTAAAATAGCTCTATCCCCTTCATTTAATGTCCTATTTTTCCTTCTGCGACACTTGGTTGAGGTGTCCTAGGAAAGCTATATTGTCAAGTGATACCTTTAATAGCACAAAATTCATTCAAAGTGGCATTCTTAAATTTTGTACCATTATCACACCTAATCATTTTATCCTTTTTACTGTAGAAATTTTCAATTTGCATAATGAAATCTTTGATAATCTCACGTGTCTCATGTTTATGAGCTAAGAAAAATACCCAAGAAAATATTGAATAGTCATATGTGATAACTAAATAATATGATTTCATTCCAAGACTTTTCACACTAACAGGATGCAAACAAACCCATGTGTAAAAGATGCAGGACTGTATCCACTGAATTATGAATCTTTGGTTAAAAACTTGATTTATGTTGTTTTCCTTTTAAACAAGAAACACAATGGTAATTTAAATGAAAAATTCTTTTAGGTAATCCAGAAACTAGATTATCTTTGACCAATTTGTTCATGTTGTTGAGATTTACATGACAAAGCCTTCTATGGCATAAATCAGACTCCTTTTCAGTGGTTTTGGATATGAAACAGCTTGAATAATCATTTGATTTAACTTTGTTCATATCCAAAATATACATGTCCGTAAATCTTGGAGTTTGCAAAACAATCATGTCTTTTTGTATAACAAATTCAGGTTTCAGAATGTAGAAATATTCAGAAGTGAAAGCAGTTGTATACTTTTTATCACATACCTGAGCCACAGAAAGCAAATTGTAATTCAACTCCTTCACAAAATTCACCTGATCCAATGTCAACTATCTATTTGAAACTTTCCCTTGTCCAGTTATTGTTCCACCCATATATCCTCCAAATGAAACATGTCCACCAATGAAAGCAATGAATTCTTGTAAAAGCTTGAAGTTCTCTGTCCTATGTCTAGAGCATCCACTGTCCACAACCCATATGTTATCTTCAGGATTAGTTGATTGCTCCTAGACAAACAAAAATTCATAAGACTTGGGAATCCAAGTCTTGCATACTTAAAATTGAACTTTCTAAACTTTCTAAACTTGAAATAATCATGAAAATGTCTTTCTGGCACAAACATATGATAATCTGAACTAAAACTTTCAACATCCGAGTTATATTCTTCTTCACCAGAGTTAATTTTTGACTCTAAACATTGTTCAGTTTTGACTGTCTGTTTATCCGAATTAAAAAATTTAACACTAGAGTTAATATTTTTAACACCAGAGTTAATATTTTCAATACCAGACTTAAATTTACTGCCATCAACAATGATTTTCTCATTACCAGACTTATAAAATTTCTGGTGTAGACTTTAACTCAGATGATGAATTTGTCAAATTTTGCACATTTAAACCACACAACATAGCAGGAGTAATTCTACCAAATTGAAACACATTCACACATTTTGACTTGCTTAATCATGCATTCTTTAAAATTTACTCTACCAAATTTAAGTTTAACATGCATTATGACATTTTCAAGCACAATTTGTGATTTTGATTTCAACCAACATTCAACTAATTTATGTCTCTTTTTGCACAAACTACATTTTGGATTTCTTTTTGACTTTCTAGTTTTGACTTTAGTTGTTTCAACTTTCAATGATTATCTAAGTGCAATTTCATTCAAAATCAACTCATTTCTGGTAAGCAAAGAAACATTCATATTATGAAAATTATGACATCCTTCAAACAAACAATTATGAAAATCATTAACTGGTTCATCAACAATATCTATCAAATCATCATTATTACAAAACTTGACATTTTCTATCATAGAATTACATACTCTTTCACATTTATACTCAGCCTCAATCTTCTTATCACTTCTCACATATTCCTTTTCCTCCTTAAAAATCTTCTGCAACAACTTTAACATATGACTCTTCTACATTATGACCTTCTACAACATTAAAATTAATATTAATACTAGTAGTAGCACTTAAATCATTCACATTATGCATAGAAGAACAGGTTGCATCACATTGTTTCAAATTTAACTCAACATTGGAATGTAACACAGAACCATCATCAAATTTATTTAACTCTGGTAAACTACTTTCAAAGCATGTTGATTCAGGTTTGACAGAATAATTGTCATTGAAAGGAGGTGGTATTGCATTAGAACCAATACCAGCCTTTGCTTTATTTACAATTTGACTCTCAATTATTTCTGTCAAAGTTATAGATGACAAGTTAAACTTATCAACCTGAATTTTTGCACTTTCAAATTCATGTGTTACCTTATTAAATCTATCAAACAAATTTTCATGTTGAGTTTCCAATCTACCCAATTTTCCCTTGTAAACATCAATATCTTTCAATAATGAGTTAATCTTTTCTTTATAAACTTTCTCAGCTTTCTGAAATACCTTTTGATGAAATTTAACCAAATCAATTTCTTTAACCAACCTTTCATTATATTCCCTCATGTATTTAATAGTGTTCAAACATTTAAGAAAGCAAGATTTTGAAAGTACCTTATCAGTTTATATTGAATAAACCTTACTCATGAGAGCTTGAGTGGCTTTGAGCTTGAATTCTTCCTCTTGAATTCCATCCCATTCTCCAAATGTGATAAAAAGCAGCTTTCTGTCCACTTGAGCTTGGATCATCACTCCCACTTTTAACTTCAGTTGCAGTCAGTTTCTTTGGATCATCCTTTGCTTGATAATTGCTTCTTTGGTAAGTGTTGTTCATCCTTCTAGGTGCTCTGCATTCTCTAGAAAATTGTCCAAATCCCTCATAGTTGAAGCATTTCACTTTAGACTTATCAAACCCAACCTTGTCTCCATTATCCTTCATGAAACTGTTTCTTCCAGTCCTTTTGAAGATCCTGTTTGCTCTTACACTCACCATAGCCATCTGCCATTTCAAATCAATTTCCTCCAAATTATCATGATGAATTTGTTCCAAGTCTTCTCTAGCTAAGTATGCGTGTGTCAATCCACTATCCACAAATGCTTCACAACTAGCTACAAATGCTCTGTAGAGTATGTCCTTCTCACCTAACCCATCATGTTCATTCCATTCATATTTGCATTCACATTTGAAGACTGGTATGATCTAGATTCTCCAGTTTGACTAGAATATCCTTCATAACTAGTAGCATTGTATCCACTAGGTGCCTGATTTGCAATACAACAACTTCCAGAATTATATCCATTGTGATGGTGAGAATGAGCTTGAGCTGAATTCGCATAAACTTGAGCTTTCAGAGCACAACCATAAGTACTTCTTGCTTGCTTCTTATCATCAATCTTCATGTCTACTTCATAAGACTGTAGAATCCCAATCAACTCCACCAAGGTCATAGCATTCAAATTGGTTGTTCTTTTGATTATCATCACCTGAATAGACCATTTTGTAGGAAGAGATCCTAAAAGCTTTTTACAAACATCACTGTCTTTCATAACAACACCAGCACTCTTCAGATCACTTACTAACAAAGTATACCTGCTGATTTGTTCAGCCTCTCACCTCTGATGTACTCAAACGATTCATAAAGCTTTTTCAACATATCCTTCTTACTTTCCTTAAGCTCTAGACTACCTTCATAGCACAATTCCATGGCATCCATTAACTCCTTAGCTGAAGAGAATTCTTTGAAATTGTTGTAGATTTCAGATGGTAATGCCATAATCACAGCTCCAAGTGCTCTAAAATATATGTCAATAAACTTGAGATATGCTTCAGTGTACTTATCAAGATCAGCATCCACCGTGTTATTTCCTACAGTCTCTTGAACTCTAGCACGATGAGTTACATTGACAATTGAATTCCACGGCTGCATGTCATTATAGTACACAAACGCTCTAAATCTTAGCTTCCACATCATGCAATCATTACCAGGTAGAAATTCCGGATGTTTACCACCAACATCGGTTTCGTTATCATAATTCACAACAGGAGTAGCCATTTCAATAACATAAACTTCGAATTGACAAATTGAATTTTAAATCGGATGAAAGTATTTTAACTCGGATGAATTGATTTAACTCGGAGTGATCCAAACTCTAACAATTTTGCAGAAATTATTAATAAAATCTTCTAAAATCACACAATTAATATTGAAATTCCTTTGCACCGAATTTTACCGCCAAATTTTAAAACTTCAATTACTCAAAAACGTTGATCTTACTGTTCTAATTCTTGTAAATCGTCTAAACACCTTGAATATAGCTCATAATCTCTCGAAAACTGAGTTGAATCAAATTGAATTTGATTAACCTGGCTCTGATCCCAATTGACAGGTCTTGATCAGTGTCAAACTAGCACTTAGGTGATTACAAACACTAACAGGTTGCGGAATAACAAATTAGTGATTGATTTAACAAATTGAACAATGAACCAATGAGAATTTGAGTAAAAGGAATGTATTATTCAAAAGCCATAAATGACGCGAGAAACGGTTACATACATAATTTCACTCATTCAAGCACTACCGAAATGACACATCTCTCTTACTATTTATAGGCAAACACTAACGTCTAACTATTATATTAAACAACCCTTATGTTCGTTTAAGAACACTGTGGGTGAACAAAATACATTATGTCATCATTAAACTTTAACCCTGGTGAACTTCAGTTAAGTCGGGTAGACTAACTTGTTCACCCGATTTAAAGTCTTCAATGCATGACTATCTAAGTTTTAGTTCGGGTGATGAACATTGTTCATCCGAACTAATTCCTTAGATACAAAATCACTTTAATTAACTTTTGGAAGCTTCAACCATCACTCTAATTACGCTCAAACACGACGTTTGTCTTCGATCCATTTTGTTTTCTCAATCCTAAGATCACGAAGTTCTTGGATAATATTGTCGTTAAAGGCTTCACGTTTTTAAAACGCATCGGAGGATGGAGAGGTTCGTGCACTGTTAGGTGCTCGTGGGTTTCCTGAGGGTCTTGGAATTTCATCATGAATAAAGAGCTCTAATTCTTCTTCGATGCCATTTTCGTCGAGGTTTCTAGGTTCATCAACGGTTTTGAGGTTAAGAAACTTTTAGGATTTATGAAAAACCTCTCATGCACTATGTTTGATCAAAAGATATTCAAACACAAAAATGAGGATGTTTGGGTGATTCCAACCTTAGATCTCCTGCCAAAGCAGTGGAAACCTAACAAGCTCTTAACGAGCCTAAGGTGATCAAAGTTGGGGTTCATTGTATGTTCTTGCTATGAGCAGTATGGACCGGATGATAAGTGTGTTATTGTATATGTAGGAATGAGAGAAACGAGTATAATACTGCAAGTATGTAAATATGGAAGAGAGTGTGGAATGATGACCATAGTTGGGGTATTTAGACTCCTCAACATTTCAACGTATACATATTAACAACCATTTAAGTCACGACTGATTATGTTAATAGTGGCCTAAAGTCTAAATCATATCATAACTCCGATGTAACGTCTTGGTTATTATGATATCCGTAAGTTACAAATGATTTGAGGCCAATCGTGTGATGGGTCAACGTATACTCTCTTGGGCGTCGGGTCACACTTGTCCGGCGGGTAGAATGGTGGTCGGGCTACGTTTACTCGGACACAAGCGGTTTTTCCAAACATGGGGCTCGACTGCCAGGTTATTTTACTTTTGGTTGATTAATTTATAAACTTTTTTATTTATAAATTCATGTTTACTATCAATATAAGTTTTAAAATTTATAAATTAAATGTTTGCACAGAATTATAAAATAGTTTATATATTCCCAATTACATGTTTGGGCTTTTTCACCAATAAAGTGAAATGTCACCTAACATAATTAAAGGCGATGTACTATCATTTCATGAATATATATAAAAAATAGCTCGTAGGTTATTGTTTAAAATATTAGACATGCATTATGTTATTGTACAATATTAAAAACCGGTCCTTGTATTTATGGAACTTATCTCCTATTTTTACGGATTACAACTTCTAAAGCATTGTCTTTATGATTTAACCACAACCTATAGAGTTGTTTTTATCAAGACTCGTAATTAAAAGAAATAAAAAAGGTATGGTCTAATATATAAATGTCAATGAACTCATGTTTGGATCGGGTGCCCCACAGCTTCCAGGTTCAACAGGTTGGACCAGACAGTCAAGAACTCCGTCAACCTCGTTGTATAACTAGTAATTAGGATTTACTATTTTTCTTTTATAAAATATCCCTTTATAACATATATCTTAACGAAAAAACATATTAGTCCAAATATTAAAGATGCATATTTGAGATAATTACATCAATGTTATTGCAAAATTTTCATATTATGTCAAAACCTTATAAATTTTAAAATTACGTACAAGGACGTAATGTAAATGTCCATTTTTCTTAAATATGTAATAAAATTATCAATTATATATATTTTTCATTTAGTTGGGAACAAAACCATAGTATAGGGTATAAAATATAAATGTAAGAAGTTTAAGGGTAAATGGAAAATCTCTATAAATTCTTTTTTCTTCCTCATCTTGCGTACTAAAAAGAAACCCACAACCATGACCATGTCTACAAAATATTTTAAATCAATTGAAATGACTCTATAGATATATATTATTTTTTCTTATATATAAAATCTAAAAATACATTCATGAATGTTCTCTACTTAATCAAAGTTTAAAACAAAACACTATATGATACCAAATTGATGTCCCTATTTTGATAATGCTTTGGACGGTCGTTCGATTCGCCTGATACCAGGGCCGGCCCTGACCAGACCATTCAACAAGGGGTGTGATCATTTAGTTAATAGAATGTGAAACTTAAAAAGCCAAGGGTATTTTCTCAAGTATATATCTTTGTTATGTTCACATTGAATATACGAAAAAGTGAGTTGTTCATTTTTTGATATATCCATAACTGAACAATATGATACGGTTATTCAATATTACAAAACTGAACAATTGGTTATGTGAATTATTTCTCCTTGTATTTACAATTTATTTTGTTCATTCTCTTATAAATTATGGGATTTGCTGACTATTGTCATGGAGTAATGATTAATTTTATTATATTTAAATAAAATACATTAAATTAACTCATATATTATTTTATATTTGTATTACATACATACTATAATTAATGATTTTATGATGATAATTATAAAAATTCTATATAAAAATTGAAAATATGATTTTATTTAATAAAAATTTTCATAATTAATGGTTAGTAACACCCCTTTATTTTAAGTCGGCAGTTAGTTAGCGGATTTAATGCTAACACTAAGTTTTTCACTATAAATGTCATAAAGAATAACTATTACAGTAGAAAATATATTGAAAAATATTACAAATGATAAAATGATCCACTTATTTTTAAGATGGTAGATGATTTTAAGTACGACATGATAAATTGCAAAATATTTTCACCATTGTAATATTTTTTATACTTATGACTCCTTTCATAATTAAAAAAAAAAAATTTACAATTTTCTTTTAAATATTTTTCATTTCTACTTATAAACAAAAATTAATGCAATAAACCTTAAAAAAAAAAAAAAACTATTATAAGAAACTATTATATCTTTAATCTTTAATATATAATAAAAGAGAGGCCTTAAATGCCACATTGCGAATTAAGGTCCATTGGATTAGTTAACTTTTTTGATAACAGCCGTTAGATCAGATTGATGATGTCATCAAAGATTATTTTCATTTTACACCCTCTTACAATACATAATTACATTCTCTCTTTCTTTCTATCTTTACTAAAATAAAAAACATAACTATAATTTACTTATAAAATCGTTCAATTTGTACTATGACTTAACTTATTATTATTCTAAAATCTCCTAATACAAAATATCAAAATATGTGTATAAACGTAAAATGGTATGTTATTATAACTATAAAAAACATGTGTATAAACGTAAACTATATATATATATATATATATATATATATATATATATATATATATATATATATATATATATATATATATATATATATATATAACATTATTTATTCATAATAAATTAAAATCTATATAAACATAAAATTTAAGATTCAATTTTTATTTTTTTCAGCATTATCGATGGACAATAATCTAGTTAGTTTTTAAAAGATATGGCAAATGATAAAAGTAAAAAATAAAAAAATTGATAGATCTACCTAAGTATTTAATTATTTTTTTCTTACTCTAAATATTGATTCTTCGGTATGAATTATATATATATATATATATATATATATATATATATACTAGCAAGAAACCCGCGCGATGCAGCAGGGTAAATATTTTTATGTTCGATATAAATTATACTAAATTATATAAATTATTCTAAATTTTATAATATTCTTTTAGGTATGATAATGACGATATCGCAACAAATGACTTTTAAATTTTTATAAAAACAAAGATAGCTATGAACTTGGCAATAAGTGTTTTATGGTTTAAATTAATTTTTAATATAAATGTATTTTTTAATAATGTCATAATTATTAACGAAATATATGTTTGATAATTAATGATATCTCAAATGGGTTACCAAATTTAAAATTATATTTAGATAACAAATTAGGGGTAATTTAGTAATTTTATTCTTAAAATTCAACTTTAAGATTAATAGCCCAAATGCTTTATATATATATATATATATATATATATATATATATATATATATATATATATATATATATATATATATATATATATATATATATATATATATAGATGTTAGTTTTTGTAAACCAAATTTTAATATAAAATAAGTAAAAGAAAAAAATTAAAATAATCTATAACGTTAAAATTTTTGTATTATCGTTCATTTTAAAAATATCTCAAACTTTTAAAAAGAAAAAAAAAAGTTTTGTTGTACATCAAAAAATTGATAGTTTTATTGTTTGCATCAAATTTGAATATTTAGTGCACAAAAAAAATAAATGTGATGCAAAACCCCTAAACGACATATATTTTGATATATATCAAAACTTGCTTTTTAAAAATTTGTTATAATTGAATAAATAAATATAATACAAAATTACACATATTATAATTTTTTTTTCATTTTTTTTACTTATTTTACTTTAAGTATTGTTTTATAAGAAACTCTTTATCTCTCTCTCTCTCTCTCTCTATATATATATATATATATATATATATATATATATATATATATATATATATATATATATAGTGACTGATTAATGCGAGAACTCTTATTTCTCCGAAAACTGCCAGAACTCTTAAAAAAAATATCAATTAACATGAAATTATGTATATTGACATGTAAAAACTATTTAATGTTAAAAATATAGTAAAAATATAAATGAAAGATTAGACAAATTGTATTAAAATCACACGTATTTAGAATTGTTCACATGTGAACCAAAAATTATTACGTTATTTAATATATATATATTTTAGTTTTTTACGTTTATATTTATTTGATTATTAATCTCCAAAATAGTTTGCATATGAATAAACAAAGTGAAACGTGATTTAACACTTTTTGTAAGAGTTCTCGCAGTTCTCGAAGAAAAAAAAGTTCTCGCATTAACCATTCAATATATATATATATATATATATATATATATATATATATATATATATATATATATATATATATATATATATATATATATATATATATATATAGTAGTATGATATTATAAAAAGGGTTTGAAAATAGGAAGGATAGGAAGCGATGTGAGAGTGACATGTGTCATTTATTTTTTTAATAAAAAAAAAAAAAAATTTAACAAAAAAAAAAAAATTAATTAAAAAAAAAAAAATTCGGGGGAAAAAAAAAAGGTTTGAAATTTTTTCCGATAACATAATCATTTTCGTGCACAAGTTTTGAACTTATGTACACGAAAAATTGATGCACCAACTAAAAAAGTGATTTTTGGTGTATCATTTTATAAAAAAATATCAGTTTTAGTGTATCATTTTACAAATAAAGTAATTTTGGTGCATAAGTTCGTTTAAAAAATATTTTTAGTTTTTGAAAAAATAATTCTTGTGCATTAGTTTTGCCAATTTTTTCGTGCATACTTTTTTCCAGCCAAATTTCTTTTTTTCCCCAGAATTTTTTTTTTTTTTATTAATTTTTTTTTTTTATTAAAAATATTTTTTTTTTATAAATGTTATTTTTTATTAAAAAAAGGAAATTTCAAATTGCCACATTGCATTCACACAATCTTTCCTATCCTTTTTATTTTAAAAATATTTTTCAATAACCCTCCCCTATATATATATATTTATATATTATTTCTTTTCTATTGTTTGTGTAAGCACCCCGCACCCATAATTGACATAAATGAAGTTAAAAGGAGACTTTAATAATGTATAATGTTTGTTTTGATATTTGAATATATTTTTTTATGATATCTACGAAAGACACATCATTTACAATAAATTTTGAAATTGTAAATTTGTAATTTATGTCTTAAAATCGTAAAATTTTATTTATTTAATAAAATTTCATACTTGGTCCTTGAGATTGTTCCAATTTAACGGGTTCAGTCCCTGGATCGAAAATCTTATGGGTTCAGTCCCTGGGTCGTCAATTTGACTACAAGAATAGTCCATTTGTCACTTAAAATGACTAAAATACCCTTAATAAATAAATATTAATTTATTTATATCATTAAACACCCATCTTCTTCCTCAAATTATTATTCCCAAAATCAAATTTCTTTTAAGGGTATTTTATATAGCCTCATCTTTCATAATTTTCCCAAATTTCTCCATAAACTACAAACCCAAAATTCTTCCATGAAAACTTAATTCCTCAAAAATGTTGAAGGCAGAATCTGCGTTTGCCACCCCTACAAATCGTTCTCCTCCACCTGAAACGGAGGATGATCTAAAGTTTGCTGAACCCGATGCTGGAACTAGTGAAACGAGGAATCATGTAGAATTAGAAAATGAACCAAGTAAGGCTGCAGAACCGGAAAATGTACCGAGTAAGGCTACATAACCGGAAAATGAACCAAGCAAACCTAATGAATTAGAGAGTGAGCCGAGCAAAACTGTATAACCAGAGAATGAGCCGAGTAAACCTGTAAAACGAGAGATTGAGCAGAAGAAACCTGCAAAACCAGAGATTGAGCAGAAGAAACCTGCAAAACCAGAGAATGAGCCGAGCAAACCGGGGATTACCATGGCGTAAGCAAAACCCAATTTCTTTTACATTGTTGAGGAATTAAGGTTTTCATGGAAGTATTTTGGGAGATTTTTGGTGGAATTGAAATTAGGGTTTGTAGTTCATGAAGAAATTCGGTGAAATTATGAAAGATGAGGTCTTAAAAGAAATTGGGTTTTGCTTTGATATGAATTTATGATATTGAAAGATTTGATTTGATTTATTTAGGTTTGATTTTAGGAATAATGATTTGAGGAAGAAGACGGGTGTTTTATGATATAAATAAATTAATATTTAGAGTTAATTACATAATTGGTCCCTGTGTTTGTTCCAATTTAACGGGTTCAGTCCCTGGGTCGAAAATCGTTCGGGTTCAGTCCCTGGGTCATATGTTTGGTTACACGTTTGGTCCCTTTGTCACTTAAAATGACGAAAATACCCTTAATAAATAAATATTAATTAATCTATCAATATAAAAACAATCCGAAAAAAATATTTGTACAAAAGAAAATCCTGCAAATTCCAAATCACCAAATAACAACATCCAAAAAAGAAAAATCTTCGAATCACCAAATCTTACGAAACAAAAATATTTTTAACAGATGATATCAAAGTCAGACCATTTCCCAATAGATGCAATTTGATTTCCCCCACCAAATTAAACCCTTCAAATCTAAAATTTAGAAACATTTTTCCCTCAAATTATACCTTAAATCAAACTGTAGGTCTATCAAAAGAAGTTTGAGGAATCTGCTAGGTTTTCGAAACCGAGGAAGGAGTGGGCGGCGGCGGTAACGGTGGCGGAAGGAGTGGGCGGCGGTGGCGGAAGTTGTGATTTGGTTATCTGCAGATTTGGTTATGGTTAAATATTTGACGGTTTATTGTCTTAATCGACGGGGTGGAGGAGGTTTATTTGCAGATTTGGTTATGGTTAAAGTTTGGGATTACTAGCTGTAATTTGGCTTAATCGACCGGGTGGCGGAGGTTTATTTGCAGATTTGGCTATGGTTGAAGTTTAAGATTACCTAGCTGTGATTTGGCTATGAAGTTTGAGTTTTATTATTTGGTTGGGATTGGGATTGGGATTTGGGATTGTGATTTGGGATTGAGATTGGGATAATTTTTTTTTTTTTTGGTTATTGTGATTTGGGATAGGAATAATTAGTTTTTTTTTTATGTTTTATTTATTTTTTAAATTGATAGATAAATTAATATTTATTTATTAAGGGTATTTTCGTCATTTTAAGTGACAAATGGACCAAACGTGTAACCAAACATATGACCAAGGGACTGAACCCGAACAATTTTCGACCCAGGGACTGAGCCGTTAAATTGGAACAAACACAGGGACCAATTATGTAATTAACTCTAATATTTATTTATTAAGGATATTTTAGTCATTTTAAATGATAAATGAACTATTCTTGTAGTCAAATTGATGACCCAAGGATTTTCGACCCAGAGATTGACCCCGTTAAATTTGAACAAGCTCAGGGACCAATTATGTAATTAACTCTAGAAAAAATAACATAAAGATAAACCACTTACCTAGATGGGGGACAAAACTTCTACAAGATATTGGTTTACAAAATTTAGTTAGGGCATTTTTCGATCATTTCGCTTAGCACATCAAAAATCTCAAAACCGATCCTGAGTCTGGTGAACCATTACATTCTTTACCGCGAAATCAAATTAATTAATAACTATTCACTAGGCACCACCTAATATGTAATAGAGATTAATATGAAACCCTTTGATTTTGATAAATCCCAATTATTCAAATACCAACATAACATGTAGTGATTTTTAATTAACGTAATCTTTTTTCTGTTAGGGAAACAGTTTTGGACCATGAATGAAGTGAACTGTCTCATGCTAATGCGCACCGGGCTCTTAATGGGCTAAATATAATACAAACAATTTGATATTTTCTAAGTTTTGTTTTCTATCAAATTCCATGCTTACAATCATTTATTTACATCTTTGAGTTCAATAAAATAGTTAATCAAACTTTGCTTACCTATTTCTTTTTAAGTAACATATTGCATAAAAATCAAGAATCTACATTAATCATGTATTTGCATGTTTGGTGCGCAGTTATTCGGAGATAATATAAATTGTATTTTTTTCTTTCTAAAATAATAAGCTCCTCGGAAAAAAAAATGATTATTGTGGAGCTTTAGTTTTTTTTTCTTCTTTTGTTAGAAAAGAACTCGTAAAAGCTTCAAAATGGAAATAGTTATAAAGAATAATAAGCTAGTAAAGCTAGTGTTTCAGCTTTTATATAAAGCTTCAACTCTTAATCTTATTCGTATATTCAGTTTTAACTCCAATTCTAGCTTCAACATCATTTTCTTGTGTCAAACATATATATAATTCTATAAGAAGAGTGTCATATACCATGTTCGGTATTACTGTAAAATAGTATTAAACTTTTGAGTGAAATTACAAATAAAATCAACATTGGTAGGGTTTTTTATACTTGACCGTGTCAATTAAGCGAAGAGTTTTTTTTTTCTTTGTAATTATTTAACTCAGAAAAGCCAACCTACGATATTGTTGTTTTGGTATGAAAAAAAAACTTTTAAGTTCCGCCTTCTAAGCCGACCGAGAACCAAGTTTTAAAGAAAGAATATATACTAAAACCGGTAAAAACAAGTTTGGTAAAGTTTTAAACCACAAACTAAAATGAACTTATTCGTTGTAAAGTAGTCGAGATATTGATGTGATTGCTTGATAGGAACCATTCATAAATTTCAAAAGACAAAGAAATACTCGTCTAATTTTTCTTCATGTCTTTTTCTAAATTTATTTATAACTATTTCTACTTATTAAATCAAATTAAATTGGAACCGACATATAAATTTTTATTTATCTCCATTTCTTATTTAGGAGTATATCCCGGTCCAAATAAAAACTCACTTATTATTTTTTTTTATTATTATTAACTAGATTATTTACCTATTTTATAACACGGACTTATTTTTAATATTTGGTGAAATATTTATTAAAAATATATTGATATTTCTATTTTTATTACTCAATAAACATAGATTCATTAATAATCATGAAAAATTTAGACGATGAAAATAGTAAAAAAAAAATTAAAAAAAAATATTACTCAATAAATATAGATTTGACAATAATTATGAAAAATATAGACGATGAAAATGGTTAGAAAAATTGATGAATTTTTCATTTATTAAACGGTTTAACTATAAATAAAAAGAACGAAAAATATTTATAAGGAAAGATGTTGTGATGAAAAATGGCAAATAAAACTTTGCGTTATTTAATATATAGATATAGATATAGAGTGAGGTTCATGTAAAAACAAACTCAAATATAAAAACCTTAAAGACACCACAAAATCAATAAAAAAAATTATATTAAAAAACAATTTTGGAATATTTCTTTAGGAGAATCCTAATTAAATAACTTTTATAAACTTTTTATATAAAAATAACTAAATAAATAAATAAATAATTTTTTTAGTATTTTTTAACTCCGAAATTAGATTCATTTTTTTGAAAATTATATGCTTTTTTCAGACTTAGATGCATTATTCAAAAAGTTAGATGCATTTTCAAAAACTTAGATAAATTTTAAAAATGTTAGATGCAGTTTTTTTATATAAAAAAAAAATTGACAAAAATATATCAAATGGTTACCTTGTGGAATGCTAATTAAATATCCATTGTAATGGTATAATTAGTTTTTTCATATATATATATATATATATATATAGGAGTAGGATCAAATAAAAAGTGTTAAATTTGTAAAAAGTGTGAGAAGCATTGTGGGAGTGACATGTGGCAAACTTGGAAAAAAAGAAAAAAAAAAATTAATAAAAAGTTATTTAAAAAAATAATATTTTTTTTTTGAAAAAAAAAAAATCGTAAAAAAAAAAAAATTTGAAAAAAAAAAAAATTTAAAATTCTTTTTGATAACGTCATCTGCCACGTCATATGATGCACACACAAAATATAATGCACATTAATGATGCACAAAAAATATGATTCATATAAGTGATCCACACAAGAAAACTATAATATTCAACTATGATGCACACATAAAATGTTAATCATAGATGTGTATCATAAATGTGCATCATAAATGTGTATCATATTTTTTTTCGTATATAACTTTTTTCGAGCAAAAAGAAAAAAAAAATTCTCGAAAAAAAAAATTTTCGATTTTTTTTTTAAATATTTTTTTTTATTAAAAATATTATTTTTTTATTAAAAAAAAAAAAAAAAAAATTCAAGGTTGTCACATGTCACTCCCACAATGCTTCTCACACTTTTTACAAATTTAACACTTTTTACATGAACCCTCCCCTATATATATATATATATATATATATATATATATATATATATATATATATATATATATATATATATATATATATATATATATATATATATATATATATATATATATATATATATATAATTTAGATATGTTAATTTAAAATTTGTGTTTTTATTAAATGGGTTTTTGAATTGTTTTTATCGTTTTTATTTTAAATCCTATTTGTATCAGATCCTATTCTTAGATATAGATAGATAGATAGAGATATATAAATATAAATATAAATTAATTACATATTGTTTTTATTTATATTATACAATTTATTATTAATTTTTGGTTATCGTACACATCATACGAGTATATTAAAATTAGTGCATAGATACAATTAGATTAAGCAACACTTCCATCATTTCAGTATGCTACATATTTTCCGATTTTTGACTATTTGTTTCGCTCTACTCCGTCTTGTTGTCTATTTTCTTTTAGAAAAACAACGTTAAATATGTGCATTTTTTCTCTAACGAGCATCAAGTCATCAACCTTAAGGTCACTTATAACGTAAGGCCAAATGTCTTCTTTGTGTACTGTGTTTTCGATAGTAGGAAATTTTGCTTTTGGAAGTATATTTTGTTCTTGTATTGAGAAGAATAAACATCCAAACATAATATGCTAAATATATATACCACTAGTGTACATATATGTTCCATAAAGAAGATCTATATTTGAATTGGGTCATGATAATGTATTCTCAATAACTCAATAATTCGATAATTTGATTTTTTGAAAAATTTCAAAAAATTGTTAATTTTAGAAAAGAACAAAAGTAAAGATGAAAAAAACAACTTTTGAATTAGAAAAATGATGATATTTATAATGCCATAGACATGTGAAGCTGGCATGAAAGGGAGTTGTCTTTTTAATCATTAACATCTTCTTCATGTACCATATTTACCATTGCTGGTCCAACCTATGAAATGTCTCTTGCCCATTTCATACCCAAATTAAAGTACATACAATAAATCAATAATAATGTAACCCAAATTAATTTATTATTCCATATGTATATCAGCGGAGTCAGGATTTTGATTAAGGACGCCTATAGACGGAGAAAAGTCAGGATTTTTCATTAAAGATGTCATAGGAGGCTCGTAATGTATTATTTCGAGATTACTAAAAAATTAAATATGAAATTGTCTCGTTAGAAGGTGTTGAGAACCCCTTCAGTCTTCATTTATCTCCGCTACTGCAAATGAACCTAAAGATAGTTTATGCGTCATCTTTTAAACAAAATTTAAAAAAAAAAGAAAAAAAAATCTTAGATAAATTTCCGTAATTAATATGTTTGAATTTACATACACATATGATGCTTACTTTTCGTTTATGCCTTTCTTACGTTTCGATTATGTCAAAATATAATCAACTTTCACTATCAAAAAAACTTTTTTTTATAATATAAACATAATATAAAGTTAATAGGAGATTTCTAAATAACCAAAAAGGTATGAGAAAAAGCATTGACATGATAATTTCGAAATTTTCATGTAATGGAAAGTATTGACATGTTATAGTGTTAAAATCGTACTTACATTGAATATATTATTAACTCGGTTACTATTGACGATTGACTTGTATGAAAATTATTAATGACAAGGTCCCAAACCTTTAATGAGGAGGTTTATTGAATTATTATTGATAATGAAGTGAGAAATTGATATGATTAGATAGCGATTATATGGTGAAAAGAGGACGTGATTCTTTTATATCTAATAACACGAAAAGCTACTTGGTTAAGATATTATTTGAACTGATTAAGATCGATCTTATTTCGAATTCTCAATGCAAATGGCCAGTGGCGGATCCAGAAAAGTTCTTCGATGGGGGCGGTGAGGGCCTTTGAATTTTACATAGGGGGCAACTTGCTAGTTTGTTTGCTATATATTGCTTACATACCAGAATTTTAGCCTTGATGTATTAAATCCGTAGGGGGCGGTTGCCCTCCCACCTTATGAATTGGATCCGCCACTGCAAATGGATGTGGAGTGTGGACAATGAATAAAAGGTTATAGTTTGTCGAAATGAGTTTTCTTACAAACAACAAATAAGTTATAACATCTATATCCTTATTTGAAATATAACAAAGACGAAGGTTACATTTTCTTAGTCCTAAGAAAGTATAAATGTTGCTTTGTTACGAAAGAATAAAAGTTCGGTACACATGATGTTGAATTTTGAACGAGTAGCGAGTTAGTGGTTCGTACTTCGTAGAATAACACAAAGTGAAGGCCATGAAGGACGAACCTTGCTTTGAGCTCTTTTCAGGCCACTCACATGAAATAGTCTCGTTCACAGTATTTATTTTCAAACATTGCACAATAATTCCAGAAGAAATATGTGTGACGCATAATTATTCTAACTGTTGAATAATTCGAAATATCTCTACTATATTTTAAGGGGGTGTTTGTTTCGGTTATATAAACGGCTTATGAACTTATGTAATTTTTTATAAGCTCATAAGCCTATTTTTTCCGGTTTATGAGTTTAGCAAGTTGAACTTATGACTTTAAAATAAGTCATAAGTTCAACTTAATAAGTTTATAAGCGAAAAAAATGAGTTTATGTACTTATAAAAAATTACATAAACTAATAAGCCGAACAAACACCCCCTAAAAACAATTTTAACAAAGACAAGGAAAAGAGGGGCAAAACAATTGTAGTAATTTATGGCTTTATATGTTTTTCGTGCTTTTTATTTTAAACTAAAGTTACATTAAGTTTAACATGAAGATTGATTTTATGAAGCGCAATTATATTTGGTGCACAATTTTGTAGATAAAAATGCATCGAAATTTAACGAACTTTGACAATTTGATTAAAACTCGTTATACTTTTGTATAATTTTTCCCAATTTTCTACAAAACCTAAAGAGTAGTGTTCAATAGGTACTACAACAATAACTTTTATAAAATTCCAACCAAAAGTTGCTTTTCTAACTTACCAATTTGTATTTATCAATAACTAGCTAGAAACCCGTGCCATGCAGCGGGATAAAGAGTTTATAAATGATAAAATTATATTAAAATTTGTTATGTCGTTTTGGATATAAGATTAATAAATAGAAAATAACGCTATGTTTAAATTAAATTGCATTTAAGACTGCGAGGAGTGGGGCGTGAAAACCACCAATAACGCCGCCACGTCACTCGATAAAGCCCAATAAAGCCCCACCTCCACTCCGGTGGGGGCTTTATCGATGGAAAAATAGTCACGGCGTGAGCAGAATAAAGCCGTGATGAGGGAAGAAGTCTGCAACAACGGTCGAAAACATGCAACGGTCAAGGAAGCAACGGATACATTTAAACCAAAACCAAAACAATCCTCTATAAAAACCAACCCATTTTTATAAAAATAACCACAAACAATCTCTCTTTCTCTCTCAATTTTTATAACATTCTATCAATTTTTATAACATTCTCTCAATTCTCTCAAATGGATCCCAACAACAACAACAATCAAAACAATCCCAACCAATGGTTCAACAATCAAAACAACCCCAACCAATGGTTCAACCCTAACTTCAACCAATATCAAAACCCAAACCAATATCCACAATTTCAAAACCCCAACCAATATCAACACCCAAACCAATTTCAAAACTTTAACCAACTTCCAAACCCTAACCAATATCCACACTTTTACCAACAAACTCCACCACCACAACGACCATCCCAAGACCCGCTATACCAAGGAGGGTCGTTCCAACAATTGCTTAACCTCAGCGATTTTCCACAAGTGCCTCCATTTGACGTTGACCGCAACCGCGGATTGGTCGATTCCGAGGACGATGACGTTGTTCCGGAAACTCAACCGGAAATTATGCCGACCCGTGGGAAGAGGCGACATAAGAAGAAAGAAACCGAATCGCTCAGAGGCAAAACCGAAAAGAAGAGGTGGACCGAACGGGAGGAGGTGGCACTTGCTTCAGGATGGTCGTCGACATCCGAGGACCCCATTTTGGGAAATGATCAACATTCACCACTTTATTGGGGAAGTGTTCGCGAAAAATTCTTCCACAAGATGCGTCAAGATGATCCCGATTACGCTCGTACCAACGACATGATTTCGAGCAAGTGGGCCGACTTACAAAGAAAGGTCCGAAAATTCAACGGGATTATGCGACAAGCCCAACAAACTAGACCAAGCGGTCAAAGTGATAAACAAGTGCTCGAACATGCTATGGAGATATACCGCACCAAAATGCAAGTGGGTTTCCAACATTACGCGTCTTGGGAAATATTGAGAAGAAGCCCGGTTTGTCAACATGTACCAACATCTGGACGGTCCTCAAAAGCGCGCAAAACATCGGAGTCTAGTAACCCCTCCACTCCCGCCACTCCCGCCACTCCGGTATCGCCTTTTGCTGGAATCGATCTCAACGATGATGATGATGATCTTCAGTTGGAGGAAGAGATTCCAAGACCGATTGGTAGAGATCAAGCAAAGGCAAAAGCGCGCAAAGGAAAGGGCAAAGCCGCTGCTTCTTCTTCGGGGGCCGAAGAATCACTCCAGTTTATTGGGAAAAAGTTCGGGGAATTTACTGAAACTGCTCAAGAAAAAGTGCGAGCAAAAGCGTTAAAGACGATCATGAAGGACACCAGTCATCTCGGGGAGCCTTACAAAACAATAGCGGAAGAAGAAAAGAAAAGGCTTATCGAGAAATTTTTTCCTCAATATATGTAGTATTTTTTTTATTGTAGTATGTTTTTTTTTTTAATAAATTGTAGTATGTTTTTTTTAAATAAATTGTAGTGTGTTTTTTTTTTATTTTTAATAAAAATACAACTTTTTAAATAAAATTATATAATAAAAATACAAAATAAACTCAATCACTCCACATCATCATCACTTACACACAACCACTCCACCCATTTTTATCACTCCACATCATCACACTCTCTTTTCTACAAATCACACTCTCTTTCCTACAAATCACCTCTATCACTCCAAATCATCACTCCAAATCACTTACCACTCCGCATAGTCTAAATATTTGTGTATGAAATAAATATAAATTAATATATTTTGAAAAGTTTAATGGTTGTTAGAGAAAGATGGGTTAGCAAATTAACCATAAGAAAAAAAGAATAAAGAAATAGGTGATTCAATTCATTCTTAATTTTCAACCTTATGAAAAACACCTCAAATGCTTTGTATGAAGTATAAATAACGATAATAAAATATTTCACCGACTAAGAAGGTATATATGGGGAAGCTAAACTAAAAAAAATTCATTTCGTTTAACTATTTAGTATTTTATATTTTGAATTTTCTTGAAACATGTAATCACAAATTTG
This sequence comes from Senecio squalidus, assembly GCA_910822075.1. Taxonomy (NCBI): domain Eukaryota; kingdom Viridiplantae; phylum Streptophyta; class Magnoliopsida; order Asterales; family Asteraceae; genus Senecio; species Senecio squalidus. Next base: position 12,923,917 of record CAJVGC010000508.1, on the reverse strand, counting down.
AACCATGCATATCACGATTCAAATTTGCTTTATATATAAATAAATAGAAGCCATTCATTTTTAAATAAAAAGTTTAAATATACAAAATGTAATTTATTTATCCTATTGTGTTGATTATTTTACCAAAAATATAATTTATGTCTATAAACACAAGGCACATCACAATCCAATTTGGATTGCCGGGAAAAGAACGACACTTTTGAGGTAAAGGTTCATTCCTAATCTGTTTTTAGTTTGTTGATAATCATTTAATTTCAAATCTAAAATAAAATATTACTCCGTAGTTTATTTTAAATATAGAGTTTATTGAGATCGAAGTATAAAAAGTTAATGAAAAAAACTTATTACCAAACCAAACAAATCTAAATTTAAAAAATTTATATGAAACTAAGGTGATGTTCTTTTGAACCAAATGTTTTTCCTCTTAATCTGAATACCAGCTCTGAATAATCAGAGGTGGTCCAAAACTCTGAATCTGAATCAATATCCAAAACTCTGAATCTGAATAATCCCCGTGAAAATCTTGGGCGTCCAAGAAGATTTGATCTCCGGTGGCTGCCACCAAAATGGCGAGAAGAAGAAGAGAGAACAGTGAAGGGATGTTCGGGTTGGATTTTTTCAGTGGGTGGCTGAAATAAAAATAAAAAAAGACCTAACCAGAGATGAAAAAAAGATATTTTATGTAGGGTTGTATCAGAGGTAAAAAGAGGTTTTTTTTTGTCTCTGGTTGAAAAAAAAAAGAACAACAAAATTTTAAAACCTCTAACCGGGTCAGAGGTCAGAGCCTATTCGGACTTTTTTTTCAAAAAAGAACAACACCTACATAACTAAATATAAGATGTCTTTAAAATGATTATAAAAAACCCTATGTAGCGTGTTTGGCGAAGGGTTTTTGAGACTTATTTTTGCTCGTTTAGCTAAATGAACAGGCGTAAACAAACACACATTCATGAACGTCCACTTAAATATGTTCATTAATTTTCGTTTATTATGTTTAACTATATAATATAAATATAGTATGGTACCCGTCCGATGCAGCGGATGAAAAAAATCATATTCAACAACATACAGTGAGGTCACGATTTATGGTAATTTATCATTTGTCTCGTTACATATATGTGGAGTGTAATAGTTTAAGGTTCGGCCCTTCAGAAAATATAAAAAGAATGTTGTGGTAACAATTTATGGTTCGACCATTCAGCGATAATAATTATTATGTCATATGATCGATTTTCTCAATTCTTCTCCACTACCCTAAGGAATCTCAAATTTGAAAGTAAAGAAAAATTTAGATTCCAACGGATTTAAATTCCGTCATAAACTTCAAACAAACATGTTATGGAAAAGGAATTCAATTCAAATTCACTCAATTTTTTTCTAGATTTCGTGAACAAACACCCTCGCATAATATTTTCCGTTCGGATCATTCAACCCATTTGGGTAATTCGACTCATTTGAAGATTAAGCTCATTTGAGAACATAACAAAGGTCTAATTTTTAGGTCATTTATTTTTTTAATAGTGTCGTCTAATAATTTCACATTCGGTCAAAAAGAGAATTAAATATATTTCCTGAATAGTATTCCCGTATAAGCCCATGTTTTCCGTAAACAAAAACTAATTTTCCTTCAACGATGCAACAACAAATTAAAAATTCATTCAGACACTACGCTTTCTAATCGTTTATCGTTCTGGTTTCAAGCCGAATAAAATATTTTCATTCAAGACATTCAAATTCAGGCTGTTTCCATGAATCCATTAGGTAACACATACGTTTGAATGTTGTAATGAAGGATAATTAATATGGTAACAAGGTTTATTAACCTTAAAAGTATCAAACGTAATACTACTTAGCTTATTGGTATTAAGACTTATCGGTGACCAATAGAAGAATTTATAAACTTCTGATGATAACCATTTTCCTGGAATTATAGAGCAACACGAACCACAACACTGTCAACTAACTTTATAAAATTTAGATTATAAATCAAATATTTGAAAATTTACTCCATCAAATAACGTTTAAAGTTAAAAAAAAATAATTGTTACATGAATACAAATTTTATATCAATTAATTTGAATTGTCTTTATTTTATATGGGTGTATATTTTTTATGAAATTAGTAATCGAATTAATTAAAGAAAATTAAGATTAGTTTATATGTTATATTCATTAAGGGATATATTACTACTTTACTTAAAAATTTAAAATTTTAATAAAAAATGAAAATGTTTTATATATTAATAAAGATAAAGATATCTATAGTTATTATTACTTATTAGTTATTGTTGTAATTAAGGAAATGTCACTAATTGTAAATTATTTTAAATATAAATTTTGTGAAATGTATAAAAGGGGTAGATTAGTAATTTCAATTACTTAAATTTTAAGAGTTTAAGAGATTGAAGGAAATATTTTATAATATAGTCAAGATAAATAAAGATAGAACTATTATTTTTCTTTGGTCGATATCAACGAATATCGAGAAAACACATAAGCATATATGTAAAATCATGAGTATATGAATATTGGGATAACTATTTTCATACGTTTTGGAAATTGTTACGTTCGTTCATTTTATCTTCGTTTATTGTTCATTTATGTCTGTTTAACATTTAAATAGACGAAAATAAACAAACTATAATAAGAAAAGCATTCATTTAAGTGTTCATGTTTTTTATTTGTCTGGATAATTTTTTTGACAAACGAATATGTATAAACCCGTTCATAGTTCATATTCGTCGATTCATTTATAGCTTTAATTAAGACCAGCTATATATATGTAGATGTAGTATAAAATTATAAATTATTTTTATAGTATTATAATATGTACTATATTATAAATCATATAATGAATGTTTGTTTGAGCTTATGTAAGAGACTTATTAGCTTATATAGAGCATATAAGCTCCTTTTTAGTGTTTGTTTAAACTTATTAGTTTATTTAAGGATGTTTTCATAAGCCCAATGGACTTATAAGTTTATGTAAGATTTTCCTCATATTTTTTCTATAATAAACTAATAATATAAGCGAAACACTTATCAAATATTCATAAACAATTTCTTCATAAATCATAAACTACTTATCTTATATAAGCTAAAACCCATCAAATAAGCTTATACAAACACTACTTAATATAAGCAAGTCAATAGCTTGCACCAACTAACAACCCTCCATTGAATTCCCATTCTTTTCTCTCTTTCCATCATCTTCATCTCAAATTTTAAAAAATCAATAATCAAAAACACAAAATCATTTGCTCACCATTTCATTTCCTTATTTCAATTCATCTCCAACAATGGGTTGCTCTGCTTCTCGTTCCTCACCACCATTCCACTTCACCACCACCACCATAACCACCACTGCCACCATAGACAACCACCACCACCACCACCACCATGACCCACCGTCAAACTCCTCCACCTCATCACCATCACCCAACAATTTCTACTCGCCATTTTCAGATCATTATTATCATTCTTCTGCAACACAAACACCTGTTTCAAGAACCATGTCGTTACCCACACCTTTGATTCATCACCCACCGCTCCGAAAAGGCGATTCCAATCACTTTGTTTCGCTTACTTCGACTACTTATGGCTCGCTTATTGTCATTGACACCACCACTACCACCACCACTAGAGGCGGATCTACTTGTAAGTTTCGTTTAATTATATTGTACATTAATAATAACCGTCCATACATTTAATAATGATCGTTTAAAGTACCAACTTATCTATAGCTCCGGACTATAGTTAGCATATTCATTTATTTTTCCTTTGAATTTACTATTTTACCATAGGGTAAAATGGTAAATTTTATTCTAAATTTAAATAGTTATGTTTTTCTTGATTTTGTAGTGAATATTTATTTTGGGACCCATGAAATATGTATATTGTGGTGTTTTGTGATTACTTGTTAAAGTTGTTTAACTTATTGTGTTTGATCACTTACTTTAAACTCTTTGTCTACATTTTGAAAACAATAATGTTTTAAAATAAGATAAAACGTAGTTTTAGCCAAACATTTCAAACTGTGTTTTTACGTTAAAATATGCATAGGGAATACATAATAATCGGTTAAAATATTATTTCCCAAAGTGGTTTGAAGTTGTTAATTTATTGGAATCTTTGATGATTGAATATAATATTTTTGGTAATAATGTGGTGACAAATGGCTCTTTTTCCTAGGTTCGCCACTGACCACCGACAACAATAAGAGTCTAGAAGAATACCCGGCTTCGTCTCCAGACTCGGTGATTAACACATGGGAGCTCATGGAAGGGTTAGATGAAGAATTTGATATGATTGATGATAATTTGTGTAAACAAGGTTCTTACAATCGGAAAATAAATAAAGGGTTGAAAGAAAAGGACTATGTTTCGTTTGGTTTGGATGGTCCGTATGAATTGGTTGAGTATTCGGATACTAAGCCATTGTGGAAGCATTTATCTGAAGCGTCATTGTTATCGAAAATGGATTCTAATTTGGTATCTAGTTATAATAATGCATTGTCTTCAAGGCAATTAGGTGGACAAGAAGTGAAAATAGAAAGTCACCCGGTTAGTGAAATTGAGACCCTTGATCGAAAAGGTTTACGTTTTTTACCTGGTTGTGAAGATAGAGTTGTTTTGTATTATACAAGTTTAAGAGGAATTAGAAAGACTTACGAAGATTGTTGTGAAATTCAATTGATTTTGAAGGGGTTTCGTGTGTTTATTGATGAAAGGGATATTTCAATGGATTCTAGTTACCGAAAAGAGTTACAAAGTGTGTTTGAAGGGAAAGGGTTTACTTTGCCACAAGTGTTTATTAGGGGAAAACATATTGGTGGTGCGGATGAGATTAAACGACTTCATGAGGGTGGAAGCTTGTTTAACTTTATGAAAGGGTTTCGTGTTATTGATCCTGGGTTTGTTTGTGATAATTGTGGGGGTGCGCGATTTGTGCCATGCTCGAATTGCAATGGAAGCAGGAAGATTTTTGAGGAAGATGAAGGGAGACCGATTAGGTGCCCGAATTGTAATGAGAATGGATTGATCAGGTGTGCAGCTTGCTGTTCTTAATTTATTTATTTATTACAATCTCTCACGTACATATTCGTTTTTCTTTTTTACAATACTATGATTACAATTATGACGATGATCGTGTTGGTGCCATTGGTATTTAAGATCTTGAAACTTGTTGATCTTTTAAGTAATAAGAAGATAATGTTTAATGCCCTTTTTTTCTTTCTTCTTAATTGGTTCTGTATTAATCTATGTTTATTTTAAGTGTTAAGTAGACGTCTTATGTCAAACAATAATATCTCTTGTTTATTTGAGTATACTTGAAAAAAGTGTGTGTATATATTGACGTGAGCGTGACACATGATGTCGAGTTTGTTGTAAACTTATCATGCTTTGGAGTTCCAAGATATTTTTGTTACAAAATAACTGAGAACCTTGATTATGGCAAACGTCACGGGGCAGAACAACATCTGCGGCTAAGAGAAATGGATCTCGTCATATAGCAAATGTGGAATGCTTGTGACGGTTTTGATTTAATATGATGATGTAACTTTGAAGTCCAGTTATTTATAGAGGTTGTTTGGATGTGCATTTTGGAAGTGATTATATGATATTTAATAGTGAGAAAGAGTTACTGGTTCGAATAAAGTTGGGTATTAAAATAGTACTCGTATTTGGATTTATTTTTGTCGTTCAAATATCTTTTGAAACTAGTTAGAAGACTTGTGAATTGTACACCATACACAAATTACTCGAGTAGTCATATGATATGGTATCAAGAGTTTATGATGCAACGACACCCAACAATACATCTGATGTGCGAACTAAGTAATGCTTTTGTCTTCTGATTTCAAGATATTTATGTTGTAAAAAGATGAGAACTATAGTTATGGCGCCCGTCATGGGGAAAAACACGATGTGTAACAAGTGAAAAATGGCATGCGCCATATACCCGACAAGGAGGAATGGCCTGAAGGTTTTAACTCGACATAACACCAAACAAGATATTATTTGACTAATTTACCCTTAACCAATTAAACTCTTATTACTACCAAAGAAGAAAATAACAAAGAAAATGAAACCATACCATCTGAGTTTGTTTTTCACCCCTCTTTGCATAATTTACAAGTACAACTGATCAAGTAAATTGTGAAACAAAAAAGACGAGTTTGCTTCAGTTTCGAATGTGCGTAGACGAGGTTTTCTAACCTCAACTGTTTGTGAGTAATAGTTCAAGTTGTCCAACTTAGAGCACCATGTTTGAGATTGAGAAAGTACTAAAATGTGTGTTTATATATTATACATTATTCCTATTTCTCATATGCAATAACAAGAAATCCACACAGTAGCCTGCCAAAATAATCTTGCAGTACGTCGATGACATATTAGAATTCATCCACCGCCTTGCGAATATATGAACGATCCAATATTCCACCAACAGAAAATACAATCTCAAATCGGCAATACCATTTTACACGATACCAAACAACGGTCAGTAGTTTCCACCGAATCTTCACACCATGGGCATAAAAGCGAATGCAAATCGATACCTTTTTCGTCCAGGTAAACGCGAGTTGGTATCCTTCCTTTCAAAACCCGTCAAATGAAAATCCATACTTTCCTCGGAACCAATTTATTCAGTAATGTCTCCATACACAGGCCGTTATACTGAACTAATTTTTCCTCCACCGCAGAAGCGATAACTTTAACTGAGAAGCCATCATCTAAGCCCATGGTCCATCTCCAGCCATCCTTACAGTTTTGACGAGGAAAATGATTAATACTTGATATCACTCGAGCCCAAAACGCACTCGCATCCGTCTTAAACCTCCACCATCATTTACCCAATAAAGCGTAATTTTTTGCTTTTAGACTACCTACGTTTAACCCACCCATCCCAATGAAGAAACAATAGTTTCCCACTTAACCCAAGCCATTTTCTTACTCTCCCTCATCCCACCCCACCCCAAAATAAATCTTTCCTCACTCTCTCAAGGTTATTTATTACACAAGACTGGGAAAAAGATCATAATGCCAAGCTACCAAGAACCGACTTCACCAAGGTCAATCGACTTCCATATTTATGTTAATGTGAGAGAATCCCAACCCGGTGGAAATATAGTGGATATATATCAAGGTTCTAGATAACGCGCCAAGGCGGCGCCATGACGTCGAGGTGTGACTAGAAAGTTACGAAAAAAGAAGTCTTTGTTAGGCTTGGCGGCAGAAAAACGTGGCAAGGCGCGCCGCGCGCCTTAACGAGAGTTTTTTGTTAACGTGTTATGAAAATTAGAAAAAAAAAGTAAAAATAGTTAAAAATGGTTATAAATCTCATTTGATTGTAAATTTGTGATTATATTTTAGATTATATGTATATTAAAATGGAAAAACATCGATTTTTTATAATTTATTAATTTTATATAATTTAATAATAAAAAAACATATATAAAAGCATATACAAGATTATAAAATATATTAAAATTTCGCGATATTGTAACATCATAGAAAACGTCACGGCTCGCCATCAATGACGTAGCCACATACACATTAGGGCTATAGCCCTCCCAGCCCTTTATTTGTCTACTAGTATACAAAATTATTTCACTAATATTTTAATGTTTCAAACCCTCTGGCCGTCCCAAATTAAAAAAATTGGTACACTTAGATTTATTTCTTTAATAATAAACCTTGCCCACTACAGCTAAAAATCTTTCACCTAATTCTCTAATTATTTACTCCGATATATGAGACCCTACCCAATTGAAAAGCAAGTTAACATCTAATTAATTTATTTATTCTTTCGATTGTTGGTTGAGGTTTAATGTGTAAATTGGTTAGTATTATTCTTTTCCAACACGTTTAATATTTTATATTGCTTCAGTTATCCATTGCAATTTTAATGTGTTTTAAGATTTGCTAATATCTTTAATCTATCCATCCCTTTTTATTGAAATCATTGAAAATTCATCCAATTGATTATATATTTTCTGTAATGAATTAATTTAGTGAGCGCTTATTGTTGGATTGTTAAGGTTTAATAGATTTATAACAATAAGAAGATGTTTGGTTGTTTGCAGACATCAGACTTGCAGTTAAGATTATGATATAAAGTTTATCATTTAAATGACGTGTTTTTATTTTTGACATTTGTAGGGCTATGACGAAAAAACAAAAAAGAGTCGATTCTTTCTTTCAACGAACAGTTTTGCCTAGGTACAAAGAAAACACCACACTAGAAGGAGAAAACTTAAGAACCTTCAAGGGGCAAGAATCCATCACCGACTCCTTCAAGTTCAAGAGCTGAGAACCCTCCACAATGTTGAACATTTGAGAATCCTACATATTCATCGGTACAACATGATCCAGGACTATGTCCACCGGTGTGGAAATATCCTGTTAATTTAAGAGATGAGATTAGACGGGCTTACTTGAGATCTAAGCCTCATCGTCCTATACTACGTGAATACCCTGGAACCGCAACCAAATCAAAAGGTCATCTACGTCGTTTTCAAGCTAAATGGTTTTCAGAATATCCTTGGCTAGAGTATTCTGAAACTACTGATAGAGCATATTGTTTTTATTGTTATCTTTTCTTGGAAGAACCTAATAATCATAATGGCCAAGATGCATTTGTAGTTGATGGTTTTAAAAGTTGGAAGAGAGTCAAAGGGAAGCATTGTTCGTTTATGAAACATGTGAGCGATGGACCAAATTCTCAACATAATAATGTTGTAAGATTTTGTGATGAATTAATGAATCAAGCGGGGAACATTGATAAGGTAATGCACAAGCAAACTTCTGAAGAAATTAACAAAAATAGGCTAAGGGTGAAAACAACGATAGACCATATTCCTTTACATTCATTTCAGGGAATCGCTTTTAGAGGTCATGATGAGAGAACTGGTTCAAAAAATAGAGGAAACTTTATTGAGTTGTTGAATACACACAACTACGTATAATGATGAAGTTGCAAGTGACATTTTGGAGAAAGCTCCGGAAAATGCAAAATACACATCACCCGACAGTCAGAAAGAAATTTTGCATATACTTGCTGAGAAAGTACGACAAAAGATAATTGAGGATATCGGAAATTCTAAATTTTGTATAATGGTTGACGAGGAAAGTGACGAAAGTAAAAAGAACAAATGGCCATTGTTCTTCGGTTTGTCGATAGTAAGGGATACATACAAGAGATATTTTTTTTGATGTTATTCATGTCTCATCATCTGCAACTTTGTATGCTTCAATTTGCACACCTCTTTCTTCATATCATCTCCCTATCGAGAATATTCGTGGATAAGGATATGATGGAGCTAGCAACATGAGAGGTGAATGGAAAGGGCTGTAAGCATTATTTCTAAAGGATTATCCATGTGCTTATTATATACATTGTATGGCTCATCGATTGCAACTTGCCTTGGTTACAGCAACTCGAGAGGTACGTTGTACATGAATTTTTCTCGGATTTATCTTTTATTGTTAATGCCGCTGGTGCTTCTTGTAAACGGAAGAATGAGTTACAAGTTGCTCAAGATGCTGAAACTGAAAAGATGTTAAAATATGGTGAAACTGAATCTGGTAGAGGAGCTAACCAAATTGGTGCTTTGAAGCGTGTCGGAGATACACGTTGGAGCTCACATTTTAGTTCTATTAGTAGTCTTATCAGGATGTACAATCCAACTTGTGAAGTTTTGGAGAACATAAAAAAAAAACTCGGCTCTAACTACAAAACAAAAGGTGATGCTAGTCCAGCTTTGAAAAAATTGACTTCTTTTGAATTCATTTTCATTTTACATATGATGAAACAAATTTTGGGCATAATCGACGTTCTTTGTCAAGCTTTACAACAGAAGTCTCAAGAGATCATAAGTGCAATTAAAAAGGTTTCTAAAACAAGGAAGCTGATTAAAAACATTAGAGATTACGAATGGGAGCCTTTTCTTCACGATGTTGTTCAATTTTGCAAGAAGCATGATATTATTGTTCCTGAATTTAGTTCTCCTTATTTTGAAGGGAGAAGCGTTAGGAATCAGGATCATATTACTAAAGAGCATCACTACCATTTTGATATTTTTAATGAAACGATAAATTTCCAGTTGCAAGAAATTGATACGAGATTCAGTGAGAGAATTGTGTAACTTTTAAAATTTAGTTCTGCTTTGGATCCAAAAGAGGGATATAAATCATTCAACTTGAATTATATTCTCGAGCTTGCAAAGAAATATTATTCGTTTGATTTCACAGAACAAGAAATAGATAGTTTAAAACGTTTGATTTCACATAACAAGAAATAGATAGTTTAAAATTTCAATTGAAGCACACGTGAAGGACCATCCTTTGTTAAGCAAACTGTCATGTGTTGTAGAATTATGTCAAACATTAACGGAGACAGGAAAAGCAAGTCATTATTATCTGGTTGACAGACTAATAGGAATCGTATTGACGCTTTGAGCGTGCATTTTCAGCAATGAAGATTGTAAAGACCAGACTTCGTAATAGAATGGATGATGACTTTCTTCCTGATAATCTAATTCTTTATATTGAGAAAGAGATAGTTGAGACATTTACTTTAGACTCTCTTGTAGATGATTTTAATGATTTAAAAGAGCGACGAGTCCAATTATAACGTTGACAAATTTTATTGTAAGTTTATTAACATTTATCATCTTATTATTTATGAATTTTTTATAGCCCGTCCCATATATAAACTGTTGTAAGAAGAAAACTCAAACAAACTTAATTCTCAATTTTTTAATATGTGGGATCTTAAAGATAGAAACAATTCAACTGTCTATTTTAAAAATAGAAACAATTTAACTGTGTTCCGATGTGGCACAAAATACTATTCAAGACAAGTTTCAACAGCACCAAACTAATGAGACTAAGATTTGTATGATTTCATGTTTTAGTTTGTTATATTAACAACTTTTTAGCTTGTTTATTGCATCCATTTGATCTTTTTCTAGACGACCGTAAAATGAAGAAGGTTGTTTTCTCTTGTACTACTTGCTAGCCTAAAATGACTGTTTGAAATGGTCTAGATTATGTCGAAAACGCAAATAAAGATCAGTCGAGCTTCCTAAGTAAAGATCAATCATCTTGTGTCTCGATTCTCAGTCTATGAAATCTTTATCAATATCGATAAAGAAGTCCTTAGAAAAAAGAATACTTTTATAAGGGCGCCACCGCAATTCACACTTATCAGTTTGCAAAAAACTTGTGTTCGTGTTGGTATGCACAAATGTCTGTCCCGTCAAGAAAATGAATCGATGAAACAGTAATCACCCAAACAGCCCACTAGAACACAGCAAAACAGAAGCAATTGCAAAGCAGAATTATCATATCATTAAAACACAAAATCTTGTGTCCATAGTTTCGTGGTTAAAATAAACCTCAACATAAAACATATCAAATAATCAAATAAGTTATACCGAAATTACATCCATTTATCAAAGCATAAAATTACCTCGAAAACTACATATAAAACACCCCTCCCTTCTTCAAACCCTGTATGAGAAATACAACCAAATAATAATACATTAGCCCGAGCCAAATCACCTACCTTCGGATTTAACCAGCTGTGAGAAAACCTTACTCATTGAAACGCCGGAGATGTCATCATCCCCACTCGACATCTCATATTGACCAATTCCCGCGTTTGTGTTTGAGTTTGTGTTTTCTCCGTGACTAAAGTCGTGAATCTGTGGAGACAACTCCCCGATCACGTTTGTACTGTTTTCGTCAGGGTCATTTTGTATAACTGCTTCTTGAAGTTGAAGAACGTATTCAAGGTTCCACAACACATCACCCATTGAAGGCCGGTCAACTCCAAAATCAGATAAACATTTCTCAGCAGTTTCACCAAACTTTCTGAGAGAATCGGGTCGGATTTTTCCCTTTAGAGTAACATCAATTATTGTTTCTAACTGTCCACTTTTTTGATATTTCATCGCCCATTCGGCTAAATTTACCTTTTCACGTGGCAAAGACGGGTCGATTACGGGTCGTGCACATAAAACTTCGAATAAAACAACCCCAAATGAGTAGACATCTGATTTTTCAGTCAACTGTTGTCTTCGGAAATACTCTGGATCTAAGTACCCAAAACTACCTTTGACGGCAGTACTTACGTGGGTCTGGTCAAGCTCGGGCCCCGTTTTTGATAACCCAAAATCTGCAACTTTAGCCATGAGATTTTCATCAAGTAAAATGTTGGCAGACTTCACGTCCCGATGGATAACTGCTTTTGAATAACCAGTGTGAAGATAATGTAGCCCTCGCGCTGAACCAATGCATATTTCTAACCGTTGCTTCCAGCTCATAGTAGGAAAATCAGACCCGTAAAGATGACTCTTTAAAGTCCCGTTTTCCATGTACTCGTATATCAAAATCATTTCATTCTTTTCGTCACAGTAACCAATTAGAGACACTAAATGGCGATGGCGAAACTGTGAAAGCATCTCGATTTCAGTCTGGAACTCGGCTAAACCTTGTTGAGATTTCGGGTTACCTCTCTTGACAGCCACTTTAGTACCGTCACTTAAAACCCCTTTATATACTTTACCAAACCCACCAATTCCAATCACCCCACTTTCATCAAAATTATTCGTAGCTTCTTGAATAGCTGCAAATGGACATCTGTAATTGAAATTCGAACCTGCACTAATCGTTGTTCCATTAGAACACTTGCTTCCCATTGTTTGTGAAAATCCGTTTGTTGATAACGGAATCCAGATCTTCGATTGGTTTAGTCGTTCTTGCTTTCTTCGTTTATAAAGGCAGCAAAAAACAAAAGCCATTAATAAAAGAACAATCACACCCACAACCACTCCAACAATCACACCGGTTTTGCTTTTTGAGCTTTTGTTCGACGCTGGCACGTCGCCCCCAGAAAGACTTCCGTCGGAATTATTCATCTTCATAATCTCGACACCGTTTAAAATAGCATTTGGTAAAGCATTTTGTACACCAGAAGGCCCAATGCTGATTCGAATTTTGTCGTTACTAATTGAAGGTGTGACAAAATCAGCATAATAAGCAGTCGCTAAAAACCCACTTAGTCTAGTAGACAGATCGAAATCCGTCAAAACACTCGTATCTTGAATGTAAACATTGAAGTAAAGTTCATTAGCCGTAGTACTTACAATATCACAAAAATGAAGCCTCACAAAATACTTAAAACCACGGTCCACCGTAAACTCCCAAGTCACATTGAAGTTACTTTTCGGGTCGCCTTCTGACGCCATTCTTGCAGCCGTCCCATAAACACTCCGAGGAGCATCATCTTGCGTCGCACCACCACCAGCATATCTAACAGCATTCGTATTCGTCACATTCGTGGCAAGGTTCGGGTTTATCAAAAAACTCCTATCAGGAACCCAAGTCCTCCACAACGAGTCATTTCGCGACGTAACCATTGACCCGCCCATATTAACCCTAGCCAAAGTCTCAAGAGCTTGAGTCAGCATCCCACGATAATTCGTGGGAGGCTCAACAGAAGTCGCGTCGTCCCCAATCAACGGATCGGGGACGCTTACAACTTCCAAACCATTCAAGAAAGCAAATGAACTTCCAGTAGGTGTAAAAGTGATCTCAAGATCACCCGAAGTAACATTAACAGAATACTCCTTAACCGAACTATTCCTAGACGTAAAATCCGATAACAACGAATGCTCACGCGTCGAAACAGAGAAGACCGCAGTAGCTAAATTGTAATTACTAGCTGAAAACGGGTAGAAATACAGCCGGATCCAATGACGACCCGGCTGATTAATAGTAAAACTATAAGTAGAGGCCTGTGTAAAGATACGAGCTGTTCGATATAACGGAGAATACTCCGATAACGGAATCGAATTAACGGAAGTATCAACTAAAACATTTTGTGGAGTTTGAAGAAAACTTGAAGCTAAATTATCCGATAAAAAGATCCGATTACCAATAGAGGTATTGGTTGGAGATCCACAATCTATTGAGTATTTATCAACAGGGGTAAATTGGGAATAACAAAAAGATGATACATACAACAAGAACACAAGAACATGAACCCAGAAATTTAATCCATTAAAACCCATCATAAAAATCAAATTTTTGTGATATGGGTTTTGATTAAAATCAAATTTTTTCAGATGGGTATTTATTAAAAACAAGATTTGAGAAGCTTTTCAAAGATTATAAGATGGGTTTTAATTAAAAAGATGAAAATTAGGGTTCTTGAGATCAGATCAGTAGTAGTTATTGAAAACCCATGATAAAGATTACAGATTTGAGATGGGTTTGTGAAAAAGATTAAAAATAGAAATGGGTTTTGATTAAAAGTGACAGATGAGAAACAGCTTAATGAATATGAAAACAGATTATTATTATTAAGAGGTGATGATTAAGAACAGAGGGGATGTGGTGATTTTAGTGGTAATAAAAGCATAAATCTAGCAAATAGACAGCAAGGCCGGCTAGTAGAAGATGGTGACAGATTGATAGATTCTAATTTTCTTTCTGGCTTAATAAAAAGATTATAATATTAGTATGAAATTATTGATTGATTGGAATGAAATATGGAGTCAAAATAAAAGGTGATTATTAAGTTTGGTTAAAAATGGAAATTAGTTGTTTGTAAAAGTGATGGGGATTGGGAGTGGTTGAAGATGATAAGTGTGGAATTGGTAACACAAAAAGATAAAATTGCTGATGATTTGATTTCAGTGAGGCCTGCCTGCAATGGTGGAATTTGACTATTTTAGATGTTTCATTTTACTTACCTTAAGTTTGTGATTCTTCTATTTAGGTCCTTTGTTTTTTTATTGTTAAATATAAAATGAGGTACCTTCTCTAGTTGATTACATAAATAGTTCACGCGATATGTCGGGTATTATAGATTCGATCACTGAACTTTTTTACCCAGGATCCTATCCTCGTGGTTTGAATCCATTACGAATCTAAATGTTCTATCGTTAAGTATGATAGTTTGTTATTAAATACATGGACTAAATATGTAATAAATGACAAAGCATGAGGACCATTTACATAATTAACTTATTTTAAAGAAAATCAAGTGAGTGCAATACGTGATAACAAGCGTAAATACACACCCCATCGCCTCCACCTTACAATTATTATATACATTTTCGACAACAATAATATTCGGGTTCGACTTTAAAATACGTGTTATCGTAATTACATTTTTAGATCTCAAACGAATGTTAGGGTTTCATTAACATCATTCGCCCCTCCTCCTCGTCCATCGACAAGTATAACCACTACTAGATAATACGATGCAAAGCTCATATTTTGGTTTGGATTTTAAGAATTGTGTTATTCGAGATACATTTGATATTTGAGTTCAATTTTTTTATTTTTTATTTGGTTAAAACAATTACATCTAAAAGAGTTAATTTTGTAAATCTCTATGGTACTGGATTACGAATTTGATTCCTGCATTTAATAAGAAACTAATACACTTATGATAGAGAGACTATCTCTAATGAGTCAAAACCACAAGGACGAGAACCGAGTATCAACCTTTTCTAGGGAGTGATCTTCAATATCTGATAAATCACAGGGACCATTTCAACTATATTTTCTATAATATAGTTCGGTTAATACATACATGTATACGCAAACACATACTCCAAGGGTGTCAGTTTGTGGTATTGTGTTTGAGGGCTAGAGCATTTGTGTTACTAGACCTTGATTCAAGCTTTTGCTAACAACATTTCATAGGATGAGTTGTATGTTTTATGATAAAGGAAATATGTCTTATTCATGCAAAAGGAGACATTTTGCATCAATAGTTTTTGATCTAAAGAGGTAAAATCGTTAAAATGTTAGAATCGGCAACCATTTGATAGAGGTGATTTGTAGGAAAGAGAGTGTGATTTGTAGGAAAGAGAGTGTGATGATGTGGAGTGATAAAAATGGGTGGAGTGGTTGTGTGTAAGTGATGATGATGTGGAGTGATTGAGTTTATTTTGTATTTTTATTATATAATTTTATTTAAAAAGTTGTATTTTTATTAAAAATAAAAAAAAACACACTACAATTTATTTAAAAAAAAACATACTACAATTTATTAAAAAAAAAAACATACTACAATAAAAAAAATACTACATATGTTGAGGAAAAAATTTTTCGATAAGCCTTTTCTTTTCTTCTTCCGCTATTGTTCGGTAAGGCTCTCCGAGATGACTGATGTCCTTCATGATCGTCTTTAACGCTTTTGCTCGCAATTTTTCTTGAGCAGTTTCAGTAAATTCCCCGAACGTTTTCTCAATAAACTGGAGTGATTCTTCGGCCCCCGAAGAAGAAGCAGCGGCTTTGCCCTTTCCTTTGCGCGCTTTTGCCTTTGCTTGATCTCTACCAATCGGTCTTGGAAGCTCTTCCTCCAACTGAAGATCATCATCATCATCGTTGAGATCGATTCCAGCAAAAGGGGATACCGGAGTGGCGGGAGTGGCGGGAGTGGAGGGGTTACTAGACTCCGATGTTTTGCGCGCTTTTGAGGACCCTCCAGATGTTGGTACATGTTGACAAATCGGGCTTCTTCTCAATATTTCCCAAGACGCGTAATGTTGGAAACCCACTTGCATTTTGGTGCGGTATACCTCCATAGCATGTTCGAGCACTTGTTTATCACTTTGACCGCTTGTTCTAGTTTGTTGGGCTTGTCGCATAATCCCGTTGAATTTTCGGACCTTTCTTTGTAAGTCGGTCCACTTGCTCGAAATCATGTCGTTGGTACGAGCGTAATCGGGATCATCTTGACGCATCTTGTGGAAGAATTTTTCGCGAACACTTGCCCAATAAAGTGGTGAATGTTGATCATTTCCCAAAATGGGGTCCTCGGATGTCGACGACCATGCTGAAGCAAGTGCCACCTCCTCCCGTTCGGTCCACCTCTTCTTTTCGGTTTTGCCTGTTTGCGATTCGGTTTCTTTCTTCTTATGTCGCCTCTTCCCACGGGTCGGCATAATTTCCGGTTGAGTTTTCGGAACAACGTCATCGTCTTCGGAATCGACCAATCCGCGGTTACGGTCAACGTCAAATGGAGGCACTTGTGGAAAATCGCTGAGGTTAAGCAATTGTTGGAACGACCCTCCTTGGTATACCGGGTCTTGGGATGGTCGTTGTGGTGGTGGAGTTTGTTGGTAAAATTGTGGATATTGGTTAGGGTTTGGAAGTTGGTTAAAGTTTTGAAATTGGTTTGGGTGTTGATATTGGTTGGGGTTTTGAAATTGTGGATATTGGTTTGGGTTTTGATATTGGTTGAGGTTAGGGTTGAACCATTGGTTGGGGTTGTTTTGATTGTTGTTGTTGTTGGGATCCATTTGATGTGGAAGAAAGTTGTATAAAATTGGGAGAGAATGTTATAAAAATAGTAGGAGAAAGAGAGATTGTTTGTGGTTATTTTTATAAAAATGGTTTGGTTTTTATAGAGGATTTTTTGGTTTTGGCCGTTGGTATGTTTTTTGCCCGTTGTGGTGTTTAATTTCGTGACCGTTGCACACTTTCTTCCTCAACCACGGCGTCTTTCTTCTCACGCCGTGGCGGAAATTTGTTCGATAACGCCCCCACCGGAGTGGAGGTGGGGCGTTATTGGGCGTTACCCGCCTACGTGGCGGCGTTATTGGAGCCAAACACGCTCCACTCCGTTGAGTCTAATTGTGAAGGTTATACCTTCTTTATTAATAAAAAATAAAATTTAGGAAAGAAGAAATTATATTTTAATTGACAACCGAGAAAAAATTATTTAGAAAATGATTTTAAATTTCAATCATTGATAATTTTATACGTGCTTTTGAAAACCAATTAAATTAAGTTTTGATATTTCAAAAGTATTGATGATTATAGTCGTGAACAAAATAGACTGATATGTAAAAACAAAAGAAAATATATATATATATATATATATATATATATATATATATATATATATATATATATATATATATATATATATATATATATATATATATATATATATATATATGGAAAAGTGAATATGGGGTTGTTACACATTTAAGCTTACATGTAAAACTCATCAAAAAATATGTCGTTTTGTTAAAAATTCTTCAAATCTATATAATTTTAATCATATTTATTAAACTAACTTTATAAATTTTTATCTATTCAAATTTTTTTTCTTCATTAATCGTGTCTTTCAAATATATAAGTTTTTTTTGCTATCACTCGGCATCTATCGAAGTCACTTTTTATAACTTCTTCATAACAAACAATGACCCCCTGCATTTTGGAGATCACCTCTCCCTTGATGAATATAGGACAAATCAAGCGTTGAAAAACATTTAAACCACAAAACGACATAGTTTTTAACGAGTTTCGCAGGTAAGGTTACATGTGTAATAGCCCCATATAGGAGTAGAATCAAATAAAAAGTTTTAAATTTGTAAAAAGTCGAGAAAACAATATGGGAATGACATGTAGATGCTTAAGTTACATTTAAAAAAAAAATTATTAAAAAAAAAAATCGAAAAAAAAAAAATTTGAATTTTTTTTTGATAAAGTCATCCGCCACATAATATGATGCACACAAAAATATATGATCCACATTAATAATGCACATTAATGATGTACAAAAAATATGATCCACATTAATGATCCACACAAAAAAACTAAAATATTTATATATGATGCACACATAAATGTTCATCATAGGTGTGCATCATATTTTTTTTCTTAGATAACTTTTTTCGGACAAAAAAAAAAATATTTTCCTTGAAAAGAAAAATTTCGGTTTTTTTTAAAAAAATTTTTTTATTAAAAAAATTATTTTTTTATAAAAAAAATAAAAAAATAAACGTTTTTTCCAAACTTGTCACATGTCACTCACACAATACTTCATCAACTTTTTACAACTTTAAGATTTTTCACAACAACCCTCCCCTATATATATATATATATATATATATATATATATATATATATATATATATATATATATATATATATATATATATATATATATATATATATATATATCTTTAATATATAATAAAAGAGAGGCATTAAATGCCAGATGGCGAAGCAAAGGCCCTTGGATGTGTTAACCTTTTTTATTTCAACCGTTAGATCAAATTGATGATGTCATCAAATACTACTTTCATTTT
Source organism: Senecio squalidus (assembly GCA_910822075.1). NCBI lineage: Eukaryota > Viridiplantae > Streptophyta > Magnoliopsida > Asterales > Asteraceae > Senecio > Senecio squalidus. The sequence continues at coordinate 12,904,789 of CAJVGC010000508.1, read as the reverse complement.
ACACCCTCTTACAATACATAATAACATTTTCTATTTAATTCCTATCTCAACTAAAATAAAAACAAAATTCTAATTTCCTTATAAAATCACTCAATTTGGACTATGATTTACCTTATTGTTATTTTAAAATCTCCTAATAAAAAATATCAAAACATGTGTATAAACGTAAAGGTGTATATGTTATTATAATTATAAACAACATGTGTATAAACGTAAAGGTATATATGTTATTATTCGTATAACATTGTCTTTTTATAATAACTTAAAATCTACATAAACATAATGTTTACAATTCAATTTTTATATATGTTCGCACTATCGCTGGAAAATAATCTAGTATATATATATATATATATAATTTTTAACATATAACAAAAGAGGGGCCTTAAATGCCACATGGCAAAGTAAGGTCCCTTGAATGGGTTAACTTTTTGGATATCAGCCGTTAGATCAGATTGATGATTTCATCAAAAATTATTTTCATTTTACATCCTTTTACAATACATATATATATATATATATATATATGAGTAAATTACATAGATCGTCCCTAAGGTTTATATGGAATTACGGATATCGTCCCTAACTTTGAAAAGTTGCAAGGATCGTCCCATTGTTTAGACTAATTACGCATTTCGTCCCTATTTTGGATGTCCGTCTAATTCCACCGTTAGCCTTCCCTCACGTGTTAAACACGTGAGGGGTATTTTCGTCCTTTGGCAGTCTTCAATTTTAATACTAATTTCACACACAGACGCACTGTGTGTAATCAAGAACACCTCACAGCCTATCTTTCCATACTCCCAATGCAATAATCTTAAATTATCTTGTTTCAATCAATATTGTTTCGAGTGCCATCAATTACAGGAATATAGAAGAACAAAGGATCCAAGGACAGTGCTATGACAGAACATAATAAAAAAGTTTTATTCCACTGCAGAATAAATCGAGACTCAGGGTCAAAAAACTTCATCAAACGACTTTCCACTCCTCTCCTCTCTATTATTGCTTGCAACTGAACCTGTAAACCTTTCTGGTGTCCTCAATTACCTTCAATCTTTATAAATCTAAGCTATTACCATCATCATCTTTTGTGACTGTATCACAGCCACAACCACCACAAATTCCGACAACCACTATCACCATAAATTCCGGTAAATAACAAACAAAACCTTCGGTCATCTCCAAATTCAGATCTGCCATTAATAAGGCTTCTCATCCACCATTAAAAAGCTTCAGATTTAGTAGGGGTGAGCATGGGTCGGTTTGAGTCGGTTCCGACCTCAACCCGAACCCAAACCGAAATTTCGGTTCCTGAAAGTTCCAAACCGTTTGGTTCGGTTTCTACATTGGTTCGGTTCCTTTCGGTTTCGGTTTTTTTCGGTTCGGTTTGGTTTTTTATTTCGGTTTTTGGATATGGGAAAATTCATATATCTGTCAAGGAAACTTGTGAAATAAATCTCAAATGGAAGCCTATGTTACGCAATAATTGGCGGAGCAGTTCAAAACTTATAACATGAAGTTGTGCATATTAGTAGAACATAATGATATGAGTCGGAAAACTTTAAACACAAAATTAAAAAAATAAATACATATGTGGCTTAGTAAACTATAGCCTACATGGCAAAAAAAATAAAATCAAAACTGAAGAAATAAACCTATATGCTGCTGAGTAAAGTGACCTACATGGCACCAAAAGATTACATATTGATAAGTATGAGATTGACAATTTAGAAAAGAAAACTTTGAGTCTTCACTATTAACATTGAGAGTTTGTGTGTGTAGGAAGTAATTAATTAGGATGATTTAGAATTTTAGACAAAGGAAAAAAAATAAAAAGAATAAAACTTTAAATATCTACTAAAAGTGAACATATTAAAATTGATATACATATAATGGTTCGGTTCGGTTTTTTTCGGTTTGGTTTTACCGTCCGACCCAAACCGAACCGTCTTTTTCGGTTTCTTAAAATTCGAAACCCAAACCATCGGTTTTTGTATTCGGACCGGTTTTACGGTTCGGTTTTTATCGGTTTTTTCGGGTTTTGGGTTTTCGGTTCGGTTTTTGCTCACCCCTAAGATTTACATTAAAACCCCTAATTTACATCTTCAAATCGATTTATTCCAACTATTAGGTAATTTTAGAAATTCTTGAAGTTTTAATTTTGGTTACGATTTGGGTTATGGGTTGGTGACGGCGAGGTCATGCTTCCGAGTTTTCATGCTTCCGAGTTTAATTATAACAGAAATTTAATTATAACAGAAATGGCCGACGAAGAAATCCGAGTTTTCATGCTTCCGAGTTTTCAGCGAGGATTAAGATGGAATAGATGACGAAAAAGATGAGGGTATGAACCGCTATGGATTTACCGTTGGTTTTCATGCTTCCGAATTCAACTTGTTTTCCATTACCTGGTAACTGAAATAGGAGACCTGGTTTTCAAACGAGGAAACAACCAAGAAAAACCCATTCCAGATTTGGGTTTCGAATGAGAATGGAGAGATGAATCTGTGTTTTCATTTGGGTTTTAATGGTTTTTATTTAGTTTAAGATTGAATTTAGGTTTTGATTTTGGTTTGATTTTGGGATTTTTGGTTTTATTTAGTTTAGGATTGAATCAGTATTCCGGTGATTTTGATTTTGATTTTGATGGAGGATTGAATATGATTTTGATTTTGATTTTGATTTTGATTTTGATTTTGATGGAGGATTGAATCTGATTTTGATTTTGATGGAGGATGAATCTGGTTATGGAAGGGAAGGGAAGGTAGGTGAAAGATTGGAAAATGACTAAAATACCCTCACGTGTTTTACACGTGAGGGAAGGCTAACGGTAGAAATTAACGGACGTCCAAATTAGGGACGAAATGAGTAATTAGTTTAAACAATGGGACGATCCATGCAACTTTTCAAACTTAGGGACGAAATCCATAATTCCATATAAACCTTAGGGACGATCTATGTAATTTACTCTATATATATCAATCATTTCTTAGAAATAAAAAACTTGTATTATATGAACATTGGAACGATTATCCTAACATAAATGGCATAAAAAAACGAAAAAATCATTTTTTAAATATAAAAAGTAATAGTTAAAAAATATTTCTTGTAATATTGCAATGTTCAAATTCATTTTACTCGATAACATCGTGATCAACTGATGCTTGTATAACAAAACAACTTTTTTCTAGGGTTTTGAGTTTTAGTTTTTCCAAATTTTTGATAGTTGTTGATTAATTTTTTTATTTTATAAAATCTATTATAATATATCGGAAGATGTTTCATGCCATAGTTTCCATACATAAGAAATCATATAAAACTTATAATAATTGAACCACATCGATACCATAAAATAGTTGATTTTGACTTTTCATATTTATTATATCTACAGTTTTATTGCACAAAAATATGAAACTAATTATTAAAATACTGGTCTTCTAACTCAAAATACTTTTACCCTCTTCTCAAAATACGTAAACTTTGTATTTCGAACATAGCTTTTCTTATAATACATATTAAGTTACGTAATTTGCCTGATAATAATAGATTTTTAAAAAAGGGTTTTTGTCTAAATTTGAATACGTAGAACGTCTGATTGTATAGAGCTGACTCAAAACTCTAAATTCGAATCAAAATTATATATTTATTTTAGTAAAAACTTCTGAATATTTGTTTATCGCATTCAATATAGTACACAAATAATAAAAATTGATCCGCTTCTATTTCTACTTTTCATAAATGCACTCGGGCTTTTTCCAGCTGTTCGAACAAAACAAATAGAAAATATAGAGGTAAAGATTGCATAATCCATAAGAGCATCTACATAGCTTTGGACAACAAATTACGTAAAAGTGTTTTTAATAATCAAGAAAATACAAAAACGTATGTATATATAATACAGATTCTACTTTAATATTAAATTAAAGTTTATAATATAGTAAAAGTTAAAATACTAAATTAAAATCTATAAAATTAAAAAGCCAGCCCCAATAAACTTATATTTCTACTAATCCAATAACAAAATAAATTTCAAAATTAAAATCCTAACAAATAGGGGATAATACTCTTCTAAAAATAATTTAAAGGAGCATTGGCTACATTCTTTAAATAAAAAAGCAATTAATAATTATTTTTTGCTTTGGGTTGTGGTTTAAGCGTAAAACAAAGAAAAGAAAAGGAACTAAAGGTAAGAAGAGGTTTTAACTCTAAATTAAAAAAAAAAAAAAACTTACATTTTTTAAATCCTCTAACCAAAACAGAGACCAGGATTATTCAGAAATTTTACACAAAAATAAACAACACCTTACTGTTATCAATTAGCTTTTTTGAACAGTATCAGTTTATTTGTAGATTTTAATTCAACAATTTAGGTAAATCATTTACAATTCTACCTTCAAAATCAAAATCTTATGCTTGTGAAAATTCTATTTGTGATGGACATGTTTTTAGTGATCTACCATTATATGATCTTAACAACTTTTATATTATACTCATTAGAAATATGATCAAATAAGACACTAAGTAATTCACATTTACATTCTAAACTTAACATTTTATAGGAGTAAAGCCTATTCGTTAATGAGTATGTGTTCCTGTTTATTCAATAGTGATACAACTAGGCCGACAGCTCCCAACAGCAGCATGCTAAAAAAAATTCTTAGGTTTTAGCTTTAGTTCTTACGTTACTCTTTTTAGTATTTATTTTTTGATTACTTTTTTACTTAGTTTTAAATTTTGTTTTTACATTTTTATCTTTTTTGTAATATTTTATTTTGGTTTTAGGCTTTATTCTGTAGGATTTGCGCTACTAAACAAAGTAGCTACGTCGTTATTTTTTGTTGGTTTTGTATAGATATTTGTATCAAATTATTTCATTTTCAATTGTTTTTTGTTTAATACAATTAATTATTGATCGAAATGATTGTTATATCTTATGTTAATATATGACAATATGAAAATAACTTTAACACAAAAATTAAATACATTATTGCGGTATAACTATATGTTATACTGTTGTATGATTTTCGGTTGTTGTCAATTTGTTTTTTTTTAAATTATTTTTTCCATTTTCGTTGTTTATTTAGTTTTATTCCTTTGCATTTTGTTTTAAATTAAGTGACTATATTTTTTCAATTTGATTATATGATCATTGTTCATTAACTAATCATTGTTTATATTAACTTTTTATATTACCCACCGGTTAAAATCTGGTTACTTACATTTTTAACCAATATGTAATTAATGGCCGACCTATAACTATACTTATGATTTTTTCGTATGCATTAAACCTATTAGTACGAGTACTACTATCAAATATTAAAGATGGTACTTTAATTACACAAAATGACAAATATATAGTTACAATCAATCACATAGAAAAAATATATGTATATTCCTAAACAAACTTTTATCTCCCATAAAGTTATTTCAAGTCTCCCGTTTTAGTATAGAGTTTTGTCAAAGTCATTACTATTTAAATATGAGGTTATTATGACGTTGAAGAAAAATGGGATTAATAGTTATTATCTTTTGAAAAGCAATTATGTTAATAACTAAAAATAAAAACTAACAAGATATATCGGAGAGAACACAATTATATCCGGTGCATTTGACACCAGTTATTGTCAATCCCACAAGGATAACTCCAGACAACTCTTTTGGATTAGTGGGACACTAACAAGAGGGGGTGAGCCGAAACTCGAAATCATAACCTTATCCAGAAATCTATGAATTTTATGGAGGTGTGTACTGTTGGGACAACAACCCAATCGTAACTAGCAAGATACTATCAAATACTCTAAAATGATTAAATCAAACAACGCGATTTTAAACTTACCCAATACTAGAAAATACAATGACTCTAATACGACCAAATCAACAAAACCCTACAAATGTATAACTACTTAAGGGAAATCAACGACATAAAGAATGAAAGCGGGTTAAAGATCAACCATGACCTTACAACTAAGACAAACTCGTCAAAACTCAAACAACATATTTCCAGCCATACACTGAGACTGTGGCATCACGAGATGTGGAGAAGGTTACCAAAGAAATAACTCAAGACTACATGAACACCATGTGTTGAAACAATTCAAGTTGAATGCTCCTTGTTGACCCATGATTGTTGATTGTTGTTGAAACTCCCAAAATCAACCATACCAAGCATACGACCTAAATCATTCTCAAACCCACCGCAACTCAGATACACTTTGTATCTGACTTAGAGTGTGATCGCAAACTACTAAAAACACAAGATGAATCCATATAAAAAAAACTCATACCAGACCCAGTTATAAGATCCGACGTTGTTTTTATAAGTCCTAATTAGACATACAAACTTATACCCGTGATTTATTATGATGTTGAATCTTTATATAATTATGATTTTTAAGTAACTGATGTAGATAAAATCAAAATAAATAGTTATATTCAATCTTTTAACAATTGGTTTTATTCTAACTTGCAACAAACTTTTTTCAATCATTCAAACTAATATATACTAAGTTGACCATAGAGGTTCGAAAACATAATCAAAACTTATAGAAAAGTTATCAAACGATTAATGTCTTCAAAACAAAATAAAACCCCCTTTCACATCACATCATAGTAAAAGACTAAACAAATGTGATAGTTCGGCGATGCATGTTGTTAGTGCTAATTAAAGCGTGTGGGGTTAGTTATGTGATACTACTTATTGGAAATATGGCATGTGGTATGGTTATTAAAATATTTCTAAATATAACGACTCCAATCCCTTCTAGATTTTTTTGGTTTATCTAGACATATGTTATAGCTTTAGATATTTATATAACAAATTATACGTTTTTTTCTTTACATAAAATTTTAACTATATGTATTATAGCTATGTTGTTTCTAAGATACACGTACTTGACATTCATGTACCGGTTTCAATTTTCGTGTAATTGGCTACATCAAGAATTTGAGAGATCATAGTTTAACCGGTTCTTACATAGATTATGTTTTACGTAAAATCTTTAAGTATGATAAGAGGAAATGACCGTTTATCTTTTATTTTTCTTTTTGTTATCAATTTTTTAAAGATATTTGAAGTAACTTATATTGTAGAAGATTAGTTGAAAAACTTTGTGGATATATTTAGTAAAACTAGCTTGTAGTTAGAGCTAGTAGCTAGTTACTTGAGCTGAAAGTTTGAGCTTATATTTAAAGTTGAAAGCTTACACTTTTATTTATCGTATATGTGTTTGGAAAGTAGCTGAATTTTGAGTTTAAAAATGTAAAATGACTAAAAAATATATAATAATATAAATTTTATGAGGGATATTTATGTAATTTAGCATCATATAAGTCCAAACTATATTTATAAGCTATTTGGAGTAACTTATATTTTAGGAGTTTATTTTTATAATAAATTTTACAAATAAGCTTCAACCAAACAAGATGTATTTAGAAAAAAACTAAAATCCTAAATAAGGTTCGTTTAAACCCTATTTAAGTTCGCACCAAACATAGCCATAATGTAAATATTATAATAGTAGGTTTCTCCGTTGTTTTTAACATAATATTTAATTAGACCATGTTTTGTTTGTTAACGACTTTCCGAGTCACTAAATATAAATTAAATTTAGAAGGAAATTAATGGGTTTTCTACTTACCACAACACAACACAACATAACAACAATGGGTCCAAATCACTTATTTACATAGACTCTATTTTGTTGTCAATTCAGAAGTCAACAAAATAAATTCTTCTAGGATCAGTCTCTTTTTATTCAATTTTATTTATTTACGAGGAAAACTTGATATAAATGCCAAAAACTTCAATATCGTCACATGTTGAAATGGTGCCAATGCATAATGGCGATAAGTTCGTAGGAATGTTAAGTCGTAGTATGCAACATGTGTATGACGGACATAGAAATCGAAACAAAGGTTACTTGTGCACAAAGACTCATCCTTTGAATCAGGGTATTTTCTATGCGGGTGAGCAAGTAGCCCACGAGTAATGATTTGACATGTCTAGAGTTCGAATATTAGAGCGGTCTACTTTTAACAACCAAAGTTTCATATAATGATCCAAAAGAAGGCCAAGAAATGTAATGGTTTCTCTCTAAACTCCCTCAATCCGAAAACACCAAAGCGGAAATAGACATTGTCATTCTCAACAACTGGGAATGCGGTCTAGGACCCTTGGCTTAACATGTATTTACCCAATCTCCATAAATACATAAAACTGATTTTGTATAATATTTATATACATATAAAGATTTGAGTTAGTGTCATTAATATGTAGTTAATAGTGTCACTAATATGATATAATATCAAAATTAAGTTTAAATGACGAGAAACTGCAAATCCAATCCAATTCATTCGATGATTGGGCGTCAACGTCATCAACTGTTGTCTAGTTTCAACAAAAAATGACAAATCTCGCATTTGAGCCTGCGAGTTGAAGAGCTATTAAGTATCAACTACCCACTTAAAGGAGCTCTTAAGATTTAAATAGTTTAAAGTATCAACAATGTATAAATTCATAATCAGAAAACCTAGTCAGCTCGAATACTCTGCCCACAATTACACATCAGCTACAACGATGCCTGGTTGGATTTATGATTTATGTCTATCAGAAGCCAGAATTCCCTCTCCAATAAGAGTTCTCGACCTTTAATCCCAACCATAGTAGCTCGTATGCTTCTGGCTTACGATCCATTCAGTTCGACGTTAATCCTTTCATCGAAAGAATTTCTCACAAATAAACGAATCTAAAAAATAGACAATAAAATTATTAATCATGAGAATACTATCATAACCACACTCTACCCAGAAACTCGCGGTATATTAGATATCAAAGGCCAAAGAAAATGTACTTATTGTCCGGCCTTTGATTGACTAAATCCACAAGGAAACGTTAGGGCCAAACCCAACTTTCTTCTATTAAGATAATACAAAATGAATGTTCACAAAACCATTAGAAAAAACAGGCAGCAGCAGCAGAACAAACGTAAAAGTTAGAACCGTCATCTATAAGCAAAGTGGTTAATCATTTACAATGCTAGATGCAACAGAATCAAATGCTTCCTTTATTTCATCTTCCGTCATCTCAACTGTATCATCACTGTCGTAATTTTTTATGTCTCCACCTTTTTCAATCTTTGGACGTTTCATCTTATTATCTGTTATGTCATCTTCTAAATTTTCGAGCTCGAATTCATAAATGCGTTTGCAGACAATAGCTTGGTGGTAAATGTCTTTTTTAGATACCGGATTATCTGCATCTGTGTCAAGCTTGTTTAGCTCCTCAACGACCCGTGGTACAAAACTCCACTCGTCGATTATTTTCCCCATGCCCTGTTAACACAATGTTAAAAAGCCATAAAAACAGTTATAATAATTTTGATAGTAAACTTAAGGAGAATTACATACTTGCCCTTTGTTAAGTGAATCTATGGCGTCCTGCAAACATGTCATGATTCCTTCGGATGCTATCTTCTTCAGTTCACCTGGATCAGGCTGTGTAACGCGCAAAGTGAGGTTAGTCTTTCCTATCTTTCTTTTTTTTAGTAAATCATATAAATGGTTAGTGTGGTATATATCAAATTATGATTTTCGTCCCAACAGTTTGTTTATTGCTCATATTGTCCTAAGACTGAAACTTGTAACACATATACTCCCTAACATTGATACTTGTAGCACAAAAATCCACCGAAGGAACGAAACTAACAATGTCACAAGTTACATTTTTATGGACGATGTCACGATTAGTGTAATGAACAAACTATTTGGGACAAATGAATATAATTCGGCATATACTATAAGGACCTTTTATGTCATTTACTCGTTATAGCATAACTAAGTAAGAGCAATATGGCTTACCTTTTCCTCTTGACTGTTCAACCATGATATCGTCTGTTTCATGTCGTCTATTGCCCATTTCTTCACTTCAGGGGTTAAAAACTCTTTTTTAGCATTATGGGTGGTCTGCTTCAGATATAAAATACAGAAAGATTAGTACAACTGATACTACAAATAAATGAAAAGCAGCGGCTGTAGCCTGTAATCATAAGTTCAATCATCCATCGTTTCTTATCAACAAATATACAAATAGCTGAAAAAGTTAACTGTCGGATGGTGATGTCAATGCACTGGTAAATGTCCAAATTTGCAATTATCACAAAAAAACAATAAAAAGCTTGCCAATTGCTCAAAAATTTAAAAAATATCGGTAAAAAAAACCTTGCGTGATGAAGAAGCGCGTGAGTTTGAATTTGAAGATTTATCTTCTTGCTTATAAGGTTTTTTTGGTGAAGCTCGTTTTGGTTCTGCAAGCGACAAATAGACCAGATTCAAAGAATATCACACAAAATTTAGAACAGAAACAATTTTAAAAAAAAACTTTTAATTGATTAGAGAGAATGAGAGCGAGAGAGACCATGGGTTGGTTCAGTAGAACTACTTTGATGCTTCCATGGTTTACCAGCATTTAAAAGATAAGGCTCAATGCCAACAAGTTTTTTCTCGTTGTAACACTCAGTTATCCAATCCTGAAATAAAATCACCTAAGTTTGTAAGATACTCGTCTTTATAATTTAAAATTATTAATGAGATATTAAGTTAAACCTTGGAAACAATGGTTCCATTATCGGCCTCAACTTGTCGAAACTTTGGAGTATTAGGAAATGCACAAACTAACAAAGTACAATTGGCGTTCCAATCAGCTTGATATTCAGCTCCCATTTCCAAAGCATGAGAACGTAATGTGCTTCGTTCAGGGTTAACAAACCCCGAAAGTACAAATACAACCCCTTCCTAAAAGCATCAAGGTTATGATCAAAAAATGTAGCATAAGAAATAAGTCAATAAAAATAATATAGACCGTTTTGCACCATGATTTTGGGAGATTGATTAGCACGTATACTTGATTCACGTGGTTTATCCGGTTGCTTATTATCAAACGATTTATCCGAGTCTCTTGAACTCATCCATGAAGGCAGACTCCGTCCTTTGGCCTTATGACTTCCGGTATCAGGCATCTCAAAATTTCTATATCACAAAAAACCGCATTAGATTAACTAATATTCAAAACTACTATAGTCTAAAAACAACACACTCAGTCAATAAACAGGAAATGCGTATAAATCAATCCGTAAATAGTTATAATTTCCGAGTATAATTACAAATACACCTTCCACTTAATTCTATAAACACAAAACAAACAATTAAAATTACAAAAACAGTAAAATGTATAAATTGATGCAAATTAGCTGGAAAAAATATCAAAAATTTGAGTTCAAATTGGTGGTAAATTGAGTAAATTGATGGGATGATATGTGAAAAATTACAAAGGAACTGATGAATTGAAAATCTACCGGTAGTTTTTTCCGGTAACGGTCGGTGATTGAAATATTTCGCCGGTGGGTTTTGGGATTGGGACCTACAACATGTAAGTATCAACCTTAATGACGTGGCCTTGGAGGTTTAAACAAACATCCAGGTTTATACCAATTAATGTATCTCAAAAGTAAAAAAAAGAAAAGGTAGAACTTAGAAGGATACAAAGTGTTGTTAGATAGTAGATGGAGTATCACTTTTTAATATAGGGTTATATATATATATATATTGATATGTATCCATATATTCTTATAATTAGTGTTAGAAAGTTAGAATAGGATATAAATTCATATTAATATCTATTTACTATATTATGTAGGGTATGTTTGACATAATTAATTTGAGTTGGACTTAAGTTTAAACTGAGCGGGAGATTAAACTTATGATTGGAGATTAAACTTATGATTGGTGCTAGAGTTGATGTATAAAGATGAAAAAACATGTTTGATAAAATAGATAGAGTTGAAGATTATCAGAGTAAAAAGATATATATAAAAATATATATTTTAATTAAAATGAAAGATATTTACGTTATTTTACAAACCATAAGCTCAGTCTCTTTTCATAAACTACTTCAATTAGCTTATGAAGGGCTTATATTTTTCAAAAAACCGTCGAACCAAACGAGGTTTATAGAGTGACTTATCAAAAACGATAAGTAGGGGTGAGCAGGACCACCAAAAACCGAAAAAACCGAAAAAAGCCATACCGAAAAACCGAACCAATACTAAAAACCGGCGGTTTGGGTTTTAATATTTGAAAAACCGGATTTTTCGGTTCGGTTCGGGTTTTATGTAGGAACCGAACCATTTGGACCCGAACCGAACCGTTTACCTTATTAAAATTAAATTTAAATATCTTATTATTATATTATAACAATATAAATATAATTATCATTATAGTTATCTATTTTGAATTCCCTCTCAAAAATTAGAAAATTTTCTTATCGTAAATCTTATAAATAATTCAAAATATGGTGCAATGCATACATGCGTATTTTTATGATATCATGTCTTTGAAATCATATTATTATTTTTTTACTATTATGTGTATGAAATCAAACTGTTCAATATATAAATATGTGTTCTCATATCAGTATATGTGAAAGATGTTAAAAAAATCATTGCAAATATACATATGTGTGTAGATTTTAGTATGCATCTTTTAGGTTATTTACAACCTTTTTACAATGCTATTGGACTAAAATCGTACGAGACCTACTTTTGATTTTTAACTCATCTTTTATTATGAAAAAACCCGGAAAAAACACAAACCGAACCTAAAAAAAACCGGAACCGAAAAAACCAAACCGGTTGAAAAACCGAACCGAACGGATTCTATGGTTTCAAGAACCGTTTTTCGGTTTGGGTTCGGGTTTAGATAAAAACCGACCCAACCCGATCCATGCTCACTCCTAACGATAAGATTAAACCCTTACAAGTCCCCAAAATCCCATCTGTCAAACACACCCTTGGTATTGTTGTTTTATCTAGTATATCTTTTTGTTTTGATTTAATAAATGTGTTGATGTCTTATTAGTTAAAGATGTATGTTGAATTATAAGTGAGTCCTAAAAATGTTTTAAATTTTTGGTTGCCATCTTAGACAACTATGACTTTTATAGTATTACGGTTTTTATATTGTCATGTTTAAAAAATATTTAAATTAAAGATAAAAATATTATAGACGAAATTGTCTATCCATAGAGCTCACGTTCGATATATTTTTCACAAAATTTCTTTAGGTTTTTTCTTCGAAATTTGAAATTTTATATTATAAAATCCTATTTTACCCAATGTAATATTAGTAGTATAACATGTAATTTTTTTTATGTTTTTCTTATTCTAATTTAATATACATCATATAACGTATCTATGTTTTATAATTTACATTTCATATAAAAATCACATGTGATATTACCTTATAAATTTCAACATTTGGCCATAAACAGAAAAATAAAGTCATAAAAATTCAAACTTTTTTCCGGTCCATGTAGGTTATACATCATATAACATTGTTGTATTTTAAAATTCATATTTAGAGTTAAAATTATGTGTGTTATTCGAGGTTCACATATGATTTCATGTACAGTCACATCTCACCAAAAAAAAAAAAGTCGTCAATATATAACACCAATGTTCTAATTAAAGATAAGTACTTTGGAGGACAATTGAGTAAAACAATTTTGTTGAGGATAGCATATTCAACGAACTCGATCAATTCTACAACAATGTTGTCGTCAAATATAATCTTGCAAGTAAGAGAGTGGAATCTAACATGAAGAAGTCAGAGGTCATCATTAAGGATTCGTTTTATATACAAAATATACCAACACATGTCAATGAAAGAGGATCAGATGTGGATGTGTCTCTATCTTATACATTTTTAGGAAATGAACACCGTTTTAAAATATAGAGAGAATATTTTAGACGAGGTTGGGCTAAAATATATGTAACTCTATTGGCCATTATTCTATCTTCAATGGAATTCTTGATGGGCCTAGTATATTTAACACGTAAGTTTGGGTGTGTTTGGATATTTTTTGTAAACGTTTCTGATAAAAAAAAATCGATTCGAGATGGTTAATTTCCCAATAATATCTTGACTAGAAAGGAATTAACTTATAATAAACTTAACACTTTTCTTCTTCGTTATTAATGGAAAGATTACATATAAATAAGAAAACATAAACTACCTACTAGTTCTTAAAATGAAAACATGACTCCATTAACTGATAACTAACTTGAATATCAAACACTAACATGTTTAAATAAAAATGACAATAATAAAATAAAATAAAATTGTTACTTATAATTGTTTTGCCAACTTATCAAACATGCATCATTTTCTCAGTTTTATGATTTGGTAGTTATTCTCCATGTGGGTTTTCCTTTTAGCTAATTTAGTAGACTTTTTAATTTACTAACTTATGTAAGTAACAGAATTCCTATCATAGTTTGGATTATATTAAAAACTTATTTAGGAAGGTTTTAATAAGCTTAAATGAGGCTTATGGCTTTCTTAAGATTTCTTTCTTCGGTACAAGTTAACTCAATCACTTAATAAAAAGTTATAAGCTTATAAATAATAAGCAATAAACTACTTATAAAATATAAATATAAGTCTAACAAACAAGCTTAAACAAACACCTCCTTAGAGCATCCGGAGTGGGGGGTTCTCGCCTCGTTGTCCACTCACAACGAGCGTTGAGCTCGTTATGACACCGAGTGCCTTCGTTGTGGCTTCGTTGTCAGCGGGCCGTTGTGCCCACAACGGCTCATTCTCGAGTATTTGTTTTTTTTTTTTTCTTTTTTTTTTTTTTATTCTAACGGTAATAATACCGTTAATATATATATATATATATATATATATATATATATATATATATATATTATTATTATTATTTTTTTTTTTTCCAAATTCATCTATAAATACCCTCACAATCTAACCAAAAAATCACACAAATTCTCAATCTCTTTCTATCTCAATATTTTCCTATAAACCATATTACAAAAAATGAGTTCGAATTCTTCAACCGATCACGATGTTTCGGATTCGTCATCTTCCGACTCCGAATTGTTACAAGTTCTAGCCATGTCGGTACAAGCTTTGGAGATGGAAGAAAATGAGGCGCAAAGTTCTCGGCGTACGGTGAAAAAGAAAAGGCGTTATATCAACCGCGATCGCGCCGAAGCAAACGAAAACGTGGTACGACATTACTTCTCCGGCGAAAGCGTATACCCGTTCGTATGAGAAGACCTCTTTTCCTCCGAATAGTCGAAGGTATATCTAATTACTCTGTAGAACCTATACCCGACTATTTTAAATATTTCACACAACGCCCCGATGCAACGGGTAAAATGGGTTTTAGTTGTTTGCATAAATGCACGTCGGCTATTCGTGCGATGGCGTACGGGATTACTCTGGACGCCTTCGACGAATATTTACAAATGTCTGAAAGAACTTCAACCGAATCCTTAGATAATTTTTTAAAATGTGTAATCCATCTATATACAAACGTTTATCTAAGAGCCCCCACACAAGTTGATGTTTATCGTTTATATCAAAAACACGATGAGGTTCACGGTTTTCCGGGTATGCTTGGTAGCATAGATTGTATGCATTGGAAATGGGATCAATGTCCAAATGCATACAAGGGGCAATACACACGAGGTGACCATGGTTATCCAACGCTTATGTTGGAAGCTGTTGCCTCGTACGATCTATGGATATGGCATGCTTACTTCGGTGTCGCCGGGTCGAACAACGACATCAACGTGCTTAAACAATCGCCGTTGTTTCATGATATGCTCAACGACTCATCCCCGGACTACACATTCACCGTCAACGGCCACCAGTACACCAAAGGATATTACCTTGCAGACGGTATATATCCGGAGTGGTCGACATTTGTTAAAGCTTTCTCGTACCCATTTGAAGAACCTAAGCGAAAATTCAAACGTTTTCAAGAGAGTGCGAGAAAGGATATCGAACGGGCATTCGGTGTTCTTCAAGGTCGTTGGGGTATTATAAAACATGCCGCTAGATTTTACAAGATGAACAAACTTAGAAGAGTTATGTATGGGGCTATTATATTACACAACATGATCGTTGAAGACAACGGACGGTCGATATGCGATGCCGATGAATGGTATGCTCCTCCGGTACCCATTCCGAGAACTTATAACGAGAGAATCAACGAACGTATCCGGATTAACCGAGAGGTTAGAGACAGGCCCACACACCACGCACTCCGGGAGGATCTCGTGGCCTACATTTCGACACTTCCGGATAACTATCGACAACGTTAGCTTTTTTTAATTATTGTATTGTAATTTTTTTTTAATTATTGCATTGTGTTTTTTTTTTAATTATTGTATTGTAATTTTTTTTTAATTATTGTATTGTGTTTTTTTTAATTATTGTATTGTATTTTTTATTTAATTATTGTATTGTATTTTTTATTTTAATAAAATGTATTATTTATTTTATTTAAATCTTTTAAGAAAAAAAAAAAATTAAACTCCCACAACCTTCACAACCCTCCCTATCATAACAACCCAATAATCTCACAACCCACATTCTCACTGCCACGTCATCACCTTTTTCCCCCACAACCTCCACAACCCACATTGTGACTCATTATCACTCCGGGTGCTCTTAGTCAGATTGTATACTATTGGCCCTATTCTCCCCCCGATCCTTAGGAAACACATCTAAACAATCAGTCGTTCTAATTAGTTTAATAAATAAACCTGTGTTTATTAAACAAGTTGTTCAATTTTTATCCTAACTTGCAACAAATTTATGAACTCTCAGTTGTGGCATATGCAAATAGTCCGAGTTCTTCATAATTTAGTTATGATCTTTGTTTTATCTTGTACTAGATTATTAATCCACGGATTACGCGAATGACATAAATATATATAAAAGTTTAAACTGAAATAATAAATAAGCATAAGTATCTGTAAACATTATGTTCAACATTTTTTAAGAAAATTAAACTAAATTTATAGAATTAAACTATATATAGATTGACTGTTCATAATAATAACTAATTCAGATATATAAGATATATAAAAATCATAAACATATGATTAAATATTTAAAATAAATCTAGGTATAGAATAAAAGTAATCAATATATCCATATAAATATATCAAAATATTAATTAAAATGTAAAAATGAAAATTATTTAAAATGAAAAATTTATTTCAAAATTAGGAGGGAAAATTAGAATGAGAGTGGTCTAATTGTATGGCGATTTTAACTTTTATTTATTAGTATGGCCTAGGTTATTACCACCCTCCCTATTATGTTATATCAACCCCCCTATGCCTTTATGTCACATCTATGACACACATGTGTCATAGATGTGACATTTTTTTGTTTTTTTTTGTCTTTTTTTGTATTTTTATTGTCGTTTTTTTTTTAATTTTTCAAGTATCGTAAAATAACAAACATTATACATAATTTAACGAAAAAATAAATTGTGTATTAAAATGCAACATTCGTATTCTATTATTCACATATTCGGTATAATAAAAAACAGTACATATTGGTGTAAAAATCCCTATTAAGATATATAAGCTGCAACAAATCTTGTCGAATTTGTGTCCACCCTTTTTACAAATATACTCGATCTTATGTGTAAACCCGTTCTTTTGTCTTGGTTCTTCGCTTAACAATAACAAAACCTAGGTTTCGAGCTATATTTTGAGCCCAATCAGTTAATTCATTGTGCGTATTGAACATCTATAAAAATTAAATAAACAAGGATCAAGACATTTTAATTAAACTATTAACACATTTAATTAAACCATTAACACATTTTATATAAATATTTATATAAATATTTTTATAAATACATTTTTATATAAATATTTTTATAAATACATTTTTAAATCCTAAATACTATTTTTATAAAAACCTTTTTACAAATATTATTATTAAACATTTTTATATCCTAAATATTAATATTAATTAAAATATTTTTATAAAAACATGTGTGTCATGGATGTGAATAATACTGTTTTTTTATTAATACATAATTTATTTGTTGGTTACATCATTATACTGTTTTTTATTATACCGAATATGTGAATAATAGAATACGAATGTTGCATTTTAATATACAATTTATTTTTTTATTAAATTATATATAATGTTTGTTATTTTACGATACTTGAAAAATAAAGAAAACGACAACAAAAAGACATAAATAGACAAAAAAGCAAAAAAAAAAAGTCACATCTATGACACATTATGTGTCATAGATGGGACATAAAGTGGAAGGGGGGTGAAGACATGTGGGATAGGGGTTGCCATAACACAACCCATCTTGTTGTTTTAATTTAATGAATGTGTTACTTTTATATTAGTCAAAGATTTATGTTGTATTATAAGTGAGTCCTCAAAATGTTTTATAATTTATGAGTTGCCATCTTGGACAAGACTTTTATAGTATAACATTTTTTATACTGTTATGTTTGAAATATATTATGTTGGCATAGGGTCTGGTTACCTGGTTCGGGTCCGAAACCGAACCAGGTAACCAGAGTCCCCTAGTTCGGACAAGAAACGACAAAGAGATATAAAGACAAAACAGATACGACAAGGAACCGACAAAGAAGGTAAGAAAAGATGCCCTGACGAAGGACATCTTTTTAACCGATACGTAAAAAGGGTAAAGGCCAGGGAGCCTCCTATTACCCGAAAGACCTCCTATATATACCCAGGTAAACAGAAAAGATGGCCAGGACTTTTTCACTTTAACTATATACTGATATTTTTCTGTCCGAACCAAAGTACTTATTCTTACGCCCGAGTTGAATCAGGGGTACAACCCCGCTCAACCTGGTGTTTTCTCTTAGTGCAGGGGATTCAGATTCGAGATCAGAGAGGTTAATTCAAGGGAAACGGACTTCAAGTCAGACTAAGTGTAGTTCGGGTCGGACTAAGGGGTTCAGGGGTCCTTTGTATTAACATTTTGGCGCCATCCGTGGGACCGAAAAAGATACTCACTTGAAATGGAGACTCCAGCTGAAACGGTTAACTTAATCACCAATGAGGGACAGAGTTCTGACAAGAACGCTGAGAAGGGAACCGGAACCAGTGGGGAGTTTTCTAGTAAGTTCGAGGACAACATAGAATTGCTGAGAGCGTTGGTAGAAGAACATGAGCGTACTGAATCGTTGAAGAAGGGAAAGAGTAAGGCAGGTGATGAGCCTCGAAAGGAAGGGTTTAAAGAGAGGAGGCTAAGAGCACTCGGAGTGATAATGAGTGACAATGAGGTTGTGGTGGGTTGTGGGGAAAAAGGTGATGACGTGGCGGTGAGAATGAGGGTTGTGAGTTGTTATGATAGGGAGGGTTGTGGTGGGTTGTGGGATTATTTTATTCTTTTATTATTTTTCTTAAAAGATTTAAATAAAATAAATAATACATTTATTAAAATAAAAATACAATACAATAATTAATAAAAAAAACACAATACAATTATTAAAAAAAAGTTACAATACAACAATTAAAAGAAAAAAACACAATTATGAAAAATTATGCCAAAAATGAAAAGTTGAGGTATAAAATGAAAACCCTAGAAAGATTAAATCAAAATTGAAACTTTGAAACATATATATTTGTTAGTTGTCTTCCCCACTCCTCGCTCAACCTCCAGCCTCCCTGTACCTGCAAACCAAAAAAAAAAAAACAAGTTAATCAATGAAAACAAGAAAAGAAAAAGAAAGAAAGAAGAAAAGAAAAGGAAGAGAAAGAAGAAAAGAAAAGAAAAAAAAAAAAAAATGCCACAACGAACCGTTCTCTGCACAACGCCCTCGCCACAACGAGCCCACAACGAGGAGACTGGGAGTGGTAACGAGCACAACGCTCGTTGTGAGCTCCACAACGAGCCCACAACCTTACCACTCCGAGTGCTCTAACTTTCAGTGAGGAGGAAGAGTCGGAAGATGAAGATGAAGATTTGAGCCTGCCATACCAATCAGATTTCTCCTCCAAGTTTACAAAGAGGATCGCTCAGTTCCCAATTCCACCAAAAACAAAAATGCCTGGTATCATTCGAACTTATGACGGGTCCGGAGACCCGAATGATCACCTTAACACATTCGCAGGAGCTGCCGAAACCGAATTATGGTCAATGCCTGTGTGGTGTCGTATGTTTGCACAGACACTCGTCGGACCAGCCCGGGTATGGTTTCAGGCACTAGAACCCGGGCAAATAGATAGTTACAAGGAGTTAGAAGTAGTATTTGGGTCATTTTTCACACAGCAACGTAAGTACGTGAAGGGGCCGACAGATGTCCATAAAACGAAGCAGAGAGATGGGGAGGGGTTCAGAGAATTTGTGGAAAGGTGGAAGAAAGAGATGCTGCAGGTGAAAGGAGCTTCGGAAACAATAAGAGTCTCAAGATTCATGGAAGGTATCAAACCACCTACGCTGATAGAATCGTTTAATGCCAGAGTACAGGCTACGGTGGAAGAGATGATGATAAGGGTGAAAGAGTTTATCAAGGGGAAAGAGGCGTCAGGATGAACGGAAGAGCTAGGAGGACGACTGGCAGGAAACTTCGGAGTATCATGGAAAGGATCAGGAGTGCCAACATCCAGGTCGATACAAGGAAGGAGGTTATTTGGTTCGTCTAGTAGAGCCCAAAGATATGGGGGGAAGTTTCCCATGCCCCCTGTTTCTCCAAGAAACAATCCAATTTCGGGACCAGGGGAGAGCAGGAGGAATGTCCATTTCACCAACTTGCTAAAAACACCAATGCAGATTATGAATACGGAAAGGGGGATTAATCTAATAAAACCACCTCCGGGAACCCTTCCTGGAACTCCGGAAAAGGGAAACCTGGATAGATATTGTGACTTTCATATGGATAGGGGGCATGCTACAAATGATTGCTATGCATTAAAGAAACAAATAGAAGATGCGGTCCAAACAGGAAAGCTTAACCATTTGGTTCGTGATATACGAGGGGGAAACAAGCAAGGAAGAAATGATAAAAGCCCTAAAGGGAAAGCAAGGGAGATCCACATGATTCGAGCAGCAAACATGGTTAATCAAGGGCCCGAGAAAGAAATATCAAGGGATTGGATGAACCAGGTCATAGCATTCCCCCCACTGAACGCTGTAAACCCCACTGATGATCCAATGCTCATTAAGGCGCACGTGGCGGATCACCTGGTTCACCGAATCTATGTAGATGACGGAAGTGCCTCGGAGATTATGTTTGAACAATGTT
>CAJVGC010000508.1:12847797-12883561 GCA_910822075.1 Senecio squalidus | reverse complement strand
AAGACTGAGACATGTCGGATCTGCGAATAATACGGTTACGTGAGTACAGGAATTAAGGAAAAATGTAACGAAAATGCATGTATGGGTCAGTCACGTGAGACTCGGAAGGAATAAGGCCGGGAATTTTTCGACTCGAAAACCGTTTGACAATAGCAATTACTTTCCGTTCTCGCAGAATTTATTTTGAACTAGGCATAGTTGATCAAGTTACGCCTAGTTAAAAGCAAACCATGCGATTGCGGAATTAATCTACTAAAGTTTGAAAGCTCGTGAAATGATTTTTCTGAAAAGCCTTGGTTATAGTTTGGTTTCAAAAATTTTGAAAAAATTCTTAAAACCGTTTTCGCTATAACCAGTGCTCTGATACCAAGTCTGTCACACCCCGCTAAAGCGGAAACACGGACTGTGAAGAGCCAAGATATCATCACACGAGTAAAAACATACGGTTTCAAGTCATTACGAGTAAAATAAGAGTTTACAGTTTAAAGATAACCAAGTGTTGAAAAGTACATCACGAAACAACATAATAAATTATTTGTTTTATTTTCCAAAACATATTCAAAATGGGTCTTCTCCCGATTCTTGACTTCACATGACATCCCAGACCCATCCAACTATTGCACTTCGTGACGTACATTTGATTTCCTGAAACAAGAGATAAAGTGTCAACTACAATAAAGTAGTGAGTGAGTTACAGTTTTCTAGTCCTCGACTAAAAGGTTTTGAGTAAGTATATCTATACTTAGTAGTTTCTAAAGTAGAACAAGACTTAAAGAATAGTTCGAACCAAAACAGTTGATTAAAAGATAGATGCGGAAGTCGTATAACTCTATACGCGCATGATAAGTAACTATGATTGAAATCATGTATAACGACTACTTGGCATAATAACTTAAGTGTTCACACTAAACGATTTTTGGTCAGAACACGCCCAAAGTTGCACAATAATGGAGTTTCTCTGATTCTAGTAATATGTACTTAGGTCGCGAACCTCAAGCAAGGAGTGACCTCTCCTAAGTATCGATACCCATAATACTAACGGCTATTGCTAATAGTGTAATGTTTCTGAACTCTAAAACGGGGCACTTTGAACTCTGTTTCTAAAATAGTAGTCACTTATGGTTAGTTATATCCCTCAAGAGTCACGATAGTTATACGATCAATCAAGGTACATACGAGTGCCGAGAATGGCATTAAATAAGTTTGATATTTTTTTGAACCAAGAGCCGAATAAAGGTGGCGAACCATTAGTTTATCATAGGCCAAACGGCCATAAAACTAAATAAGCATAAGTTTCACAAAAACGTTCAATAGAGTTTATAATTGTACGAAAGTTCATAACAGTTCATTTAGACCTCTTGTTTCCCCCAAAAGATATTTGAAAACAGTAAATAAGTGGGGATGTAACTCACGTGAAAATGAGGCGGTGAAAAGATAGCTCGGACGGAGGTGAGTCGGTTCTAACGAAAATCCGGCAGAGCTTCCGCGCTAAATAAAGAATGTCCAAAATAACAAATCACTTTCCCGCTTTACAAACTGAACTCAAATATGTGAAATGAATCTAATGAATCACAAAGACTTACGCTAAAGCGAGAGAGTTGTACTAGGAGTGTGCGTGGAGTGACCGGAATAGGAATCGGAATCGCGTGAACCTAAATTATACCGAATATGAAACTGTCAGATTCTGTTGTTGTAATATTTTATAAAAATAACATAAAAATCACATTCTGGAATACGAAGTCATAGGAACTGGATTCGTCTCAATCCGACAGTTTTTGAAGAAGTTAGAGTCGTTTACGTATTTAACGCGTTTTAACCGTAAAAACAGTAAATAATAGTGGATTAATTCCAAAAATTCCAGTAAAATCTGTAAATCATATTTTGATAGATTCTAGACTATGTCAAATTTTTGTAAGCTGATAAATTCGTTTGATATGTTTTCTCGAAATTCAAGATTAAATCTGATTAAATACTGTAAAATTCATAATAAATCTAAAAGTAGGAGTTAGGTTCCCATATTTTGACAGTAAGCTACATTTTACAGTTTACATCTTTGGTCAAAATTTCGTAATTTTTACATGCATGCAACAGATTCTGTCGATTTCTTCGGTTAGAGTCATAAATCAAAGTCTTAAGTTGAAAAACATAACTTTAGTTTATTTTAATGAAATTTCCAGATTTTCCATTTTATAAACTTCCATTTTTACCAATAAAATTTGCATGCAATGGACTTTTTGATATGCTTTCATCATTTTAGTTATAAAACATATATAGATTTGATGATTTATGTAAAAGCTTGAGTAAATATGAAAGATAAGTTCAAAAACAAGATTTTTACCTTTGAAATGATGAAATGATGGTGATGAATGTATGAAAATGTCCTTGAATTACTTAGATTATGCCTTAGAAGGATTGTTTTTGAAAGAGTTATAGGTGTTTGTATGTGAGAGTTGAGAGCATAAGTGTATGTGTGTGTTTTAGACTTGTGCAAATGAGAGTGACAAAGGGAGGTAATACCAAGGTGATTTTCAGGAATAGAGGGGTGTTTGACACCTGTTTATACAGGTGTTGGCCATGAGGGTCGGTTTGGGATGAGTCACCAAGCACTAGCAACAACCAAAATTTTTGAATTCCTGTGCTGAGTTACGCCGCAACTGATTCTGTTGCTCCGCAAGAGGCTGATTTTCTGACTTTTTCGTTTTTGTTTAGTTTTCTTTGTTAAGCGTTTCGCTAGTTGAAAGTTTCCGGTTATTTTAGATAGGAACTTAGACAAGTTCACTAAGTATTTTCTTGGTATTAGGATTCATTTTGTGATTCCGATTTCGATTCCGACGTACACGAGTTTACGAGACAAGTAACGACAAGGTTAATACAAAGTTAAGTTTAAAGGTAGAGAATGCGGTTTTCACCTGAACTAAGACGGTTGTCACAGTTTATAATATAGATTAGATATAAATACTTAGATTTACAAGTCCACTAAGCTTTAAGAAGGTGTTGGAACATTTTCGATAAAGAATTTACTAATACACCTATATGTCATTATCCGGTTTTATATTTGTTAAGCATAACATTTTCGGTTAAGTTTTCTAATAACCTATTAACATGGCAAGGTTATTAAGTTTCATAGCAACTTTTATGTTTTAAGTCATAATAATCATTTTAATCGTTTTACTACGTTTTTATGATAGTTTAGGTGAGAAAATGAAGAATTAAAAGAAAAACGTAAAGAAGGGTAAAAGAGTAATTTTACCGGAAAGTCTTTGAAATGGCAAGAAAGCTTGAGTTTTTCGCCGGAAAAGACTTCAAGGAGAGTATGGAGGATGTTAAGCTCCAAAGAGAAAGAAAAAGAGAAAAGTCCGTTAGAATATGACTTTTAAAGAGGAAGTGAAGGAAAAACGTTTAAGAGGAATTTACTTACCAAATTCACCAAGTTGAAACTCTTTAAGTCCAAGAACACGTCGGAAAGTCTCCAAGGAGAAAGTGGTGGAAAGGGCTCCAAATTAAGAATAAAAGAAAGTGTTAGAGATAGGATTTCAATAAGAACGGTTTTAAGGAAGATGGTTGAAACGGGTCGTTCTTACCGAATTTCCAAAGCTTGAAACTTCCAACTCAAGAATAAGCCGGAGATTGAAGACTTTGAAGGTTAAATTCCTTGCAAGAATGTAAGAGTTTTGATTAGTACACTCCTTGAGTTAAAGAAGGAAATTAGAAAAGTCAAAGATGAGTTTCTTGGTGAAAATTACTTACCGGAAGATGTATGAGCCAAATGAAGTCTTCTAATGGTCTTTCTCTACTCAAATATCACTTTGGAATGTGATTTGTCTCTCTAAAAGTTCCTGGAATTGAAGAGGAATTAGAGAGAGTTAGAGTTCTAGAGAGAGACACAAAATTGACCAAATGGGTTGAAATTGGTTTAAGGATCAAAATTGGAATGAGAGATGAGTTGAATTGGTCAAGGATCCACAATTCACTCATCCATACCAATTAGAGCAAGTTTTGGGCAGAAATCACATGGTAGCATGTGAGTTAGGGTTCCAATAAAGCAACAACAACGTTTTTGTCAATATCTGCACTGCAGCTCGAATGCTTCGCAATGGGTGCCCAATGCGTCGCATTAGGGGCTTCCATCTGCTCCGTTAGTTTGTCCGTTAAAAGGACTGAATTTGTAACAGATTCCGTTAGTTCCTGTTAAAGGACTAACCTTGTAATAGATTTTTAGTTTGAGGGTAAATTTTGTAATATTTTTAACGTTAATTTTTCTCGAAAAGACGAAGGCTTTAAAATACCAATATTAACCTACGAGAATACTTAAAATTGCTAGGCACTTAGGTACTATAACGTTTACGTCACGAAGGACAAAACAATCATTTAAATCCCGACTAAACCAATATCGCGTGAAACAAATAAATACAAATAATAATAGGGTCAAAATAAAATAAATAAAAATATCGGTAGATGATAAAACGCAAAAGTGTTACGAAATTTGCGGTTGTCACAAATTAAGAGCGAAAAAATTCCTCTTCTTTTGAGGTAATTTCTTGGGTTTAATCTCTGTACTTTTTCAAGCCTCGGTCTTTTCATCATTGACCAGTCTATTCGATTAGGTATGACACTAAAAATTGAAATTAAGGGGCTGTTTGATAGCTGCAGACTGAGTTAGTGCAGATTGAGTTGGAGCTCAGACTGAGTTGGAGCTCAGACTGAGTTGGAGCTCAGACTGAGTTAGGTGCAGACTGAGTTTGTTGTGTTTGATTATGCCTCGGACTGGCTATGCTGACTGGTAGAAATGACTATTTTACCCTTCTGTTTATTTTTATATTGAATGTCGTCCAAAATCCAAATTACTCATAAATCCAAATTTAACATAAATCCAAATGTCTTACAAAATCCAAATTAAAAAAAAAAACCAAATTAAAAAAATCCTAAAGAAAACCTAACAATGATTACGTACAATTAAGTTGAAACATTTGAAAACAGTTGAGTAACAATTTGGTCACGTAAAGTAGATAGACCAAATTTATGTGATATTATCAAAGTTTGATATCGTTTATTAATTTAAAAATTATAAATCTTATCACACATTTCCCACCACTAGAAAACAACATACAAACAACAACTATCTTACCCACCCCAACCCCACACAAACGACTAACAACCTATATCTGGTAACATGAAACCAAACAAACCATTGATACACAGATTCATTCATTTATTCCACCATTAATTGACAACACTAATATACCCCAAAAAATCGAGCAACATAAACAGTAACCTTATTTTCTCTCAATTGCATGTTTCAATTTCAATTCTTGTTATCTGGGTATTTAAATTTTTCATAAATTTATGTAAATTTTATAACTTTTGATCATGTTCTTTGAATGTGATTGACTCTGGAGGAGGAGCAGCGGCGGGGGCGGTGGAGCAGCGGTGGTGGAGGATTGCAGATTGAAGGGGCAGCGCTTGGGATTTTTTTGTGAAAAAATGAGTCTGTGATTTTTGAATGAAGACTCAATCTTTGATATGGGTCCGTGATACGGACCGAGTCCGTGACAACTTTGCCTTATCAAACGCGCAGACCACGGACCGGGTCCGTGGTCTGAGTCCGGGTCTTTGGTCCGTGGTGATATCAAACAGCCCCTAAACCTCAAGAAATAAATCTTGGAATTTAACAATTTAATTAATCTGTATTAGAAAAAGGGTGTGAACGTTGAGGAAGCGGACTCCAGGGATTGAATTTTGTGGATATTAGGGTTCTTAGAAATTTGGGGAAAAAGGTGGTAAAAAGACAAATTTGCCCTCACATGTTTCTCACATGATAAGACTTAACGGCACATTTAACGGCACATCCAAAATAGGGACTCTGTAGGCAACAAAATTTAAGCTTAGGGACGAGTGGTGTAATAAAAAAGTTATAGGGATGACCGATGAAAATGGTGCAAACCATAGGGACGACCCATGTAATTAACTCTTAATTAATATATAGTATAATATAATATAATATAATTTTAATCATTGATAATTTTATACGTGCTTTTGAAAACCAATTAAATTAAGTGTTGATATTATAAAAGTATTGATGATTATAGTTCTGATCAAAATAGACTGACATGAAAAAAAAAGAAAAATATATATATATATAAATATAAATTTTTATGAAATAAAAGAAAATTTTGATTTTTTTCGGAAAAAAACATAGATGCATTTTTTCGGTAGATACATTTTTCTAATTTTATAAAAAAATGCATCTACTTATTTTCAAATAGGAAAAATGCACTGGATGGTCATCGTACTATGTCAAAAATTCCGTCTAGGTCATTGGACAAAATTTTCGTCTATATACATCACTATACCTCAAGAAACCTTTTAAATTATAACCTTAACTTTAAAAAACCGTTTAATACGATAACTTTGTTGACCTGCAACCTTTTGTTAACCGCCACGTCATCGTTTTTATAACATGAAAAATTACATACTTAAAAGGTGTCCCCCACAAGATCTAGCAATGGTAGTGTACAAGAGAAAAAGCATTGAGTACAACTTGTTCATGAGTAGTATTTGAATGGGTTGACCACCTCTTTTATAGCCATTCCGCCTCATCTATTCAACAAACTAATAAGGAAACAATACTATGATATGACATAACAGGTAAAGTATTTTAACAATACCAACTCGTATTACATGTTATAACAGTGAAACATAACTGCACGTTTGTATTTGTTCATGTCGAAAAAATGAAAAATCATTCTTTTTGATAACCTAAAGCTTCTGATCAATCGACTTCAATATCTTGATAAAATAAATTGATCCCATGAGTTCGTTATTTTCTCGGATTCATTTGCACAACCTCAGTATCATTAAATGAGAAAACAATCATCAATTAGCATTAGCATAAACAAACAATGGCGAAGAAGAAAGCTACGATGTCTCTCAAGGACTTCCCCGGCGTGTAAGTCTACCTCTCTTCCATTTCTTCGATTCCTTTTCACACTTTTTTATTTTCCTTTTCTTTACTGATTTTGATTAACGTGATTTAGATCTGGTGTTTAACGGTGGTTATGTGAATTATTTATGATTTGGAGATTACTTTACCTGCAGTTGAAAATTGAGAGAGAGATATAATAGGTGGATGGTGAGGTCACCTGTAAAAACCGGTTAATTGAGGAAAAATGGTTTAAATAACAGGTTTCTTGAGGTATAGTGATGTATATAGACGAAAATTTTGTTCAATAAATTAGACGAAATTTTTGACATAGTACGATAACCATCCAGTGCATTTTCCCTTTCAAATATGCATCTAATTTATGGATAAAACTGCATCTTATTATTAATATTACAAAAAAATTGAGTTAAAATGCACATTATTTTTGAAAATACATCGACTTTTCTAAAAAAAAGCATCTACCGAAAAATGCATCCAAGTTTTTAAAAATCAAAAATTTCGAAAAAAAATCAGTTTTTTTTTATTTTAAAAAATGATTCTAGAGGTTATTTTAGGATAATTCTCCGAAATAGTTTTAAAAAAAAGATTTTTTTTACTATTTTTAAATTGATTTTGGAGTGTTCCTACCGGTATGTATTTTAAGCATGGAGTGTAGCGGAACCTCACCCTATATATATATATATATATATATATATATATATATATATATATATATATATATATAGATTGGGTTTAAAAGAGATCTCTAATTCTATAGAGATCTAAGGATCCCTTCCTAACCACCCATTTTTCCTTATATCTTTGTTCTTTTTTTTACATTTTTTCTAAAAAAATTTTTTACTTTTTTCTTTTACCTTTTTATTTACTTTTTATTTTTTTATTTTTTTTTCTTCCGAAAATCACATTTGATTTTCAACCTTACTTTTTAAAAATCAAATGTGATTTTCAATCTACAAATCTTTTATGGGTAAATTCATGTTTGATTTTAAAAAATTATTGATTATTTTTTACCAAAATCACATGTGATTTTTAACGTACAAACTATTTTGTTTATAAAATCACATGTGATTTTCGAGAAACAAATTTTTCAAGTGTGACTTTAAAATTTATAAATTTTGGTTTTTGAAAATCACATGTGATTTTCGACAAAAAAAAAAATTCACGTGTGATTTTAAAATTTATAAATTTTGGTTTTTGAAAATCACATGTGATTTCAATTTTTTACAAAAAAGTCACATGTCATTTTGAAAAAAAAAAAAAACGCTAAGTAAAACATAGCAAAAAAAAAAAAAAAAAAAAAGAATTAAAAAACAAAAAATAAAATAAAATATTAAGGGAAAAATGTATAGCTAGGAAGTGGATCTCTTGATATCTAGATAATTGAGAATCCCATTTGAACCTCTCTCTCTCTCTCTCTCTCTCTCTCTCTCTCTCTCTCTCTCTCTCTCTCTCTCTCTCTCTCTCTCTCTCTCTCTCTCTCTCTCTCTCTCTCTCTCTCTCTCTCTCTCTCTCTCTATATATATATATATATATATATATATATATATATATATATATATATATATATATATATATCATTTCTTAAAATAAAAACTCGAATTATATGAATATAGGAATGATTGTCCTAACATTTTATACACTTTCGGTATAGTTGTTATCTTTTTTTTTTTCTCCAGTTTTAAATGGCATAAAAAAAACGAACAATCATTTTTTAAATATAAAAAGTAATAGTTAAAAAATATTTCTTGTAATATTGCAATGTTCAAATTCATTTTACTCGATAACATCGTGATCAACTGATGCTTGTATAACAAAACAACTTTTTTCTAGGGTTTTGAGTTTTAGTTTTTCCAAATTTTTGATAGTTGTTGATTAATTTTTTTATTTTATAAAATCTATTATAATATATCGGAAGATGTTTCGTGCCATAGTTTCCATACATAAGAAATCATATAAAACTTCTAATAATTGAACCACATCGATACCATAAAATAGTTGATTTTGACTTTTCATATTTATTTTATCTAATTATTAAAATACTGGTCTTCTAACTCAAAGTACTTTTACCCTCTTCTCAAAATACGTAAACTTTGTATTTCGAGCATAGCTTTTCTTATAATACATATTAAGTAAGTGATTCGAGTGATAATAATAGAATTCAAAAAAGGTTTTTGTCTAAATTTGAATACAATCTATGATTGTATAGAGATGACTCAAAACTCTAAATAAATTATATATTTATTTTAGTGAAAACTTATGAATATTTTTGTTTTGTCATAGGACACAAATAATACAAACAAAACAAATAGAAAATATAGCAGTAAATATTGCATAATCCATAAGAGCATCTACATAGTTTTGGGCAACAAATTACGTAAAAATGTTTTTAATAAACAAGAAAATACAAAAACGTATGTATATATAATTCATATTCTACTTTAATATCAAATTAAAATTTATAATATTCTACTTTAATATTAAATTAAAGTTTATAATATAGTAAAAGTTAAAATACTAAATTGAAATCTATACAATTAAAAAGCCAGCCCCAATAAACTTATATTTCTACTAATCCAATAACAAAATAAATTTCAAAATTAATATCCTAACAAATAGGGGATAATACTCTCCTAAAAGTAATTTAAAGGAGCATTGGCTACCTTCTTTAAGTAAAAAAGCAATTAATAATTATTTTTTGATTTGGATTGTTGGTTTGAGCGTAAAACAAAGAAAAGAAAAGGAAGTAAGAAGAGGTTTTAACTCTAAATTAAAAAGAAAAAAAAAAAAAAAAAAAAAAAAAAAAAAAAAACTTACATTTTTAATATCCTCTAACCAAAACAGAGACCAAGATTATTCAAAAATTTTACACAAAAATAAACAACACCTTACTGTTATCAATTAGCTTTTTTAAACAGGGTTAGTTTACTTGTAGCCTTTAATTCAACAATTTAGGTAAATCATTTACAATTCTACCTTCAAAATCAAAATCTTATGCTTGTGAAAATTCTATTTGTGATGGACATGTTTTTAGTGATCTACCATTATATGATCTTAACAACTTTTATATTATACTCATTAGAAATATGATCATTAGAAATATGATCAAATAAGACACTAAGTAATTCACATTCACATTCTAAACTTAACATTTTATAGGAGTAAAGCCTATTCGTTAATGACTATGTGTTCCTGTTCAGTGATACAACTAGATCGACAGCTCTCAACAACAGCCTGCTAAAAAAAATCTTAGGTTTTAACTTTAGTTCTTACGTTACTCTTTTTAGTATTTATTTTTTGATTACTATTTTACTTAGTTTTAAATTTTGATTTTATGTTTTTATCTTTTTCGTAATATTTTGTTTTGGTTAAAGGCTTTATTTTGCAGGGTTTGCACTACTAAACAAAGTAGCTACGTCGTTATTTTTTTTTGGTTTTGTATAGATATTTGTATCAAATTATTTCATTTTCAATTGTATTTTGTTTAATACAATTAATTATTGATCGAAATATTGTTATATCTTATTTTGATATACGACAATATGAAAATAACTTTAATACAAAAGTTATATGCATTATTGCGATACAACTTTATGTTATATTGGTGTATGATTTTCGGTTGTTGTCAATTTGGTTTTTTTAATTTGTTTCCCATTTTCGTTGTTTATTTAGTTTTATTCCTTTGCATTTTGTTTTAAATAAGGTTACTATATTTTTCTAATTTTATTATATGATCATTATCGTTAACTAATCATTGTTTATATTAACTTTTTATATTACCTGTCGGTTAAAAACTCGTTACTTACATTTTTAACCAATATGTAATTAATGGCCGACCTATAACTATACTTATGATTTATCGTATGCATTAAACCTATTAGTACGAGTACTACTATCAAATATTAGGCTATACGGTGTGGGGGGCTTTATCATTTGATGATGTGGAGTGATAGAGGTGATATGTAGGAAAGAGAGTGTGATTTGTAGGAAAGAGAGTGTGATGATGTGGAGTGATGAAAATGGGTGGTGTGGTTGTGTGATGATGTGGAGTGATAGAGGAAAGAGAGTGTTATTTTAAAAAGTTGTATATTTATAATTTTTTTTATATAAATGAAATTTAAAAACTTGTATTTTTATTACAAAAAAACAAACACACAATACAATTTATTAAAAAACATATTACGATTAAAGTAAAATACGTTAAAATACTACAATTTATAAAAAAAAACACTTCAATCTTCATCTTCATCGTTGTTTCCTCGGGGGCCGTAATACCAGACATGTTCGATCAAATCGGCTAACAGACTGTGATGGGTACCTTCGTCACGCATGTCACGCATGTTCTGATGTTTCTCTTGTAAACTAATCTGGACTTCTGGTTCGGTGGCATTCTCATCATAATAACCTTGACAATACGCCTTACCTTTGTCTTCCAAAATCATGTTATGAAGAATTATAGCGGCGTACATCGCGTTTCTAATTTTATCTAAACTCCAAGGTCTTGCGGGGTATTTAATTATATGCCACTTTTTTTTCAACACTCCAAAAGCCCGTTCGATGTCCTTTCTTGAAGATTCCTGGGCTTTTTTAAAATGGTTACGCTTCTCGTTTAATTCGTCTCTTTCCCTGAAAGACTTTATAAGCACCGGCCATTTTGGATAAATACCGTCAACGAGGTAATACCCGTATTTGTAGGTTGTGTCGTTAACAATAAACGACTGTTCGGGAGCCGTCCCATTCACAATGTCGTTGAAAAGCGGTGACTGATCCAAGACGTTGATGTCATTATTCGCTCCAGCCATCCCAAAAAATGCATGCCATATCCACAAATCAGTAGAGGCCGTAGCCTCTAACATAATGGAAGGGTGAGCGTGATCACCCCTATGGTATTGACCCTGCCAAGCCACGGGACAATTTTGCCACTCCCAATGCATACAATCCAAACTGCCTAGCATACCGGGAAAATTGTGTTTTTCATCATGAACCATCGTAATCTGCTGTATGTCGCTCCAACTAGGACGGCGTAAATATCTCTTCCCGTATAAAGAAACCATACCTATTTTAGATATTATTACATTTTAAGTACTAATAAATTTTAAAGTAAACTAATTAAAAATGTAAAGGTTAAAAATTTACCTTCGCAAAAGTAGGCAAGAGAGTCACGTGAAATTCTTTCGGACATTTTTAAATACTCGTCCCACATGTCACTACAAGTGCCAAAAGCAAGTTGTCGTATGGCGGAGGTGCATTTCTGAATCGGTGTAAACCCAGCCCTTCCTCTAGCATCTGGCCGTTGCCTAAAATACTCAAAATTGTTTTCAAAATCGTGGCATATCCTGAGAAACAGCTCCCTCCTCATTCGAAAACGACGGATAAACATCTGGTCGTTGTAGGTGCAACCCGGAGAAAAGTAAGATTCCATTAGTAGTGTGTTAGCTGCTTCACGGTTACGTTCTATGACGGTTCTTCTTCTAGTAATTGGTCTTTCGATATGTTGTGATGCGTGCCTAACAACGGCTCTAATCGTTTCGGCTACAATTGAATTTTCATCCGAACTTGACGAACTTGACATTTTATAAAACTTTGTGTGTTTTTGGTATAAAATTTGAGAGAGAAAGAGAGTTTGTTGTGTGGTTTTATAAAACTTTGTATGATATTTATAGAAGAGTTTAAAAAACTATCCGTTGCATGTAACCTTTTCCTCTCGTTCACGCCGTTGAAATCTCCACGCCTGCGCAAAAAATTTGAGGACAACGCCCTTGGGGTGTGGAGGAGGCGTTGTCGGGGCGTTGTAGTCCAAGGTGGCGGGGCGTTGTGGTGTTGTTAAAGCCCCATACCGTGTAGCCTTAAAGATGGTACTTTAATTACACAAAATGACAAATATATAGTTACAATCAATCACATAGAAAAAATATATGTATATTCCTAAACAAACTTTTATCTCCCATAAAGTTATTTCAAGTCTCCCGTTTTAGTAAAGAGTTTTGTTAAAGTCATTAATATTTAAATATGAGGTAATTATGACGTTGAAGAAAAATGGGATTAAAAGTTATTATCTTTTGAAAAGCAATTATGTTAATAACTAAAAATAAAAACTAACAAGATATATCGGAGGGAACATCCTTATACATGGTGCGTTTAACATCAGTCATTGTCCATCCCACTAAGATAACTTCAGGTAACTCTTTTGACTCAGTGGGACACCAACTACCGAAACTCGAAACCATAACCTTATCCAGAAATCTCACTAGTGGGCCTATGAATTTTATGGAGGTGTGTATTGTTGGGACAACAACCTAATCGTAACTAACAAGATACTATCAAATACTCTAAAATGATTAAACCAATCAACGCGATTTTAAACTTACCCCACACTAGAAAATACAATGACTCTAAAATGATTTATACGACCAAATCAACAAAACCATACAAATGTATAACTACTTAAGGAAATCAACGACATAAAGAATGAAAACTGGTTAAAGATCAACCATGACCTTACAACTAAGACAAACTTGTTAAAACCTCAAACTAACATATTTTCGGCCACCCAAGACTGTGGCATCACGAGATGTGGAGAAGGTTACCACATAAATTACTCAAGACTTCATGAACACCAGTGCTGAAACAATTCAAGTTGAATGCTCCTTGTTGATCCATGATTGTTGATTGTTGTTGAAACTCCCAAAATCAACCATACCAAGCCACACAACCTAAATCATTCTCAAACCCACCGGATCTCAGATACAATGTATCTGACTTAGAGGGTGATCGCAAACTACTAAAAACACAAGATGAATCCACATAAAAAAAAACTCATACTAGACCCAGTTAAAAGATCCGACGTTGTTTTTATAAGTCCTAATTAGACATACAAAGTTATACTCAAACTTATACCCGTGATTTATTATGATGTTGAATGTTTATATAATTATGATTTTTAAGTAACTAATGTAGATAAAATCAAAATAAATAGTTATATTTAATCTTTAACAATTGGTTTTATTCTAACTTGTAACAAACTTTTTTCAATCATTCATACTAATATATACCATAGAGGTTTTCAAAACAAAATAAAACCCCCTTTCACATCACATCATAGTAAAAGACTAAACAAATGTGATAGTTCGGCGACGCATGTTGTTAGTGCTAATTAAAGCGTGTGGGGTAGTTATGTGATACTACTTATTGGACATATGGCATGTGGTATGGTTATTAAAATATTTCTAAATATAACGACTCTAATCCCTTCTAGATACATAAGTCTTTTTTTGGTTTATCTAGACATATGTTATAGCTTTTAGATATTTATAAAACAAATTATACGTTTTTTTCTTTACATAAATTTTTAACTATATGTATTATAGCTATGTTGTTTCTAAGATACACGTACTTGACATTCATGTACCGGTTTCAATTTTCGTGTAATTGGCTACATCAAGAATTTGAGAGATCATAGTTTAACCGGTTCTTACATAGATTATGTTTTACGTAAAATCTTTAAGTATGATAAGAGGAAATGACCGTTTATCTTTTATTTTTCTTTTTGTTATCAATTTTTTAAAGATATTTGAAGTAACTTATATTGTAGAAGATTAGTTGAAAAACTTTGTGGATATATTTAGTAAAACTAGCTTGTAGTTAGAGCTAGTAGCTAGTTACTTGAGCTGAAAGTTTGAGCTTATATTTAAAGTTGAAAGCTTACACTTTTATTTATCGTATATGTGTTTAGAAAGTAGCTGAATTTTGAGTTTAAAAATGTAAAATGACTAAAAAATATATAATAATATAAATTTTATGAGGGATATTTATGTAATTTAGCATCATATAAGTCCAAACTATATTTATAAGCTATTTGGAGTAACTTATATTTTAGGAGTTTATTTTTATAATAAATTTTACAAATAAGCTTCAACCAAACAAGATGTATTTAGAAAAAAACTAAAATCCTAAATAAGGTTCGTTTAAACCCTATTTAAGTTCGCACCAAACATAGCCATAATGTAAATATTATAATAGTAGGTTTCTCCGTTGTTTTTAACATAATATTTAATTAGACCATGTTTTGTTTGTTAACGACTTTCCGAGTCACTAAATATAAATTAAATTTAGAAGGAAATTAATGGGTTTTCTACTTACCACAACACAACACAACATAACAACAATGGGTCCAAATCACTTATTTACATAGACTCTATTTTGTTGTCAATTCAGAAGTCAACAAAATAAATTCTTCTAGGATCAGTCTCTTTTTATTCAATTTTATTTATTTACGAGGAAAACTTGATATAAATGCCAAAAACTTCAATATCGTCACATGTTGAAATGGTGCCAATGCATAATGGCGATAAGTTCGTAGGAATGTTAAGTCGTAGTATGCAACATGTGTATGACGGACATAGAAATCGAAACAAAGGTTACTTGTGCACAAAGACTCATCCTTTGAATCAGGGTATTTTCTATGCGGGTGAGCAAGTAGCCCACGAGTAATGATTTGACATGTCTAGAGTTCGAATATTAGAGCGGTCTACTTTTAACAACCAAAGTTTCATATAATGATCCAAAAGAAGGCCAAGAAATGTAATGGTTTCTCTCTAAACTCCCTCAATCCGAAAAACACCAAAGCGGAAATAGACATTGGCATTCTCAACAACTGGGAATGCGGTCTAGGACCCTTCGCTTAACATGTATTTACCCAATCTCCATAAATACATAAAGCTGATTTTGTGTAATATTTATATACATATAAAGATTTGAGTTAGTGTCATTAATATGTAGTTAATAGTGTCACTAATATGATATAATATCAAAATTACTTTGAGTTTAAATGACGAGAAACTGCAAATCCAATCCAATTCATTCGATGATTGGGCGTCAACGTCAGCAACTGTTGTCTAGTTTCAACAAAAAATGACAAATCTCGCATTTGAGCCTGCAAGTTGAAGAGCTTTTAAGTATCAACTACCCAATTTTTTGAGCTCTTAAGACTTGAATAGTTTAAAGTATCAACAATGTATAAATTCATAATCAGAAAACCAAGTCAGCTCCAATACTCTGCCCACAATTACACATCAGCTACAACGATGCCTGGTTGGATTTATGATTTATGTCTATCAGAAGCCAGAATTCCCTCTCCAATAAGAGTTCTCGACCTTTAATCCCAACCATAGTAGCTCGTATGCTTCTGGCTTACGATCCATTCAGTTCGACGTTAATCCTTTCATCGAAAGAGTTTCTCACAAATAAACGAATCTAAAAAATAGACAATAAAATTATTAATCATGAGAATACTATCATAACCACACTCTACCCAGAAACTCGCGGTATATTAGATATCAAAGGCCAAAGAAAATGTACTTATTGTCCGGCCTTTGATTGACTAAATCCACAAGGAAACGTTAGGGCCAAACCCAACTTTCTTCTATTAAGATAATACAAAATGAATGTTCACAAAACCATTAGAAAAAACAGGCAGCAGCAGCAGAACAAACGTAAAAGTTAGAACCGTCATCTATAAGCAAAGTGGTTAATCATTTACAATGCTAGATGCAACAGAATCAAATGCTTCCTTTATTTCATCTTCCGTCATCTCAACTGTATCATCACTGTCGTAATTTTTTATGTCTCCACCTTTTTCAATCTTTGGACGTTTCATCTTATTATCTGTTATGTCATCTTCTAAATTTTCGAGCTCGAATTCATAAATGCGTTTGCAGACAATAGCTTGGTGGTAAATGTCTTTCTTAGATACCGGATTATCTGCATCTGTGTCAAGCTTGTTTAGCTCCTCAACGACCCGTGGTACAAAACTCCACTCGTCGATTATTTTCCCAATGCCCTGTTAACACAATGTTAAAAAGCCATAAAAACAGTTTAATAATTTTGATAGTAAACTTAAGGAGAATTACATACTTGCCCTTTGTTAAGTGAATCTATGGCGTCCTGCAAACATGTCATGATTCCTTCGGCTGCTATCTTCTTCAGTTCACCTGGATCAGGCTGTGTAACGCGCAAAGTGAGGTTAGTCTTTCCTATCTTTCTTTTTTTTAGTAAATCATATAAATGGTTAGTGTGGTATATATCAAATTATGATTTTCGTCCCAACAGTTTGTTTATTGCACATATTGCCCTAAGACTGAAACTTGTAACACATATACTCCCTAACATTGATACTTGTAGCACAAAAATCCACCGAAGGAACGAAACTAACAATGTCACAAGTTACATTTTTATGGACGATGTCACGATTAGTGTAATGAACAAACTTTTTGGGGACGAATGAAAATAATTCGGCATATACTATAAGGATCTTTTATGTCATTTACTCGTTATAGCATAACTAAGTAAGAGCAATATGGCTTACCTTTTCCTCTTGACTGTTCAACCATGATATCGTCTGTTTCATGTCGTCTATTGCCCATTTCTTCACTTCAGGGGTTAAAAACTCTTTTTTAGCATTATGGGTGGTCTGCTTCAGATATAAAATACAGAAAGATTAGTACAACTGATACTACAAATAAATGAAAAGCAGCAGCTGTAGCCTGTAATCATAAGTTCAATCATCCATCGTTTCTTATCAACAAATATACAAATAGCTGAAAAGGTTAACTGTCGGATGGTGATGTCAATGCACTGGTAAATGTCCAAATTTGCAATTATCAAAAAAACAATAAAAAGCTTGCCAATTGCTCAAAAATTTAAAAATATCGGTAAAAAAAACCTTGCGTGATGAAGAAGCGCGTGAGTTTGAATTTGAAGATTTATCTTCTTGCTTATAAGGTT
Source organism: Senecio squalidus (assembly GCA_910822075.1). Lineage (NCBI taxonomy): Eukaryota > Viridiplantae > Streptophyta > Magnoliopsida > Asterales > Asteraceae > Senecio > Senecio squalidus. Next base: position 12,865,842 of record CAJVGC010000508.1, on the reverse strand, counting down.
TTTTTGGTGAAGATCGTTTTGGTTCTGCAAGCGACAAATAGACCAGATTCAAAGAATATCACACAAAATTTAGAACAGAAACAATTTTTAAAAAAAACTTTTAATTGATTAGAGAGAAGGAGAGCGAGAGAGACCATGGGTTGGTTCAGTAGAACTACTTTGATGCTTCCATGGTTTACCAGCATTTAAAAGATAAGGCTCAATGCCAACAAGTTTTTTCTCGTTGTAACACTCAGTTATCCAATCCTGAAATAAAATCACCTAAGTTTGTAAGATACTCGTCTTTATAATTTAAAATTATTAATGAGATATTAAGTTAAACCTTGGAAACAATGGTTCCATTATCGGCCTCAACTTGTCGAAACTTTGGAGTATTAGGAAATGCACAAACTAACAAAGTACAATTGGCGTTCCAATCAGCTTGATATTCAGCCCCCATTTCCAAAGCATGAGAACGTAACATGCTTCGTTCAGGGTTAACAAACCCCGAAAGTACAAATACAACCCCTTCCTAAAAGCATCAATGTTATGATCAAAAAATGTAGCATAAGAAATAAGTGAATAAGATAATATAGACCGTTTTGCACCATGATTTTGGGAGATTTATTAGCACGTATACTTGATTCAAGTTGCTTATTATCAAACGATTTATCGGAGTCTCTTGAACTCATCCATGAAGGCAGATTCCGTCCTTTGGCCTTATGACTTCCGGTATCAGGCATCTCAAAATTTCTATATCACAAATAACCGCAATAGGTTAACTAATATTCAAAACTACTCAGTAAGCTTGCAATAAACAGGAAATGCGTATAAATCAATCCGTAAATAGTTATAATTTCCGAGTATAATTACAAATACACCTTCCACTTAATTCTATAAACACAAAACAAACAATTAAAATTACAAAAACAATAAAATGTATAAAATTGAGGCAAATTCGCTGGAAAAAATATCAAAAATTTGAGTTCAAATTGGTGGTAAATTGAGTAAATTGATGGGATGATATGTGAAAAATTACAAAGGAATTGATGAATTGAAAATCTACCGGTAGTTTTTTCCGGTAACGGTCGGTGATTGAAATATTTCGCCGGTAGGTTTTGGAATTGGGACCTACAACATGTAGGTATCAACCTTAATGACGTGGCCTTGGAGGTTTAAACAAACATCCAGGTTTATACCAATTAATGTATCTCAAAAGTATAAAAAAAAAGGTACAACTTAGAAGGATACAAAGTGTTGTTAGATAGTAGATGGAGTATCACTTTCTAATATAGGGTTATACATATTCATATGTATCCATATATTCTTATAATTAGTGCTGGAAAGTTAAAATAGGATATAAATTCATATTAATATCTATTTACTATATTATGTAGGGCATCTTTGACATAATTAATTTGAGTTGAAGCTTAAGTTTAGACTGGAGATTAAACTTATGATTGGTGCTAGAGTTGATGTATAAAGATAAAAAAATATATTTGGTAAAGTAGATAGAGTTGAAGCTTATCAGAGTAAAAAGATATAAAAATATATATTTTTAATTAAAATGAAAGGTATTTACATTATTTTATAAACCATAAGCTCAGAATCTTTTCATAAGCTACTTCAATTAGCTTATGAAGGGCTTATATTTTTCAAAAGACCGTCGAACCAAACGAGGTTTATAGAGTGACTTATCAAAAACGATAAGTAGGGGTGAGCAGGACCACCAAAAACCGAAAAACCGAAAAAACCGAAAAAAGCCATACCGAAAAACCGAACCAATACTAAAAACCGGCGGTTTGGGTTTTAATATTTGAAAAACCGGATTTTTCGGTTCGGTTCGGGTTTTATGTAGGAACCGAACCATTTGGACCCGAACCGAACCGTTTACCTTATTAAAATTAAATTTAAATATCTTATTATTATATTATAACAATATAAATATAATTATCATTATAGTTATCTATTTTGAATTCCCTCTCAAAAATTAGAAAATTTTCTTATCGTAAATCTTATAAATAATTCAAAATATGGTGCAATGCATACATGCGTATTTTTATGATATCATGTCTTTGAAATCATATTATTATTTTTTTACTATTATGTGTATGAAATCAAACTGTTCAATATATAAATGTGTGTTCTCATATCAGTATATGTGAAAGATGTTAAAAAAATCATTGCAAATATACATATGTGTGTAGATTTTAGTATGCATCTTTTAGGTTATTTACAACCTTTTTACAATGCTATTGGACTAAAATCGTACGAGACCTACTTTTGATTTTTAACTCATCTTTTATTATGAAAAAACCCGGAAAAAACACAAACCGAACCTAAAAAAAACCGGAACCGAAAAAAACCAAACCGGTTGAAAAACCGAACCGAACGGATTCTATGGTTTCAAGAACCGTTTTTCGGTTTGGGTTCGGGTTTAGATAAAAACCGACCCAACCCGATCCATGCTCACCCCTAACGATAAGATTAAACCCTTACAAGCCCCCAAAATCCCATCTGTCAAACACACCCTTGGTATTGTTGTTTTATCTAGTATATCTTTTTGTTTTGATTTAATAAATGTGTTGATGTCTTATTAGTCAAAGATGTATGTTGAATTATAAGTGAGTCCTAAAAATGTTTTAAATTTATGGTTGCCATCTTAGACAACTATGACTTTTATAGTATTACGGTTTTTATATTGTCATGTTTAAAAAATATTTAAATTAAAGATAAAAATATTATAGACGAAATTGTCTGTCCATAGAGCTCACGTTCGATATATTTTTCACAAAATTTCTTTAGGTTTTTTCTTCGAAATTTGAAATTTTATATTATAAAATCCTATTTTACCCAATGTAATATTAGTAGTATAACATGTAATTTTTTTTATGTTTTTCTTATTCTAATTTAATATACATCATATAACGTATCTATGTTTTATAATTTACATTTCATATAAAAATCACATGTGATATTACCTTATAAATTTCAACATTTGGCCATAAACAGAAAAATAAAGTCATAAAAATTCAAACTTTTTTCCGGTCCATGTAGGTTATACATCATATAACATTGTTGTATTTTAAAATTCATATTTAGAGTTAAAATTATGTGTGTTATTCGAGGTTCACATATGATTTCATGTACAGTCACATCTCACCAAAAAAAAAGTCGTCAATATATAACACATCTGTTCTAATTAAAGATAAGTACTTTGGAGGACAATTGAGTAAAACAATTTTGTTGAGGATAGCATATTCAACGAACTCGATCAATTCTACAACAATGTTGTCGTCAAATATAATCTTGCAAGTAAGAGAGTGGAATCTAACATGAAGAAGTCAGAGGTCATCATTAAGGATTCGTTTTATATACAAAATATACCAACACATGTCAATGAAAGAGGATCAGATGTGGATGTGTCTCTATCTTATACATTTTTAGGAAATGAACACCGTTTTAAAATATAGAGAGAATATTTTAGACGAGGTTGGGCTAAAATATATGTAACTCTATTGGCCATTATTCTATCTTCAATGGAATTCTTGATGGGCCTAGTATATTTAACACGTAAGTTTGGGTGTGTTTGGATATTTTTTGTAAAGGTTTCTGATAAAAAAAAATCGATTCGAGATGGTTAATTTCCCAATAATATCTTGATTAGAAAGGAATTAACTTATAATAAACTTAACACTTTTCTTCTTCGTTATTAATGGAAAGATTACATATAAATAAGAAAACATAAACTACCTACTAGTTCTTAAAATGAAAACATGACTCCATTAACTGATAACTAACTTGAATATCAAACACTAACATGTTTAAATAAAAATGACAATAATAAAATAAAATAAAATTGTTACTTATAATTGTTTTGCCAACTTATCAAACATGTATCATTTTCTCAGTTTTATGATTTGGTAGTTATTCTCCATGTGGGTTTTCCTTTTAGCTAATTTAGTAGACTTTTTAATTTACTAGCTTATGTAAGTAACAGAATTCCTATTATAGTTTGGATTATATTAAAAACTTATTTAGGAAGGTTTTAATAAGCTTAAATGAGGCTTATGGCTTTCTTAAGATTTCTTTCTTCGGTACAAGTTAACTCAATCACTTAATAAAAAGTTATAAGCTTATAAATAATAAGCAATAAACTACTTATAAAATATAAATATAAGTCTAACAAACAAGCTTAAACAAACACCTCCTTAGAGCACCCGGAGTGGGGGGTTCTCGCCTCGTTGTCCACTCACAACGAGCGTTGAGCTCGTTATGACACCGAGTGCCTTCGTTGTCAGCGGGCCGTTGTGCCCACAACGGCTCATTCTCGAGTATTTGTTTTTTTTTTTTTTTTTTTTTTTTTTTTTTTTTTTTCTAACGGTAATAATACCGTTAATATATATATATATATATATTTTTTTTTTTTTTTTTTTTTTCCAAATTCATCTATAAATACCCCCCACAATCTAACCAAAAAATCACACCAATTCTCAATCTCTTTCTATCTCAATATTTTCCTATAAACCATATTACAAAAAATGAGTTCGAATTCTTCAACCGATCACGATGTTTCGGATTCGTCATCTTCCGACTCCGAATTGTTACAAGTTCTAGCCATGTCGGTACAAGCTTTGGAGATGGAAGAAAATGAGGCGCAAAGTTCTCGGCGTACGGTGAAAAAGAAAAGGTGTTATATCAACCGCGATCGCGCCGAAGCAAACGAAAACGTGGTACGACATTACTTCTCCGGCGAAAGCGTATACCCGGATGAATATTTCCGTAGACGGTTTCGTATGAGAAGACCTCTTTTCCTCCGAATAGTCGAAGGTATATCTAATTACTCTGTAGAACCTATACCCGACTATTTTAAATATTTCACACAACGCCCCGATGCAACGGGTAAAATGGGTTTTAGTTGTTTGCATAAATGCACGTCGGCTATTCGTGCGATGGCGTACGGGATTACTCCGGACGCCTTCGACGAATATTTACAAATGTCTGAAAGAACTTCAACCGAATCCTTTGATAATTTTTTAAAATGTGTAATCCATCTATATACAAACGTTTATCTAAGAGCCCCCACACAAGTTGATGTTTATCGTTTATATCAAAAACACGATGAGGTTCACGGTTTTTCGGGTATGCTTGGTAGCATAGACTGTATGCATTGGAAATGGGATCAATGTCCAAATGCATACAAGGGGCAATACACACGAGGTGACCATGGTTATCCAACGGTTATGTTGGAAGCTGTTGCCTCGTACGATCTATGGATATGGCATGCTTACTTCGGTGTCGCCGGGTCGAACAACGACATCAACGTGCTTAAACAATCGCCGTTGTTTCATGATATGCTCAACGACTCATCCCCGGACTACACATTCACCGTCAACGGCCACCAGTACACCAAAGGATATTACCTTTCAGACGGTATATATCCGGAGTGGTCGACATTTGTTAAAGCTTTCTCGTACCCATTTGAAGAACCTAAGCGAAAATTTAAACGTTTTCAAGAGAGTGCGAGAAAGGATATCGAACGGGCATTCGGTGTTCTTCAAGGTCGTTGGGGTATTATAAAACATGCCGCTAGATTTTACAAGATGAACAAACTTAGAAGAGTTATGTATGGGGCTATTATATTACACAACATGATCGTTGAAGACAACGGACGGTCGATATGCGATGCCGATGAATGGTATGCTCCTCCGGTACCCATTCCGAGAACTTATAACGAGAGAATCAACGAACGTATCCGGATTAACCGAGAGGTTAGAGACAGGCCCACACACCACGCACTCCGGGAGGATCTCGTGGCCTACATTTCGACACTTCCGGATAACTATCGACAACGTTAGCTTTTTTTAATTATTGTATTGTAATTTTTTTTAATTATTGTATTGTGTTTTTTTTTTAATTATTGTATTGTAATTTTTTTTTAATTATTGTATTGTGTTTTTTTTTAATTATTGTATTGTATTTTTTATTTAATTATTGTATTGTATTTTTTATTTTAATAAAATGTATTATTTATTTTATTTAAATCTTTTAAGAAAAAAAAAAAAAATTAAACTCCCACCACCTTCACAACCCTCCCTATCATAACAACCCAATAATCTCACAACCCACATTCTCACTGCCACGTCATCACCTTTTTCCCCCACAACCTCCACAACCCACATTGTGGCTCATTATCACTTCGGGTGCTCTTAGTCAGATTGTATACTATTGGCCCTATTCTCGCCCCGATCCTTAGGAAACACATCTAAACAATCAGTTGTTCTAATTAGTTTAATAAATAAACCTGTGTTTATTAAACAAGTTGTTCAATTTTTATCCTAACTTGCAAAAAATTTATGAACTCTCAGTTGTGGCATATGCAAATAGTCCGAGTTCTTCATAATTTAGTTATGATCTTTGTTTTATCTTGTACTAGATTATTAATCCACGGATTACGCGAATGACATAAATATATATAAAAGTTTAAACTGAAATAATAAATAAGCATAAGTATCTGTAAACATTATGTTCAACATTTTTTAAGAAAATTAAACTAAATTTATAGAATTAAACTATATATAGATTGACTGTTCATAATAATAACTAATTCAGATATATAAGATATATAAAAATCATAAACATATGATTAAATATTTAAAATAAATCTAGGTATAGAATATGTTTGAGCAAGGATTGACAGGCTCAGTAACTTGGGTTAGATTGATCACTCTCTTGGCCTCCTGCTCAAGCAGTGCAAACCTAACAGACTCTTGGCGAGTCTAAGGTGGACAAGAGATTGATCGGAAGGGCTTGACGGAATATGGTTAAGTATTCCGGTCAGTGAGTATGTGAGGAAGGTGATGAAGTTGTCTCCAAAACCTGAAGTGTTAAGTATTTATACCCAACACTTCCAGGTATTAACAACGTATGGCAATGATGACCATTTATGGCTCATCAATAGGATTCCAATGGCTATTAACGTCTATGTCATTAATATAACTTTATTAATGCTCTGACGGTTACACTCAAGGATTAGGCTTGAGTGTCTGACTGGTAGGATGTCAGGAGTATGGTACTGTGAGACGAACTCCAAAGCATCAGTGTTGGTCTACACAAATCCTTATACATGCCAGGCCATGAGTGTCGGACTGATCGGCAGATCTCCAGACACAGGGGCGCTAGGTGCCGGGACACAGCCGGGACACGGGGCTTGGCTCCCGGACACTGCCGGGGCACGGGGCCTGGTTCCCGGACGCTGCCGGGACACGGGACCAGGTTTCCGGACACTGCCGGGATACGGGCTTGGCTCCCGGACACTGCCGGGACACGAGGCCAGGTTCCCGGACATTGCCGGGACACGGGGCCAAGTTCCCGGACACTGCCGGGACACGGGCTTGGCTCCCGGACACTTGCCGGGACACGGGCTTGGCTCCCGGGACATTGCCGGGACACGGGCTTGGCTCCCGGACACTTGCCGGGACACGGGCTTGGCTCCCGGGACATTGCCGGGACACGGGCTTGGCTCCCGGGACATTGCCGGGACACGGGCTTGGCTCCCGGGATATTGCCGGGACACGGGCTTGGCTCCCGGGACATTGCCGGGACACGGGCTTGGCTCCCGGGACATTGCCGGGACACGGCTTGGCTCCCGGACACTTGCCGGGACACGGGCTTGGCTCCCGGGACATTGCCGGGACACGGGCTTGGCTCCCGGGACATTGCCGGGACACGGGCTTGGCTCCCGGGATATTGCCGGGACACGGGCTTGGCTCCTGGGACATTGCCGGGACACGGGCTTGGCTCCCGGACTGATTCCCGGACACGGCCTGGTTCCCGGACACGGGGCCAGGTGCCGGGCCATTTTTCCTGGTCGCGGGGCTTCTGGTGTCGGTTCTGGCCCTTTTGTCACATTTAGTGGGTCGAACCCAAATGTTAGGATTGATAGGCTATAAATATAAGCCATCACCTACTAACACTATCATGCCCCCCAGTTAGGTTTTAAAAAATAAAGTTTTGAAGCCTAACTTCATGCATTTAATGGCTTTGCTTTGGGTTTGACCTTGCCTTTTCCACGCTTGGCATGTCTTCGCCTAGTTATTGTCTATGATTTTTGTTAGTATCTGCACAAGTAGCTCTTTCATGAAGTGGATGAAGGAGGATGGTGCCAGATTGCTAAGTGCATACATATGGACTTCAAACTGATTGGGATTTGAACCTTCAGAGTGTGTCCATCACAAGTATTCTTTCCATTGTACTACGACATTTGGATAAGTAATGTGTCTATGACACTTTTGACTATCTATTGTGCCCATGACACATTTAGATTTGTATTGTGTGCATCACACCTAGATGGTCAAAGGTAGATTGACTAAGAAGAATGCCCATCTCACTCGATGTAAGGAAGACAAAATGTGGTTGGCATGTATGGATTCTGCCATTCCTTCTAAAAGGGATTTATTAGATGTCTTCGCGATTGTGCTTAATCACGTACTTAATCACCCTAACGTGATATATGTGCCTTGGGATGCCAAATAGTCATTTCTTATGCATGAGAGACATCTTGCAGACTCTTTACCCTGGTGTTGGGATTGCAGTGCTGCCTTATTCCGATCCATTGGGTCACGGGGATATGTTGTGTGACAATGGTATGTTGAAGACTCGAGCTTTTCCAATCAGGAGCTGACTCGTGGAAGGTTTTGATATGTCTGCGCCAGACATCCTTACTCTCATTTCACGAAAGCCTTAGTATTTTCTTTTTGTGTTTGTAACACAATTTCATTTGTATGACTTAGCCTTTTTCTATCATATGATATGTTTGGACTACCATTTGTAGTTTTTTCTATTTGTGTATGTTGCTATAAATTTTGTATGTGATGGTTTTACATTATATAACCTTGAAATGAAAAAAATGTATTATTGGATGATCAGACCAATAACATTTATGTGGCTTCATAGCTTTGTCAGATGTCTATGTTACATATAGATGTCCGAGACATTTTTGAATTTTATGTTGGTGTCTATGACACCTTTTGAATATTACAATATCATTGTGCTTATGACTCTTTCTTGTGTGCCCGTTGCATGTGTTATGCCCATGGCTTATTACATACAGTGACTATGACAACTGGATGGCAGTGACAAGTTCTTATATGCCTATGACATTTTTCAGATGCATGTAGCATCTTTTAAAGTTTATATTTTGCTCGTGGCACTGTGCCTATGACACTTTTTGTTGGTTAACCTTTATTATTTGTTACTCGCGAGGATTGTCGCTTCCCAATGAGAAGTGCTTGCCTTTCCCCAAGTAGGTGAAAAGACGAAAATGATGATGTGCATGTTTGGCCTAGACAAAAATGTCCATCTTAGCCTAGGCACTTGGTCTGAACGTTGTTCAGAGTTATGTATATGATGATGTGCATGTGTGGCTTGGATTTAAATATCCATCTTGCCCCAATGCACTTGGTCTGAACGTTGTTCAGAATTATGTGATTGTGTACGCACGTGTGTGCAATGTCCTAACCTTGTAATAAAAGGTATTGCTTCATTCGGTATTATTGGGATACATGATCAGACCAATATTATTTTATTTAGGCTCATGGCCTTCCAAGACTTTGCGGGATACATAGATCGGACCACGTGTTATTCTTGAACATGACATTCCATGATTTTGACAAAAAAGTATTTATTAATTGAAATAAAATATGAGAGTAATTACCTTGAAGAATGTTTTCCCATGTTGATACCAAGTCCATCATGGGTGGTGAATATGTGGCCGTCTAAGGTAATCTATGTCGTCCTCCTTCTTCCACAATCCTTGTTAGTTGGGGATTTGTTCACCTATGGTCTAGCTCCTGGGATAAGGTGTTCGACCTTTCCTGCTGGTAGGAGCTGAAAGCTTTTTCTCTTGGGAGGAGGTGAAAGCATTCCCTGCTGGTAGGGGTGAGATCCTTCCCTCTTGGGGGAGATGGAATCATTCCCTGGAGGATGTGAAATCCCTCTCTCTTTGGAGAGGAGGTGAAATTCTTCCTGTTGGGAGGAGGTGAAATCCTTCCTGGTGGATGTGAAATCCCTCTCTCTTGGGAGAGGAGGTGAAATTCTTCCTGTTGGGAGGAGGTGAAATCCTTCCTGGTGGATGTGAAATCCTTTCATCTTAGGGAAGTTGAAATCCTTCCTGAGCACTTGTGGGCAGACATACGTGGTATGGCACTCGTGCCTTGGCAAGACGGCACTCGTGCCTTGGTCCAACACTTGTGCCTTGGTCCGGCAGTAGTGTCTTGGTCCGGCACTCTTGCCTTGCCTTGGTCCAGCACTTGTGCCTTGGTCCGGCATTCTTATCCCGTGTCGGTGAAACCCTTCCCCCTTGGGACTTGGGAGGGGTGAGAGTTGGTAAAACCTTTCATTTTTGTGAGGAGCTGAAATCCTTCCCCCACTTGGAACCCTTCCCCCTCTTGGGAGGGTGGGATGTGATGAAACCCTTCCCCCTTGGGAGAGGTGGGAGGTGATGGTAACCCTTTTGCCCGTGGGAGGGATGAGAGGTGATACCCCACCGTGGCCGGCACTCGTGTCTTGGCCAACGCCTTACCTGGCTGGCACTCATGCCTTGGCCAGTACTCGTTCCCCTTGGCCGGCACATTGCCTAGGCCGGCACTCAGCCTTGGCCGCCTCCCTTTGGAGGGGTGAGAGGTGATGAAATCCTTCTTCTTTTGGGAAAGGTAGGATTTTTCCTTGAAATCTTTATGTATTGGAAGGAGGTGAAACCCTTCTCTGCTGGGAGAGGGTGAAATCATTCCCTGGAAGAAGTGAAACCCTTCTCTCTTATGGGAAGTGAAATCCTTCCCACTTGGGATAATGTGAAATCGTTTCATATTGGGAGGGGGATTCTTCCCTCTTAGGAAGATGGAATCATTCTCTCTTGGGAGAAATGGAATCCTTTCCTCACTTTTTTTTTTTTTTTTTTTTTTTTTTTTTTTTTTTTTTTAAAATAAAAAAATTGGCCGGCTGTCCAAGCGCCGAATATTAAGGTTCGACACTAAATATCAAGTGTGTCGGACGAAAATATCAAGTCCGGACGAAAAATATCAAGTCCGCACAAAAATATCAATTTTTTGCCAAATTGGCCGGCTGTCCAAGCTGGCCGAATATCAAGGTCGGCTTAACTAGCCGACTGTCCGGATTTGGCCGACCTGGTCGGGTGTCCGGAGCTGGCCTAATTGGCCGGCTGTCAGGACCTGGCCGAAATGGTCGGCTGTCTGGAAATGGCTAAAATGGCTCTGGCATAACTGGCCAACTGTCCGGAGCTGGCCGAAATGGTCGGCTGTCCGGATCTGGCTTAATTGGCCGACTGTCAGGATCTGGCCGAAATGGCTGGCCTTCCGGATCTGGCTAAAATGGCTGGCCTTCCGGATCTGGCTAAAATGGCTGGCTGTCCGGATTTGGCCTAACTGGCCGGCTCTCAGGATCTGGCCGAATTTATTTATTTATTTATTTATTTTTGTCCGGATCAATGATCCTGGTTTGTGGAAATGAGATGCAAACCTTTGTTTAAAGAGGTCGAATATATCATCCTTATGACATTGAGTAGGCATTTGAGATCGTGGTGGCAATTTCTGGTGTCGGTGAAATGACTCGAGATAAGTTACTTCCTTCATGGGAAAGATGTACTACTAGTAATTGGATGAATGGAAATGAAATGACTACCATTCCAGGACGGTTATCATGCCAAGATGGCTATTACGCCATGATGGCTATCTTTCCAGGACGACTATCAATGCCGGGATAACTATCATGTCAGGATGGGTATCATGTAAGGATGGATAATATTCTAGCAAAGTTTCTTCCATCCGGATTAGTAATGTGTAAATCAAGTTTGTTACTCTTTATTGTGCCCATGGCACTTTTAGGTTTCTATTGTTCCCCTGACACTTTCAGATCAGTCTTGTGTCCCTGAGACTTTTAGATCTGTATTGTGTCCATGACATTATTTAGATGCATACTATATCCATGACACTTTCTCATCCGGATTATTTCCATGATACGTTTAGATCCATATTGTGTTCATGACACTTTTAGATCTATATCCTGGCCAGTGCATCCTTGTGGTTATGCCAACTAGGGTATGGAATTTGACCACGTCATGGATGGTACACGGAATTGGTCCAATTTTTTAAAGGCCTGCCCAGTAGGACATTGTAGCCCGAAAGTCTCATGGCATTCAATGCCTTTGTGGGATACATAGATCTGACCACTTTATGTATTTTTCTGCTTGACCAACATCAACGGTCTGAGTCAGCATTGCAAATTGCTTTAGACGTGTAAAGCTTGAGAAGAAAAAGAAAAAGAAAAATATTTTATGATCTAAATGGGAATGAGATGAAAATTTTGCTATATCATCCGGTAGTACGTCATCCAGAAGGTCAGCTGGTTTTGATGATTCGGGATATGGTATGGTTATGGTTAAGCCTCCCTCAAAATTAATGAGTGTGGCGGATGGGGGTGGTGGTGGTTATTTTTGATCTAGGCGAAATCACCTTGGTGTAACAGTATACTCCATGGAGAAGATGAGTTGCTACTGTGGCTGGATGAAGAATGAATGAGAAGAAACGAAAATGAAATGAAATGAAACACCGTTGCTAAAACGTGTCCCACGGATGGCGCCAATGTTTGAGCAAGGATTGACAGGCTCAGTAACTTGGGTTAGATTGATCACTCTCTTGGCCTCCTGCTCAAGCAGTGCAAACCTAACAGACTCTTGGCGAGTCTAAGGTGGACAAGAGATTGATCGGAAGGGCTTGACGGAATATGGTTAAGTATTCCGGTCAGTGAGTATGTGAGGAAGGTGATGAAGTTGTCTCCAAAACCTGAAGTGTTAAGTATTTATACCCAACACTTCCAGGTATTAACAACGTATGGCAATGATGACCATTATGGCTCATCAATAGGATTCCAATGGCTATTAACGTCTATGTCATTAATATAACTTTATTAATGCTCTGACGGTTACACTCAAGGATTAGGCTTGAGTGTCTGACTGGTAGGATGTCAGGAGTATGGTACTGTGAGACGAACTCCAAAGCATCAGTGTTGGTCTACACAAATCCTTATACATGCCAGGCCATGAGTGTCGGACTGATCGGCAGATCTCCAGACACAGGGGCGCTAGGTGCCGGGACACAGCCGGGACACGGGGCTTGGCTCCCGGACACTGCCGGGGCACGGGGCCTGGTTCCCGGACGCTGCCGGGACACGGGACCAGGTTTCCGGGCACTGCCGGGATACGGGGCTTGGCTCCCGGACACTGCCGGGACACGAGGCCAGGTTCCCGGACATTGCCGGGACACGGGGCCAAGTTCCCGGACACTGCCGGGACACGGGCTTGGCTCCCGGACACTTGCCGGGACACGGGCTTGGCTCCCGGGACATTGCCGGGACACGGGCTTGGCTCCCGGACACTTGCCGGGACACGGGCTTGGCTCCCGGGACATTGCCGGGACACGGGCTTGGCTCCCGGGACATTGCCGGGACACGGGCTTGGCTCCCGGGATATTGCCGGGACACGGGCTTGGCTCCCGGGACATTGCCGGGACACGGGCTTGGCTCCCGGGACATTGCCGGGACACGGGCTTGGCTCCCGGACACTTGCCGGGACACGGGCTTGGCTCCCGGGACATTGCCGGGACACGGGCTTGGCTCCCGGGACATTGCCGGGACACGGGCTTGGCTCCCGGGATATTGCCGGGACACGGGCTTGGCTCCCGGGACATTGCCGGGACACGGGCTTGGCTCCCGGACTGATTCCCGGACACGGCCTGGTTCCCGGACACGGGGCCAGGTGCCGGGCCATTTTTCCTGGTCGCGGGGCTTCTGGTGTCGGTTCTGGCCCTTTTGTCACATTTAGTGGGTCGAACCCAAATGTTAGGATTGATAGGCTATAAATATAAGCCATCACCTACTAACACTATCAGAATAAAAGTAATCAATATATCCATATAAATATATCAAAATATTAATTAAAATGTAAAAATGAAAATTATTTAAAATGAAAAATTTATTTCAAAATTAGGAGGGAAAATTAGAATGAGAGTGGTCTAATTGTGTGTCATTTGGCGATTTTAACTTTGATTTATTAGTATGACCTAGGTTATTACCACCCTCCCTATTATGTTATATCAACCCCCCTATGCCTTTATGTCACATCTATGACACACATATGTTATAGATGTGACATTTTTTTTGTTTTTTTGTCTTTTTTTGTATTTTTATTGTCGTTTTTTTTAATTTTTCAAGTATCGTAAAATAACAAACATTATACATAATTTAACGAAAAAATAAATTGTGTATTAAAATGCAACATTCGTATTCTATTATTCACATATTCGGTATAATAAAAAACAGTAAATATTGGTGTAAAAATCCCTATTAAGATATATAAGTTGCAACAAATCTTGTCGAATTTGTGTCCACCCTTTTCACAAATATACTCGATCTTATGTGTAAACCCGTTCTTTTGTCTTGGTTCTTCGCTTAACAATACCAAAACCTAGGTTTCGAGCTATATTTTGAGCCTAATCAGTTAATTCATTGTGCGTATTGAACATCTATAAAAATTAAATAAACAAGGATCAAGACATTTTAATTAAACTATTAACACATTTAATTAAACCATTAACACATTTTATATAAATATTTATATAAATATTTTTATAAATACATTTTTATATAAATATTTTTATAAATACATTTTTAAATCCTAAATACTATTTTTATAAAAACATTTTTACAAATATTATTATTAAACATTTTTATATCCTAAATATTAATATAAATTAAAATATTTTTATAAAAACATGTGTGTCATGGATGTGAATAATACTGTTTTTTTATTAATACATAATTTATTTGTTCGTTACATCATTATACTGTTTTTTATTATACCGAATATGTGAATAATAGAATACGAATGTTGCATTTTAATATACAATTTATTTTTTTATTAAATTATATATAATGTTTGTTATTTTATGATACTTGAAAAATAAAGAAAACGACAACAAAAAGACATAAATAGACAAAAAAGCAAAAAAAAAGTAACATCTATGACACATTATGTGTCATAGATGGGACATAAAGTGGAAGGGGGTGAAGACATGTGGGGTAGGGGGTTGCCATAACACAACCCATCTTGTTGTTTTAATTTAATGAATGTGTTACTTTTATATTAGTCAAAGATTTATGTTGTATTAGAAGTGAGTCCTCAAAATGTTTTATAATTTATGAGTTGCCATCTTGGACAAGACTTTTATAGTATAACATTTTTTATACTGTTATGTTTTAAATATATTATGTTGGCATAGGGTCTGGTTACCTGGTTCGGGTCCGAAACCGAACCAGGTAACCATAGTCCCCTAGTTCGGACAAGAAACGACAAAGAGATATAAAGACAAAACAGATACGACAAGGAACCGACAAAGAAGGTAAGAAAAGATGCCCTGACGAAGGACATCCTTTTAACCGATACGTAAAAAGGGTAAAGGCCAGGGAGCCTCCTATTACCCGAAAGACCTCCTATATATACCTAGGTAAACAGTAAAGATGGCCAGGACTTTTTCACTTTAACTATATACTGATAATTTTCTGTCCGAACCAAAGTACTTATTCTTACGCCCGAGTTGAATCAGGGGTACAACCCCGCTCAACCTGGTGTTTTCTCTTAGTGCAGGGTATTCGGATTCGAGATCAGAGAGGTTAATTCAAGGGAAACGGACTTCAAGTCAGACTAAGTGTAGTTCGGGTCGGACTAAGGGGTTCAGGGGTCCTTTGTATTAACATTTTGGCGCCATCCGTGGGACCGAAAAAGATACTCACTTGAAATGGAGACTCCAGCTGAAACGGTTAACTTAATCACCAATGAGGGACAGAGTTCCGACAAGAACGCTGAGAAGGGAACCGGAACCAGTGGGGAGTTTTCTAGTAAGTTCGTGAAGGACAACATAGAATTGCTGAGAGCGTTGGTAGAAGAACATGAGCGTACTGAATCGTTGAAGAAGGGAAAGAGTAAGGCAGGTGATGATCCTCGAAAGGAAGGGTTTAAAGGGAGGAGGCTAACTTTCAGTGAGGAGGAAGAGTCGGAAGATGAAGATGAAGATTTGAGCCTGCCATACCAATCAGATTTCTCCTCCAAGTTTACAAAGAGGATCGCTCAGTTCCCAATTCCACCAAAAACAAAAATGTCTGGTATCATTCGAACTTATGACGGGTCCGGAGACCCGGATGATCACCTTAACACATTCGCAGGAGCTGCCCAAACCGAATTATGGTCAATGCCTGTGTGGTGTCGTATGTTTGCACAGACACTCGTCGGACCAGCGCGGGTATGGTTTCAGGCACTAGAACCCGGGAAAATAGATAGTTACAAGGAGTTAGAAGTAGTATTTGGGTCATTTTTCACACAGCAACGTAAGTACGTGAAGGGGCCGACAGATGTCCATAAAACGAAGCAGAGAGATGGGGAGGGGTTCAGAGAATTTGTGGAAAGGTGGAGGAAAGAGATGCTGCAGGTGAAAGGAGCTTCGGAAACAATGAAAGTCTCAGGATTCATGGAAGGTATCAAACCACCTACGCTGATAGAATCGTTTAATGCCAGAGTACCGGCTACGGTGGAAGAGATGATGATAAGGGTGAAAGAGTTTATCAAGGGGAAAGAGGCGTCAGGACGAACGGAAGAGCTAGGAGGACGACTGGCAGGAAACTTCGGAGTATCATGGAAAGGATCAGGAGTGCCAACATCCAGGTCGATACAAGGAAGGAGGTTATTTGGTTCGTCTAGTAGAGCCCAAAGATATGGGGGGAAGTTTCCCATGCCCCCTATTTCTCCAAGAAACAATCCAATTTCGGGACCAGGGGAGAGCAGGAGGAATGTCCATTTCACCAACTTGCTAAAAACATCAATGCAAATTATGAATACGGAAAGGGGGATTAATCTAATAAAACCACCTCCGGGAACACTTCCTGGAACTCCGGAAAAGGGAAACCTGGATAGATATTGTGACTTTCATATGGATAGGGGGCATGCTACAAATGATTGCTATGCATTAAAGAAACAAATAGAAGATGCGGTCCAAACAGGAAAGCTTAACCATTTGGTTCGTGATATACGAGGGGGAAACAAGCAAGGAAGAAATGATAAAAGCCCTAAAGGGAAAGCAAGGGAGATCCGCATGATTCGAGCAGCAAACATGGTTAATCAAGGGACCGAGAAAGAAATATCAAGGGATTGGATGAACCAGGTCATAGCATTCCCCCCACTGAACGCTGTAAACCCCACTGATGATCCAATGCTCATTAAGGCGCACGTGGCGGATCACCTGGTTCACCGAATCTATGTAGATGACGGAAGTGCCTCGGAGATTATGTTTGAACAATGTTTCCAAGAGCTGGATCCAGCATTAAAACGAAGGATGAAGTTGAAAGAAGTTCCATTGGTAGGATTTGCTGGGCAGACAAAGTTTTCCAAGGGAGAGATATGCTTACCGGTACAATTGGCTGAGGGTGATAAGATCTGGACGGTGTGTATGAATTTTCTAGTCGTGGCAGCGGTGTCCCCGTATAATTTTATTTTGGGAAGACCAGGGTTAAAGAAATTGGGAGCAATTGCATCGACAGTACATGGGATGATGAAGTTCCCCACGCCGGGAGGAATAGCTACCATTGTCTCGGAAGGAAACAGAGGTTGCCATCAGATACAAAGATTAATGATAGAATAAAGCAAAATCCAAGAAGAGCAAATTCAAGTTAACCCCTATTTTCCGGATCAGATGATAACTATTGGGAAAACCCTAACGGAAGAGACCAAGAGAAGGCTAGTGACAATGTTAAAGCAAAATCGAGATGTATTCGCATGGAGGCCAGAGGACATGACGGGAGTACCAAGGGAGATAGCAGAACATCGTTTGAGCGTTTATAAAGCCTCCGAACCCGTGGTACAGAAAAAAAGAGTCCTAGCACCGGAACGAAGCAAAGCAGCGTGCGAAGAGGTAGACCAACGTTAGGCAGGGAATACTCCGGGAATTA
>CAJVGC010000508.1:12820830-12847697 GCA_910822075.1 Senecio squalidus | reverse complement strand
ATTCGAAGTAATACCGAAAGTTTGATTCGATGACGATACACAATTCAAAGTAAACACTAGCATATAAAAACATACAGGCACTATCATTAAAAAAAGGGGATTTAAACCCCGATGTAACCATACAAAAGCAACAGAAAATTGTGCCTATGATTCAAACCAAAACATACATTGATAAGCTAACATCGATAAACTGACTATAGGGGTGTTTCTTCTTCAGGGGTCTCAGGATCGGGTAAGGTAGGCTTCACAGACTGAAAAGCTTCAAGCATCAAAGTATCGGTGGCGGCCAAGGCATCTAAGTACGAGTAGTGGGTCCGTTGAAAAGCTTCTTTTGTTGCAGTAAGATTGGCTTCGGCAGAAGGGTCATAAAAGAGCGACTGCGTGATACGCTGCCCCAAACGATGCTCTCTATATCCAGCGACCACACCATCATGACATCCGGAGAGATAGTAGGCAACATTGACACTGGAACTTGCATCCACAAAATCTTTGCTTTGAAGTAGACCTTCGGCCACTTGCTTCGGACCCTGAGAAATTAACCAGCTTCGGTCTTCCTGAAGGACGGTATTAGTATCCTCCAGTTCTGAAACGCGCGACTCAAGTTCCTTGATGCGTTCTTTGTCTCGGACCATGTCATTCGTTGCCTGGGAGCTCCGGGCTTCAGCTGCAAAAAGATCAGAAGATAAAACGTTGATTCGGTCCTTCAATTCCTTCACAGTCCGGCTGTGAGTAATATTCAATTCGCCCAAGGCCCGAACTGTATCGTCATTAAGGGACGAAGACTCGACGCCGGAGGTCCGAGCTTTCTTTAGCTCCTCTACATCCTGGAGGAGATGGTATACTTGATCTTCGAGTTCCTTCTTCTCCTTGTCAAACCGAACTTGCAGCTTATCAGCCCTCTGGTTGCTTAGAGAGGCATTTCTTTCAAGGCTTTTGATCAACCGGGTCTGGTTCAAGATCTCATCTTCGGATAAAAGCCATCTGGACCGAACCTCAGGCGCGATAACCAAGAGTTGAGCTACCAAGTGATCGAGTTGCTCAGCTAAGGCAAAGTTGTTGGTGTTGTCAACACGAATAACTTCAGCTGGGGTGGCCAAGGTATCCAAAAGATCTCGGCAAACGCTAGCATCCGTGTATAAGGAACGGTTATAAACTTGTTGGAAGCGTGGTTGAAACTTTCTCACAGCAATGGAGGGTTCGACACCGTTGAAGTCCGGATTATCAAGGATCGGTTCTTTCTCCTTAGAATCGGTGGCCTTACTCGAAGTGCCCCTGGTTGAAATTGTTTTCTTGGGATCGGTTACCTTGACACGGGGAGAGTCTTTCTTGGAACCAGATGTCTCCTGGGTTTTAATGAGCAGAGATTTCTCTTTTCCTGATTTGACAGAACTATCCACCTTGCCGGATGAAGCGATTGGTTTCTTGGACACAAACGTTTTCTTAGCTTTAGATGACGATTTGCTAGAAAAAAATCACAGGGGAGGCCTTAGAGCCCTCAACACCTTTCTTCGGATGGGTCGGATCAAGACTTTTTGAAGATTTTCCGCTCTTCGGATCAACAGCAGAAGAGCTAGCACCAGGTCCCTTTGAGAGGGCCTCTGAGAGTTTCGTTGGTTCCTTGGGGAATTTAGGAGGTTGGTCAACCTCGCCTTCATGGGAATGCCCACTCTCTTGTAAAATCTTCTCAACCTCCGAGTTAGTGGCACCCTTGGGAGTTAAAGGGCACGAACGATCGGAGTAGGAAAGAGGAGCCTAAAAAATAGAAGGATCTTCAGATTCGGCAGTACTGGATGAAGAGGAGGAATCATCTGACTCGGTTTCTAGCCCATACTCCTCCGAATCATCTTTCTCAGAAGCAGCAAAAAGTTCATCGGTATCAGGGCTGGGCTCTTTGGTAGACGGAGAAGGAACCGAAGTAGAAGCAGGTTGTTCCTTGGTTTTGGAAGCTTGAGAAGTAGGAGGGGCTTTGCTAACAATCTTGGGTTTCTTAGCGGGAGGGCCTTTCACAATCTTCTTGGATTTCTTGGTTTTCCTTTTCCTTTTAATGGCGACATTTACTTCGGCCTCGGTGTAGGGTGCTGGGATATTCTCGTCAGGAAGGGCAACGCGATCCAGAGTTGTGGTTAAAAAACCAGGAGCACCTTCGGCAAGAGGGGCCGAACTAAATACCACATCGTCCCAATGCCTCATTTTTAAAAAGGAGAGAAGAGACAATTCTGTAGCACGAAACAAGAAGAGTTAATTCGCAGTAAAAAATGTATATACATATATGGGTAAAGAAAGAAAGCAAGAGAGAACCTTCATCGGCAAGCTTCAAGCAGGGGCGAGCCAGAGGGCGAGTCCAGTTCTGGCTTAATCCAGTTAAAACTAGTACCTTTTCCGGATAAGAGCGGGCTCTAATCGGATTAGTCTGTAGGTCCATAATGAGATCAAGGTCCAGATCGTTAGTATCGGGCTCCGGGTCAGTGAGAGTATCACCTTTGACGCACCACCTCATTCGGATTGGAGCTACAGAAGCATTGACGAAGAAGAAGCGATTTTTCCAATTTTTCAGGGATGAAAGAGACCAGTCGAGACACGCAGGGGCGCCTCTTCTTTTGTCGACTGTAAGCCAATCCCCATTCAACCCAACTTTGTAAAAATGACGAAAAGTCAATAGATCGGGGGCTTTATCGAAAGCACGGCAATGAATCTCGAAGTTAGTAATCTTGTTCGCCCCCAGTGGGTTCATTTGGGAAACATGGCCTTTGAAGTACTGAATCACGTCGAGAAAGAAACAGGAGAAGGGTAGCCGTAGGTTCGAGTACTCGAACCAAGCGCAGTAAACAACGATCTTACCTGGAGGGGCATCTCTAATAGTATCAGTAGGTCCGGGAACGGTGACACCATAAGTGTTATCGATATGATAAGTCTCGAAAAAGGTGCGAAGATCTCCGGAAGACATAGTGTTGTACATCTCTTTCAGATTTTCTTTGGAGTCCTTCGCCATGATATCAGAATAAGAAGAAGACACCGAAGTAGAGGTAATTTTGGAGGAAAAATGGCAGAGGTTCGGAGGATGAGTGAAAAACAAATGAAGGAGGAACACCCCTATTTATAGGAAAGTGGCAGGCACCTCAAGGGGCGCGCGTGACCTTGAAAAAGGTGGGATACGTGGAAAACACGTGGACGGGTGAGAAGACAGTTGGCGTCGTTCAACTCGCACGCGTAGGCCACGTGGAATAGCACAATGACAGCTGCAAACGTTCAGACCATATAAATTAGACACGTGGAATTGGTAGGGACAGCGAGTCGAAGGCAAACGTATAAAGTCGCCGAAGCAGCAGCAAAAAAGAGAGGATAAATCAAGATGGAGGATTGCCAACGCTTTTAAGTCCAACATCGCACCGACTACTTCGGAATACAATGCTAGACTTGGGGGAGTTGTTGGCATAGGGTCTGGTTACCTGGTTCGGGTCCGAAACCGAACCAGGTAACTAGAGTCCCCTAGTTCGGACAAGAAACGACAAAGAGATATAAAGACAAAACAGATACGACAAGGAACCGACAAAGAAGGTAAGAAAAGATGCCCTGACGAAGGACATCCTTTTAACCGATACGTAAAAAGGGTAAAGGCCAGGGAGCCCCCTATTACCCGAAAGACCTCCTATATATACCCAGGTAAACAGTAAAGATGGCCATGACTTTTTCACTTTAACTATATACTGATATTTTTCTATCCGAACCAAAGTACTTATTCTTACGCCCGAGTTGAATAAGGGGTACAGCCCCGCTCAACCTGGTGTTTTCTCTTAGTGCAGGGGATTCGGATTCGAGATCAGAGAGGTTAATTTAAGGGAAACGGACTTCAAGTCAGACTAAGTGTAGTTCGGGTCGGACTAAGGGGTTCAGGGGTCCTTTGTATTAACATATTACGACCTCGTTGTTAAATTTTTCTAAATCGTTCCTGATTATGGATTTAATATTTTATTAATGATAACAAAATAAAAATAAAAATATCATAGATGAATTGGTGGCTTAGTAGGAAGAGGTGTTAGTAAAAAAAGTTCTAACTTGAGTTCGACTCAATATTTCCCCTTTTTCTTTTATTTGCTTTAAGTTTATCAAATTAGCAAAACATCATCTTAATTAGGCGGTCATTCACATAACGTAAACTAAAAGTTTTTTGAAAAAAGATTTATTTTTATGGATTTAACCCGTTTCAGTAGAAATTTGTGTACCCGTTTGACCCATTTCATTAGAAGTTTGACATGTTAAACTTTATTTCATTACAGCTTTGACCATTTTGATTATATTTTGTATCCATTTGACCCTGTTTCATTCTGATTCAGTTTCTTAATAGCCATTATATTTTAATTTGTTTAGATTGTATCCCATGTGACACGGTCTCATAATACTAGTAGTAAACAAATTTTTTTATATAGAATATTATATAGATAAAAATTCAATTTAGAGTGTTGTGTTTAACACTTTAACATGAACAAGATGTTATCTAAGTTAGAAGGCTTGCATGACAAAAAATCTAAAAGCACACAAACTGTGTACTCATGTACAATCACAATGAAAGTTGAGTCTATGACTTCAAAAGGTAAAATATAGTGAATTAAAATGAAACGGTTTAAGGGTGTCATGAGTATTAGCTTTAAGAAGCCGCTTTTATCAAAGAATCTTCGGTTTAAGGGTGTCATAAGTACATTATAAGATATAAGCATTGGTCTGCGATTTAAATTTCATTTCAAACTTCAAATGCTTGAATAGAGTGCTTGACTTCAAAAGCTGCAGCAGATGTAACGAGAACCACTTTTCAAACTTCAAATGCTTGTATAGAGTGCTTGACTTGAAATTATCAAAGCAAAAAAGTCCATTCTTCTTGTATGTTTGAAAGAAGGTCATAACTCGTGCTAAAAGAAAACAACTTATCATAAAAACCGCAAAGATAAAAAAGAAAAAAACATATAAGAATACTTGGGAATGTCATCAATTAAGTAATTAAGTTATTGCTTACTTGAACTTATGTATGGTGATTTCCTACTGACACGGTCAGTTTTTGCCAACTCAGCGCCACGTCAGCTGACACCAAACTGACTAAATCACTGCCAACAGTTACCGGTCAGTCAGTTTTTCTGGACCCCACATATTTTATAAAAATAATTCAATTACATTTAATAAGAAAAAAAAACAATACAAAACAGAACACGATTATAAAAAAAAAATTGATTTTTTATTAAAGTGGGGCCCACTTTTATACCACTCCTTCATCCCTTTTCTTTCTCAAAACCGACAAACACCACCTTTTTCAACCAAACCGATGGCAACCGATGAGGTCAGTGCCATCGGTCTAGCAACCGATGAAGAAGGGATAGGGTAAGGGATGAAGCCATTGGAAGGGGTCTAAGACTAGAGAATGCCAAGATATAAAATTCTAACACCCAACAATAACATTACATACCTAAAAATATTTATGTTATGTGATTTGTTATTTTTCCTAAATAATCTCTTAGAATCATACTTAAAACCATTGATAATAATTTCTCTAAAATTATAATCTCGCTCAAAGCACAACAACCTTCACTACTGACCAGCGACACCACACCACCTCCCGACAACCACCACTTTCTCTTCTCGGTGTTTTTTTTAAGTGTTACAAGTCTTGATTATGTATTTTGATAAACTGATTTTGTTTTGGGCAATTGATTAAATATTTAATTTTGTTATATGAAAATATTGACAAAACTAGAAGGTGCAAAGACCATAACTACTAAAGAAAATGTCAAAAGCACTGTGCAAAGACTTTTCCCTGCCGTATGTGTGTTGATAATGTCTTGCCATTGAGTAAAGATTCCTAGTTATAATTGTTTACGCCAATGTGATAGATATGGAGTCAAGGCATATATAAATTGACATTTGGTATCGTTTATTAAGTTGACTGACTTTAATAATAATATTTTGATGCATCTATATATAGAGATGTACACCAATATGTAAGGTATAGTTGCTTCTTATTTATTTGTTATCTTTTCTTTTTATCCTCATCTTCGTGACCGAAAAAAGACATGACAAGAATTACAGAAATATTTTTACGGATGGATGACGTGCTGCCCGTTGTTGCTATGATAATAATAACATGCTTAGATACAAGTCTGCTCGTAGTCGTAAAAGCGGCAATGAATGGTGGAATGAAGAGTTTTGTTTATGTTGTTTACCATAATGTTCTTGCAACGTTAATTCTTCTTCCATTTTTCATCATTCATATCTACAGGTTTGCAACCATCCGTAGCTTTTGTTGTGATATTAAAAAAGAAACTACCAATCATAATACTCTTCTCTTTTGGTACAGAAACACTAAGCGTCTTCAGCTTACTTTCCATATACTATTCAGATTCTTTATCCTTGGCCTTCTAGGGTAAGCCACTCAGTCCATTTGGTACTTGAATTGAAGGAAACTTATATTTTTTAGAATAATTTTTATTTATTAATAAAATCCGAGGAGGGAATGTTGACTGACAGGGATAACATAGGCCCGTGTTGCCGAAATGAAACTTTTGCAATATTTCAAAAATGTACTTAACATACATTATCCTTCTGTGTTAACAAATTTTGCATATATGAATTGTTTGTAGGCTTTGTCTTTACGAGGTATTCGCGTATCTAGGTGTTGAGTACAGCTCTCCAACCATGGCAAGTGCCATTGGAAACATGTCACCCGGGATTACATTTTTGCTTGCAGTTGTGTTCAGGTACCGAGAATCACTCTTAACATTAGCTTTGCTTTTCTTCTGAAATTTTTTGAATGTTGCCAACAAAGGTTTGTCAAACTATCTTGAATTCAAAATGGTTAGAAAGAGAACCAAATTTATACCGAAGAATGGTTAAATATAATTAGTATTCCCTTAAATTACATTTTACATTTACAAATCACTAAATGAACACTTAAGTAATAGTGTAAGATGTTTTTTATTGCAGACTTATTATTAAATTTCTTTTTTACTTGACTTCTTCATTTTAAGATTTTAATGTTTCAACAATTTTGATCTATTTTTATAACAACTAAATATATAACATCATTTTTATGGTGGTAAAAGACATTATGAATAAAAATTGAATTCCTTATGAAATTCGTGCTTTAGGATGGAGAAAATAGACATAAGAAGTTCAAGCAGTCTCGCAAAATTAATGGGAACCTTAATAGCAATATCTGGAGCAATGGTGTTCACATTCTATCAAGGTCCGGAAATATTCCAAACGGTCACTTCTCTTAGTTATTCGCCCATTAAGAAGCTAATGACATCCCATCCATCGAGTTGGGTTTTTGGAGGTCTTATTCTTTTTGTGGCTGTAGTATGTGGTTGCGTATGGAATGTATTACAAGTAAGATCTCATACAATTAAAAGAATAATATGGTAACTTGCAACTACCTGACTTCTAATGTTTTTATTTATTCATTCAGACAACAACAATCAAGGAATATCCGGATCAACAAACCATAGTCTTTTTCATGTGTCTTTTTGGGACCATACAATGTATAGCTCTATCTCCTTTTATAGAACCAACTCCAAGTGCGTGGGTGCTGCAACCTGGAATTGGGATGATTGCTGTTGTTTTTGGGGTAAGTCGAGTAATTTAATTAAACTACTCTTTACACCCTTTTCACCCATTGGTGTTGGTAGACTGACTTCTTATTTTGAAGGCGGTTCATTCTACGGTGTTTCGTTGTACCGTTGTGATTTGGTGCTTGCGGAAGAAAGGTCCTGTTTTTGTTTCCATGTTCTCGCCTCTTTCAATAGTAATTTCAATCATCATGGGTATCGCGTTTCTGGGTGATTCACTTCATTTTGGAAGGTACTCATATCAAAACATACTTATACTCTTTTCTAAAATAAACAATAATCAAAATATCGTAATCAGTATCCAAACACTCCCAACTCCCTCTTAATATAGAAACATGTTTCGTACTTATTTGAAACCATATGAGATTATTGGATTCATGGCTTATTACTTAATCTTGAATTGGTATATGCAGTGCTATAGGAGCCACAATAGTTAGTGCTGGATTTTATATTGTGATGTGGGGGCAGACCAAAGAGAAAGACAAGTTACCTATGGATTTTACAGTTGCAGAAGAATTTGGATCATCGGACCAAACCACCCCTCTTCTTTCATCCATAAATGAAACAAAATGCTAGTTGCTTGATTTTTTTATTAGTAAACATGCAAATATTATCAAATGATTCTTTTTTTTTATTTATATGTCTGGTCATTCATGGTAGAAAATGGAAAATACTACAATTTGAAGAGCTATTTTCATGTTTTGTAATTGTAACACGTGAAAAGAAAGTATTCATTAAAAACTTAATATCTATTGTATGCTCGTATTTCTCGGTTAGCTTATTTAGCCCAATAATTTATGTTTTACCACCGGTTTATTAATAATCAACCGAACTTGAGTGGACCGACCGATACCAACCATAATCGCCCCAAGGAGAAAGTTCGGCCCATGTGGTACATATACGGACACTTATCCGCACCCAAGATATGTAACACCAATCGGATTCAGAGAATAAGAATACATTATAATTACTCGATAATTTGTTACTTATGCCCAGCACAACCGCCCTAACCATTGTATCTCGAAAAAACAGACATCGTACAATTTTAAGGGAACAATTTTGAACATGGCTTCGGTTACATTTTATTAGTATTGTTTTGAATTTTCTATTTAGTATATTCTTCCTCTATCATTTTGTTCACGAGTAGGGGTGTCAAGATAAGGCCCTCGGTAAAACACTTGTGAACTCTATTTTGAGTCACCGGTACGTATATATAGATCTATTTGGGTTTTACAAACCATCATAGTTGATATGGGGTTAAGTCGGTGTGTTGCCCCTATGAGTCGATGTTATGACCGCATACTTTTCGAGATTATACCTTAGTTTGACAAACTAAGGGTGGGGTTAATGTTGCCTTTATATGTAAGGTTCAGGTGTAGTTGATTATATCTTATGTTGTTTATAATTCAAGATATTATTTATTTTACTATTGGCCTTATATATTTCAAATGGGTCAAAACCTTCGAAATTTAATGTTTTTATAAAAATGCTAATAACCCACCAACTTAATGTTGACGTCGTATTTTTAACGTTTTTCAGGAGGTTGAGATTTGCATCGATTGTGGAGTTACATTAATTGCCTTTGGTTTTTGTGTGGACTTTTGAAGAGACATAGCTAGACGTAGTTTAGTTTCTAATTAGGCCACAAATTTATTTTTATGTTGTTTTTATTTTGTATTGTTGTAACTCCTAAACTTTATTAATGTAAACTTATTGTTGTAGTTTTATTCGATTTAATTCTTGGTCTTCTAATACCAATGATATTGTACACCTCGGGTTTCTGCCTGAGCGGGATGTGACAGAGATTGGTATAAGAGCCAATGGTTATAGCGAACTAAGTGGCTTACTATGTGAATAACTTAGACTATGACCTTAGGCTTAAATCAATTTCTCTGAAAATTTTCTATGTGCAATCCCTTTGACTGTATATGTTTTGTCTTTACTCGTTTTAGCGTTGGGTTTAATCTCGAGTTATACACACACTCATATTTATTTTTATTTTCCTTCTAGACGATGACACCCAGAGAACTCTTAAGTGTAAAAAGCCAACACCGCAAAACAGTAAGAGTAGCTTGATGGGCTTATTCCAACCACTTGGTACATAAAATTCAAAACAAAAAACTAAAAACAAACGAAAAAAAAGAAAAACCATTAAATAAAATATTGTTAGAGAGAGAAAGAATGGAGAGAGTGAAAGAGGAGAGTCCATTGAAGCCATACTTTGTGCTCGTTCATGGAATAAGTGGAGGAAGGTGGTGTTGGTACAAGATCAAAAGCATGATGTACAACTCTGGATACATGGTTACTTGCATAGACCTTAAGGGGGATGGTATAGATTAATTAAAGGCTAAACCTTACCAGACTTATAGAAATACTTAGACTTTTGATGTCTTTTATGTGACAACTGTCACTTTTCCGACTCAGGTTAGTCTAGTATGTTGTATGCTCTTACCGTGTTTACAAAAAACTTTTTATAAAAAGATAATTACATTTTCTTTTATGTATGCTGATTACTATGCATTGTGTGTATACCTTGTTATATGATGTTACTGTATTAGTTAGGTGCAATAGTTAGTCCCACTGGATGAGCTCCTAGATAACTTATCGGTTAATTCCATACTTTATATACTTTACCACTTTACTATATTTAATGACTGTTACAAAAGGAATTCGTTTTCGGGTTCGACAATTATAGTTAATGTACCCATTCAAAGGTTTAGTATATGGTATTTCCGTGTAATACACTTTGGAGTGTCGTCCGGTGCTTGTACATTAAATGAGAGAAAAACTTTGGAAATTTTTACTACACTGCGTCGCACCCAAGGCTAGGTGTGACGCAGCGGGGGCAACAACTCATATTTTCTGTTTTGATCACAGGCTCGAACCATGGGCATTTCGGCTAGGACTCATGGGTTACAGTTCTCTGGTCGGGCTGGGCTTGGCTAAAAGCCCTAACTATTTTTCCTAAACCTATTAGTCATATTGATTAACCTAAACCAAAACTATCCTAAACCTAAAACCCTAATTCCTAAACCTAGCAACTAGTCGACACCCTCCCTCCCCTTGCAAACAAATGGCGATTTCCCAACCCTTCCCCACCGTCAAGATTGGCAGCCCCTTCCTCCTTAATTCGTCTCCTCCAAAGATGATATCATCCACATAGATTTGAACTAGAAGGATATCTGAGTGAGATTTCTTGAAGAAGAGGGTTTTGTCAATAGTTCCTCGTTGAAAGTTGTTTTGAAGAAGGTAATCTGAGAGTGTATCATACCAAGCCCTTGGTGCTTGATGAAGGCCATAGAGAGCCTTGATTAGTTTATAAACCTTTTGTGGGTGTTGAGGGTCTTCAAAACCAGGAGGTTGTTTGACATATACTTCTTCTTCAATGGCACCATATAGAAAAGCACTCTTGACATCCATCTGATACACTTTGAATCCCATGAAGGAGGCAAAAGCTAGAAATAGACGAATGGCTTCAATCCTGGCTACTGGAGCAAATACTTCTTCATAGTCAATTCCTTCTTCTTGAGTGTAGCCTTGAGCAACAAGTCTAGCTTTGTTCTTGATCACAATGCCTCTTTCATCCTTTTTATTTCTGAAGATCCAACGTGTGCCAATCACCTTCTTGTGTATTGGGACTTCCACTAATACCCAAACTCCTTGAATCTTGAACTGGAGTAGCTCAGCCTGACATGCTTCTATCCAATGAGGATCCAGTAATGCCTCTTGAATCTTTTTGGGTTCCATTTGAGACAGGAAGCACGCAAATAGACATGTGGATAGAAGAGCTTCCATAGGTTTCTTTCTGGACTTTGTTTGACTTCTAGTTGCAATGGAGAAGTCAAGTTCACCAATGATTTGGGAAGGTGGATGATTCTTGGCTACACGAGATGTTGGGATCTTCTCAATTCTTAGTTCCACGCCCAAGTTTGTATCATTCATATCGGGCAACTCACTGCTAGGCGAAGATGTGGTATTTGGAGGAGTAGAAACTGAGTTGGGGATGCCATCAGGATATGGTTCATATTCATCAGTGGCAGGTTGTTCAACTCCAAATTCATCCTCCTCTATAAGGTGGGGGACGCCGTCGGGGCGTAGTGTATCATCCTTAGCAATTGGTGAGTGTGGTGGAACTTCGTCATCTTCAGTTGTGGGGTCTGCTTCGTTATATGGAGGATCTTGATCTTCTTTGGGGATAGGATCAAATAGTGGATCCTCTATAGAAGCAGGAAGATTGATGTATTCCATAATATCTAATCTGGCAGTACCAAGAATAGGAGCCGTAGGAACTGGCGCCGTATTAAGTGGATCAGTAGGAATAGAAGGTGCCGTAGTAACCTGATCCGTAGGAACTGAAGAAGATTTAAACTCAAAGTTAGAGTTTAATGATTTGGTTAGTGCGTCCAAATCGAACACCCAATCTGGTCCTTTACCCTTCTCAGAGTAGGTATGTTCGTTGAAGGTGACATTAGAGCTTTCCTCTATAATCTTCAATTTGTGGTTGTAAACTCGATATGCCTTGCTTTGAGATGAGTAACCAACAAATGTGCCTTCATCAGCTTTGCTATCAAACTTACCAAGGTAGTCTTTCGAGTTTAGAACTGTGCATGGACATCCAAAGGAGCGTAGGAAGCTTATCATAGGTTGTCTCTTTTGGATAAGCTCATATGGAGTTTTGTTGTGTGTCTTGACTAGAAGAACTCTATTCTGAACATAGCATGCAGTGTTAACTGCTTCTGCCCAGAAAAATATTGGAAGATTAGAATCAGCCAACATGCTTCTGGCTGCTTCAATCAGTGTTCTATTTCGTCGTTCAGCAACTCCATTCTGTTGAGGAGTCCTAGCAGCACTGAATTGTCTCTCTATTCCTTTCTTGTCACAGAAGTCATTCATCACATGGTTCTTGAATTCTGTGCCGTTGTCACATCGAATTTTCTTGATCTTCATGTTGAGTTGATGTTCAATCTTGGTGACAAAGGTGATGAGAAGCTGACTTGTTTCATCCTTGGTACCAAGAAAGTACACCTAAGTATATCGTGAGAAGTCATCAGTGATGACAAGGCAGTATGACTTCTTTGCAATACTCTTTACATTAGTAGGACCAAAGAGATCCATATGAAGTAAATGTAAAGGTGTGGTGTTGGTGTTGACTTCCTTTGTTTTGTGAGAGGATTTGTGTTGCTTGCCTTTCAAGCATGCTAAGCAGTTGTCTTCAAGGTTGAACTGCTTGTTTGGAAGTCCTCTAACCAAACTAGATTTAACTAGTTTGTTGATGTTCTTTGGTTCATGTGACACATCCTCCTATGCCATAAGGTGGATTCATCTAAAGTAGCTTTTGAGAGAAAGCATGCTTCAGGTGAATTGAGTTGAACCTTGGACATATCAAGACAATAGACATTGTCTCTCCTTGGTGTTCTGAGTAATATCATGCTTTCATCAATGACATACCCAGGCTTCATTATAATGCATTCAGTAGCAGTGAAGATTGAAATGTGTTTCTCATCACAGACTTGAGAGACACTCAACAAGTTATATTGAAGTTGTTGCACATAGTACACATCTTTGAAGTGGAGTGTACCATTGCTTATTGTTCCTTTCCCAGTGATTCTTCCTCCTTTTGGATTGCCTCCAAAAGCAACATATCCTCCGTTGAACTTTTCACAGTCCTGAAGGCATGACATGTTTCCCGTCATGTGCCTGGAACAACCACTATCTACATGCCAACTGTTCTCACTTTCTTTTGTTAGCTGGACCTGCACATAAACGATAGAGATTAGTTTCTGGTGGGAACCCAAGCCAAAGTTGACTTGGATTTACCCATTTCATCAAAGTAACTCACCTTCCTTTGTACTAGTTTTGAGAAATCAATGGGAAGAGGTGGTTGAGTTAATTGGATCTTTGGTTGCCACACTTGTTTAAAAGATTTAGCTTTTGAAGCAGTTTTTGTGTTAACAGTTTTTGATTTAACAATAGGAATAGGTACTGGTGTGATTTTCCTTTGTTTCTTAGTGTTAGTAGAATTCTTAGTAACTGAGTTATGTTTGACAGTATTAACATGGGCAGTATTAACACGGTTATTTTTCATAGTATTAATACGAGCAGTCTTAACACCATTATGTTTAGCCGTATTAACATTAGTCGTAGAAACAAATTTTTGTCTGGCACCGGGAACTCTATTCTTCTTGTTAACACTTTGATTTCCTGAAGGCATGTTGCGATGTTGTATTACATTGTTTTTATGGGCAACCCTTCCATTGTATCCCACCCCATGATGTGGTTTTTGAATCACTTGCACTTGATTTTGAGAATTATGATAACATATTTTGGCATAGTGATTTGATTTACCACAAATAAAACATCCCTTTCCTGCGCTTTTAACCATTTGTCCCTTATGAGTTTTGACTTGATTCATGTTTCGTTGGTTTCCTCTTTTACCTATGGTTTTCTCAGTCTTTGGTTTGGTCTTAGGGACTATGTTGGTTTGTCTTTGAGTTGGAATTTTAATCTTTTTAATGGGGTCAGGACTTGGCATATACACTAAACTTTGTGAAGATTGTTGAGTACAGCCTTCTATTGTGATAAGGTGATTTTCTAGTGGAATGTCCTTGTTCTTCACAATATTAAGTTGACTCTCTTCAACTAAGTCCTCAATTAGAACTTCATCAAGGTTGATTGGATCAACATTGAATGATTCCTTAGGAGGTGTCTGTGAGATAGGAAATCTAGGTTCATCTAAAGATGGTGGGATGTAGTTTTGGTTAAATGGAGGGGCAACTTCTTTGTAACCTAAACCAGCTTTTACCTTACCATGTATTTGTTGTTGGCATAGGTCATTTACTGATTTTGATGCAAATTCTAATTTCCCTATATCTAATTCTACTTTTTCATGTTCCTTTTCTAATCTTTTGATTTCGTCCCTAGCCATCTTAAGTTTAATAGTAGGTCATATTTTTGCCATTCAACTAGATTAAGTTTCTCCTGATAACTTTGTTCATTGATTTTGTGTGACTTAATCTGATTTTCTAAACTATCAATTACCCTAGCTGCTGATTGTCTTTGTTCTTCTAAGATTTTGATTGAATCACTCATCAATTGATTGTGATTTTTGTATTTGTCAATTATAGCTTTACACTCAGAAGTACATAGTTTAGAATTTACCTCGGCCATAAGAGATGGAGTTTCTGGATTTGGTGAGTCAATAGCCATTAGAGCATCCTCTTGTGTTGCTCCTTGAGCATCGTAATTCCAGTCATATCCAAGTATGTTGTTGCCGATCTCAGTAATTCCAACATCAGTGTAAACTAGTTCCGTAGTAACTAATTCCTCCATAATGTCCGTATCATTCATTACTACGGCTATGCATGCATGGTGAACAGTGGTGCTATTTTCTACGTGAACATAATTTTGTTCTTCGGAGATTAGTGACCTGTTTTGAGTTGTTTCTTCAGCTAAGTCACTCCAATCATATCCAAAGATGTCTTGTGACATAAGTGCACTCTGATTTGTATCTTGAGTAGAGCGTGAATTGTTGGTTCTTGACTTGTTTGGGCATTCTCTAGCGAAGTGACCTAATTCGTTACATTCATAGCACTTCACCTTGCTTTTGTCGAAAGTGATTCGTTCGTTGTTTCGTGGATTGAATCTTCTGCATGTTCTATTGATAAATTTTCATGCTCGTAGTGCCAGCATAGCAGATTGCCACTTTAGATCAATTTCATCACAGTCATCCTGATGCATCTGTTTTACGTCTTCACTTGTGAGACTTGAACACTTACATATAAAGGCTTCGAATGAAATTTCTTCACTGATTTCATGTTTTGGTCCTCCAGATGTTGTGGCAAGTGCAGTATTACCATTAGTAATACTGGGGCTGCTATCTCCAACTTTTTCTGCTTCTACTTCTGCTTCAAAGACTCTTAAGTCGTTGTAAAGATCATTCAATTCCAGTTCTTCTAAGGTGTCCCCTTTTCTGTAGGAAACTGTGTATACTTTCCATTCCTTGCCTAGAGCTCTTATGAACTTTCTGTTTAGATCATCTTTATCATACTTAATTCCTGCGCTGATCATCTCTCCGGTGAGCTTTTTGTATCGATCAAAAGTCTGTGTCATTCGTTCGCCATTCAGGGAGTTGAAGTTTTCATACTCTTGTTTAAGAAGCGCTTTCTTGTTCTTCTTTGTATTCTTTGTTCCGCTGAATCTTTTCTCCAACGCTTCCCATAGCGATTTTGCATCTTTATATTTTTCAAATTGTGATTGGTATTCGTTGGGAATAGCAATTAGAAGAATACTCAGAGCCTTGATTTTGGTTTGTTTTTCTCTCCGTTCAAGGTCAGACAATGGTTGTCTAGCAGCAGCTGCAGGTTCTCCATCAGCTCCATGAGGAGTAGGTCGTTTGTTGCCATTGATGATCACGTCCCAAACTGTATAGTCAGAGAGTAGAATGTGTTGCTTGATTCGAAGCTTCCATAAGTCGAATTCGTTGCTGTTTAGAACAGGAACTTTGCCGATTGCAACTTCAGTCATGATGGCTATATTGATTCTTGCTTATGAGGAATATAAACTCGTTGATCAATGGATCTAAAGCACCTCCTGTGCTCTGATACCACTTGTCAGGATCGGATTAGCCAATATACACTAACCTATAGCCTATGTTAAGATCGAGATCTATTGAAGAAGTTCAACAGCGGATGAACACTTCAATATTACGAGTTATCGAACAATAAAATATGAATAAGAATAAACAAAAAGTATTGTCGAATTATAAGCCTCAATTGTATTAACGAAGAATATCAATACAACGTGTTTTTATCAATACAAGGATCTATCTATATATAGACCTTGAGGCCGACCTAGATAAACTAGGAAACATCATCTATCCTTATCTAAATCTAACAGAATCTAGATTTAAGGAAACTATATCTATCAACAAAAGGAAACATAATCTAATTATAATTCTATAACTTAGATTATACTTGCACGGCAAGTTGGTCTTCCGTAGCAACTTGACTTCTTCCGTAGTGGTTTGACTTCATCCGTAGCAACTTGATCAGCCGTAGTAACTTTGTTGGACAGCCGTACTAACTTGTTCTTCCGTAGTAACTCTTAATGTCTTCCGCATTAATAGTTTAAGTTACTATTCTTGTTTGTTAGAAATATTGTCTATGGTTAAACTATTTTGACTAAGTTATAACCCAACAGTACTACTTCCTAATTTTGGAAACATTTCTATTTTTAGAAACTTACCATAAATAGATAATTCTATCTATGGAAATTTACGATATTTCGAAACTCTAAATTGTGTAATAAAAGCTAATGCAAATTTTCTAAAACAACACAAATGGTTATTCAATACTTGCTTCGATGTACTATTACGATGAATTATCGGTATGTGTTTTCATACTGATACCGCACGCTATTTATGAGGTGCACTATTACGATGGATTATCAGTATGTGCGTCATACCGATACCGCACACTCTTTATGAGGTGCATTACTACGATGGATTATCGATATGTATGTCATACCGATACCGCACACTCTTTATGAGGTGCATTACTACGGTGGATTATCGGTATGTGTGTCATACCGATACCGCACACTCTTTATGAGGTGCACTTACTATGATGAATTATCGGTATGTGTTTCATACCGATACCGCACGCTCTTTATGAGGTGCACTTACTATGTTCTGATTATATTGAATGTTTGTGATGTACTTTTATACTATACGATGAGAAGATTGTTTTTCTACTACTATAAAATGCATTAGTTACACAATATTTCCATACTGGTTTGTACTATGAGATTAATTACTTTTACTACTACTCGATGTACTCGCTCAACTTTATGTTGACGTTTTTCAGCTTTACTTTCAGGTAATGAGCAGGCATAGGACTTGGATGTAGGAGTCGGACGCTAGATGACCTTAGGATATCTTTTGCATTTGTGAACGTTATTATTTATACATTTGATTTACATTTCGGGTTTGCACGCCCAAGCATTCTTGTATTCGTCGATGTTTCAATTTGAATATTCTTCTTATAGTGTTTAACGATTTTCGTATACTAAGGTTTATACCTTGAGTATGGCGACGTCATAACTATACATTATTTATTTATTCATATAGGTTATATTCTTTATATTACTGTTGTTTTATGACGATCGCCAATCAGTTGCACCCTACGTTTCCGCCAATGGCGGGGTGTGACAGATTGGTATCAGAGCACATGGTCATAGAGAACTAGGTGGTTTGACCTAGACTATAACTAGGTGTCCTTCATATAGATTATTTCTATGATCTTTTTACTATTTCACGTCTCACTACTCGTACCTAACTACTTATCGCCTAAAGAAGACGGTGAACCGCAACGACTTACGACGCTGAAGGAGCTTCTATTTTATTCACTTCTCATTTCCTTAAAATCTCATCTTTTGTTTGTAATCGAATTTGACTTAAACTCTTATACTTCTACGTAAATAAAATGTAAGCTTTACCAATGTGATAATGAATACTGGAAGCAGATTTGTATGAATAATCCTCGGATGCCTCATCTAGTTGTCGTATTGGAATCACG
The DNA here is from genome assembly GCA_910822075.1 of Senecio squalidus. Taxonomy (NCBI): domain Eukaryota; kingdom Viridiplantae; phylum Streptophyta; class Magnoliopsida; order Asterales; family Asteraceae; genus Senecio; species Senecio squalidus. The sequence continues at coordinate 12,829,516 of CAJVGC010000508.1, read as the reverse complement.
TTTTTATTCATTTACGACTCCACCCCTCAACTGAAATTCCTATTTCGTTTCGATTTCTCGATCTTCTTACTTCGAATTTCTATTCTACCGTACGAGACGCTCTCGTGGAAGAACTTTCGTGCAGATTCGAAGATGTGAAGTTGAAGACTCGCTTGCCCAATTTTGAAGACGGTGTTATAATTTTCGCTTATCTCGATCTCTACATCCTTGAACCCTTTTCATTCATTATTATGTTATCACAAAATCGATATATGTTTCTACTTAGCAAATTGTTTAAACCAGATACTAAGAGATTGTATCTATCCTTTCGGTTGCTTCATTGTTTCAAAATTGGAGGAGAAGTATTAGTTCTCGCCAGATTGTTTCGTAAGGATTCTCGTATTGACACTCGAAGATAAACATTCTAAGGTAACAAATTTATGTCTCAGCAGCAAAACGTCTATTTTTTTTCCCTATCTCTGTTCATTTTCAAATTTTGGTCCCTTCTATAAAATTGTTCATAGGTCGGAATCTAACTACCATACTGAAATTAGACCCCGAAACATTTTCACGATTTATACTAATCTACTCAAATGAAATCGTTGTCTAAACGTTCTTTTTCGCGCACCACTTCAAACTTTGTTATCTAATCTCGAGTTGACCGAAACTAACTCATATGAACTCGTGTCTTCTCAAGCTATGGATGGAATTGATATACGAAGCTGTACGAAGTGCTCTCTAATCTGGATTCTTCCATCCCTTTATCATAATCACTTTATTCGTTAAACTCACGCAAACCGAAACTTGTTCCCGATGATGCGAACGTATCGTTTTCGCCCCGAAAATGTACTCGTGATATATTCGTCTCCCCGAGGAGATAAAGTATCCGATTCTAGATTTTTACCAATCATTTGATAACCAATGATCTCAAAACCATGTGAGGTTTCCATATTCTACTACCGCTGATATTGGTCGAGTACCTTCATAGAAAGTCAATGTTATTAAAAACCATCTGGAGTTGTAAACTAGTTGATTTCCTTATCAGCCAGTCTATACAAACCGGTAAAACTCTTTTCTCTATTTTATCAATCAAATTAGATGTTCTATAAGGCGATGCCTTTGTTAACTCTAACATGTTCTCAATTACTTCGAGGAATTTCCATCTACTTCACCTTCGGTTGCAGAAGAAGATTTTACTTTTATTTGTACCGATCCGGTTCCAATCTGCTTGTGATTTCGACACGTTCCTTCAGAGAGACATATATTCTAGCACGATAAGCATTTCTTTCCCCGAACTTCATTATATCCGATTCCGTTTGTTTTAACCATATCTCTCCTTGGTTGTATAATCATTTCCCATGAATATTTTACTTCAAATAGTTTTTCGAGTTAAACTTTATCCTTGAATTCTTTATCATCACAGTTCTTATCGAAACCTCGAAGCGACCTTAGATGCGACTTGAGATAGAAGACGGTAACATCTGATGACTATTTCCTTATCGCGTATGATTCTTGAAACCTTTTGGAAATTTATTCTTTTACGTACCCACTAGGAGAGTAACCATTATGAGTTGAAACTCAATAGCTCGTACCTCATTGAATACCCATAAGACTTTCATTCGGTACTGAAACCTTCAACCGACATTGCTATGTACGTTAGAATTTTGACATCTCGAGATAAATTGCAAGTGTATTGTGCATTAAAATACTAATTCATTTCATTATCCCGAGTTCGCTACTTTGACAACTTTTCATGTCCAACTCTATGTAACTTGGAGAATTCTGAATGTAAATAATACCTGAAGCGACATTCATTTATGATCTTAGTCGCTCGAGTCCTTTTGACCTATGATACGGTGCAGACGCATCCAACATGTAAACTTTTCTGTTGTGCATTCAGATATGTTATCGAAATCTTTCGATGACACCAAACGATGATATAGACTTGTGGAATTGATTCGATTCACGCTCTACACAACAATCATCCTAATGCAACTCGTTGGATTCAAAGTTCCCTACACACCTACTCTTATTTCTTTCTGTTTGTGATACCCACTTGAGATATTCTTTGATGCGGGAAGTCTTCCTCATCTACTAGTATTCAATCTAGCTATTTATCCAACTCTCTGGTTATCCAAAATTGGTTCTAATGACTTCGTTTTCCTTAATCTCCGCTTTGTTGATCTTATTTGTAATTTGGTATTTCATTATCTGTGATAATCACTCGCATGTCACGAGAGGAATTCTCTTATGTCTGATCAGCATAAGGGGAAACTTATTGTTGTACGCGATGTGATAAAACTTTTCAACCTCGGTATTAATTTGCAAGCTTGTGCGTAACATTTCGCTTCCAACTCCCTTTCGTATGAGTTATGAAGTTATTTCACTCTTATATCGATTACATGTGATTCTTTTGTGACCGACGATTTTGTTCGTTAACCGTGACCCATGACTTCTATTGTTGAATGTGTTTTAATAATTAAGTGTTACATACCAAATTCTATAAACGATAGACGGTGTAATTATTAGAACAAGGAATTTCCTTATGTCAACCTTGTGTGCAAGACACAGGAGTCAACGGTATACGTAAGCTAATGATGAGTTTTAAGAACATAATGGAGAACTTATCGTTTACAATGTATCTACATGAATTCATACCCTCTGTTGAACAACCTTGTGCATTGTTATACGATTGACCTTAAGCGCTTACATAAACTACCCGTGAACTGTTATGGTAATGTGAACATACATGTATGATATGTTTGTAATTAGACTTTGTGACAACCGTCAAAACTTCTAGTCGACAACGCTAACTTTTAACCTCGATACGTGATATCGCTCATTTATATGACTATTTTATCGCGATATTCATTGTGTTTTGTGTCCCAAACGTAATGGAAAGGCCCTTTTATGCTTATTATTTGTAAAGTTGTGTTTTAGGTTGAGTTAGGTATTTTTGGAGCAAAAAGAACGAGTTTTGTGGAGTTTAACTTGAAAATGGGCAAAGTAGCAGGATGGGCGACGCATTCATGAAGACTGCTCAAGGCATTCAGCTCGGGAGTGGGAATGCGCCGCCAGTCCCACCATTGGCGGCGCATTCGTAAGCGTGACAGTTACTTGGCAGTTTATTAATTATTAATCATGGGTAATCAAAAGTCACTTAACACTCATAAAAGCCAGACGTTGGAAACATAAAAAATCATCATTTTCATCAGAGTTTGAGCAATTTCATATCATTGGAAGCATCAAAACAATCTTTAATTTCCGTATTTCATCAAGAATTGTTAATTTCGATTTCATTTAGTACTTGGAGACTATTTGGGAACCTAATTTCTGGATTTTGGTATTGATCTTTTATCATTTTTATTTGCAATTGAATCATGTCTTTTACATATTTGATTGTGTTTGTTACAATTATGAGTAGCTAATTTCTTTAAACGTTTGCTTGGATTATGTGATCGTTTATGTGTTAGATTTTGGGTGTGAGATTAGAATGATATGTAGAGGTTAATTGGGGATCCGTTTGGGTTAATATCTTAATTATCTTGTTAAAATTGTTTATATTCTTATTTGGTAATCTAAAAACGGGTATTCGAAAGGAATCCGTAATTTTTACTAAAATAGGAACGAATTAATCGACCGGTCTTTAGTTGATTATAAGTATATGATATTCGAAAGGAATCATTAACAACGATTTGAACAAGTAGGTATTAACACGAACGCTAGCTACTAAATTAAGAGAAATCGGTTTAGGAGTTAGTAAGCTATTCGAAAGGAAGCTTATAGATTAATTCTCACATATCGGCTTGAAACTTTATGCACAGTTACTTGAGGTGTTAACAGTGTTCGAAAGGAATCGTTGCATGGTTAGGTAATTGGAGAAATCCGGTATTCGAAAGGAACTTAGGATTTTACATTAGAAGTTTATCGACATTTTCATACCTAAGAAATAACATGTATTCGTAAACGGTCCAAGCAAGCGTCTTTTTATCCATATTTGAATTCAAGAATATTTTTATTGCTAGTGTAATCAAGTCTTCTTAAGACTAAAACCCACTTGTTACTTGTTACGTGTTTTTATAAAACTAATACTTTCAACTATAAATAGTCCCTGTGTTCGAACCCGATATTTACCGATACTATTTTACAATTGACAAGGGTACACTGCCAGTGTCGTAATCTAGTAAAAGTTAATTTTCGGAAAACTAGATTTTTTGCATCAAGTTTTTGGCGCCGCTGCCGGGGACTTGATTTAGTTGAAGTTTTTAGTTTCTTGTTTGATGACTTGTTTGAATATTTTTCACGGGTATTTGTTTGTTTTGTTGTGATTTTCAGGATTATTGATTGTGGATGTACACGAGATCCCAAGGGAAACAAGTGCACAACCCTCTTTCTGATCCGGAAAGACTTTTGAGGAGACGAGGTTTAGGAGCAGCAACTTCAGTGGTTTATAGTGAAAACGATTCTTCCGAGGAGGAAGTTGAAGTTGTTTTTGAGGAAAAAATGGAAGACGGAGAAAATGGAGGAGGAGGAAGACCTCTAGTGGAAAATAACCCACCCAATCCTTTTGATATACCGATGATCAATAGGAACCGGATAGTACCACAAACGAATGGGTCGGCCATTGTAGCACCGAATTTGGGGGCTGATTTTTCCGTTAAGGGTTATCACCTCAAGATGATTCAAGATAGTACTTTTGATGGGCATTTTAAGTCCGACCCGCACAAGCATGTGGCGAATTTTATTGAAGTGTGTAAAATGTTCCGGTATGGAGCGGGTAATGAAGAAGGTGTGATGCTGAGTTTAGTTCCATCGTCTCTCACGGGAGAGGCGAAAACATGGTTCAACGAGTTGGCACCGGGTTCAATTGCAAGATGGGAGGATATGAGAGAGCTATTTGTGATGAGATTCTTTCCACCTATTTTGCGTAGGAAGCTAGTGAACCAAATCCGTGCTTTTCAACAATGGGATAACGAGACCATTACGGATGCATGGAGTAGGCTTAAAGAATTGTTGAGGAATTGTCATGGACACGATTTAGATCGGGAAGAAGTGATAGATATCTTTTACTATAGTTTGGATAGTCGTTCTCAACATGACTTGGATCTAGCGGGTGGTGGTAGTTTCTTATATAAGTCACCGAATGAGGCTCACCGTATGATGGAAGATCAAGTCCAAGCTCGAATTGCTAGGGACCGGGTTACTAGGAATAGGAGAGTAAGGGGAACGGTAAACCAAGTCGAAGAAGGAGGTAGTAGTAGTAGCAACAAGGAAGTGGTAAACGAAATTAAGTCCTTGGGTGAAGAAATGAAAAATAGGATGGGTCGTTTGGAGAAGGATGTTCACTTGGTGAAAAATGGTTGCGGGAAATGTGGAGGACCTCATTATACGGATGATTGTGAGCCGAAAACCGAAGAAGCGAATTATGCCAACTACGGGTATCAAAACCGGGGAAATAGTGGGTATGGAAATCAGAATCGGGGCAATAGAAATGAGGCAAGATTTCAACCCAACCATTCGAAACAAAAGGAGGAGAATGATGAACCGAACTTTGAGGAAATGATGAAAGAATTCGTTTACTCCCAAAAGGCAACAAACGAACTGATGGCTAACTCAATGAAGGGGTTTACCGCGAAATGGGAGCAAAGCCAAAGGAACACTCAAGCCAACATGCAAGACTTAGAACGAAAATTTGAGAGGCTAAGTGAGAAGTGTTCAAACCGACCAACGGGTCAAATGCCTAGTTCTACCCAACCAAACCCGAGGCAAAACCAAAATAATAATGGAGGATCGTCAAGTCAAGGGCCGAAGTATGTACCTCCAAACAATAGGGATGAACATGTTAATGTTGTTGAGACTCGATCAGGACCTAAGTATGGGGGGATTGGAGAAACTGGGCTGAATAACAAGAAACATCAAAACGGTGCTGGAACAAGCGTGAATGCGCCGCCAGTGGGGGGAATGCGCCGCATTCCCACTTCCGAGGCGAATGTGTTTCCTCATACCCAGGATTTTGCGTCGCCTATTGCCTAGAATACCCCGAATGCGCCGCCTGTTGACAAAAGGCGAAGCATTGAGCCCGTTTACAGTGATTCGGAAGACGAAGAAGAGATTGAAATGGAGTCGAGACCCGGGAAAGAACCAATGGTTCCCAGCAAAGAAAATGAGCTAGAAATAGAAGCAAAAGGACCATATAAGCCACATATCCCTTCCGCATAGACTTCGAAAGGAAAAGAAAAAGGAATAATACGGTAAATTCATCGAATTAATGAAAACCGTTAAGATTAATGTTCCTTTAGTTGATCTTATTGCAGGTATGCCGAATTATGCAAAATTCATGAAGGAGCTAGTGAGCGGGAAAGGTGATTACATCGAGAAAATCACCGCGTTTCTAAATGCCGAATGCTCGGCGATTGTGAAGAGGTCTATTCCACCAAAGCTTGAAGACCCAGGAAGTTTTTTGTTAACTTGCACGTTTAATGACACTTTTACTTTTAGTGCGTTAGCAGATTTAGGGGCAAGCATTAATTTAATGCCCTACTCTATTTACACTAAATTGTCTTCAAATGCTTTAACACCAACACGTATGAGCATAAGATTGGCCGATCGATCTTATCAATATCCATTGGGTATTGCCGAAAATATGCTCATATGGGTTGGAGATTTTCTATATCCCGTAGACTTTGTTATTCTCGAGATGGAGGAGGATGAAAAAGTTCCTCTCATCTTGGGTAGACCATTTTTAAATACCGCGGATGCTATCATCCGGGTTAGGGATACCGAAATTTCCTTGGGTTTGGGTGGTGAAAGGGAAACATTTTCTCTAAATCAAGCATTGAAACATTCTTATTCTACTGACGAGTCTTGTTTTAGAATTGATGTGATAGATGAAGCGGATTATGATCTCGATTGGGAAGGTATTTTGGAAGAAGAAGCGGAGATGGAAATGTTGAATTCCATTGGCAAAGAAGAGGAGGAGGAAGAGCAAAGCTCAAGTGAAGTGAAGGAGCTAGTAATTAACGAGGGAGCAAGGATAAAAACCTCAATTGAAGATCCTCCGAAGGACTTGGAACTTAAACAATTACCGGAACATCTAGAGTATGCATTTTTAGATGGTAATTCTAGTCTCCCAATTATTATCTCGTCTTCACTTTTGGAAGACGAGAAAGTTAAATTACTAACGGTCCTTAAAAGTCATAAAAAGGCTTTCGCTTGGCGCATTTCGGATATTCCGGGTATAAGTTCAGATTTTTGTAAACATAAAATCAACTTTTTAGATGATGTAAAACCCGTTGTCCAACGACAACGAAGACTTAACCCGAATATGCAAGATGTGGTAAAGAAGGAAATTGTCAAACTTTTGGATGCAGGTATTATTTACCCGATAGAGGATAGCCCTTGGGTTAGTCCGGTCCATTGTGTACCCAAGAAAGGGGGGATGACCGTTGTGCTTAACGAGAAGAACGAGTTGGTGCCTACGAGAACCGTGACGGGATGGAGAGTGTGTATTGATTATAGGAGGTTGAATGAAGCAACGAGGAAAGATCATTTTCCATTGCCATTCATGGATCAAATGATCGAGAGGTTGGCCGAGAACGAGTTCTATTGTTTTCTCGATGGTTTTTCGGGTTATTTTCAAATTCCAATTGATCCCGAGGACCAAGAGAAAAAAACTTTTACTTGTCCGTTCGGTACTTTTGCGTATAGGAGGATGCCATTTGGGTTGTGTAATGCACCGGGAACATTTCAAAGGTGTATGATGGCGATTTTTCAGAATATGGTCGAGAATTCAATGGACGTTTTTATGGACGATTTCTCGGTCTATGGGAGTTCGTTTGATGGGTGCTTAGAGAGTTTGGATAAAATGTTAGCACGATGTGAAGAAACGAATTTGGTATTAAATTGGGAGAAATGCCATTTTATGGTAAAGGAAGGAATAGTGTTGGGGCATAAAATTTCTAAAGCGGGAATCGAGGTGGATAGAGCGAAGATTGAAGTGATAGCAAAGTTACCACCTCCAACGAATGAGAAATCAGTTAGAAGCTTTCTAGGACACGCGGGGTTTTATAGGCGATTTATTAAGGATTTTTCAAAGATAACTAGGCCGATGACTCGTTGGTTAGAGAAGGATACAAAGTTTGAATTTTCGGAGGATTGCATGAAGGCATTTGAGTTGTTGAAGGAACGGTTGACAAACACACCAATCTTAGTGTCGCCGAATTGGGATTTGCCGTTTGAACTTATGTGTGACGCGAGTAACTTTGCGGTAGGGGCGGTTTTGGGACAAAGAATTGACAAACATTTTCGGCCCATTTATTTTGCTAGCAAGACTCTCAATGAAGCTCAGCAAAACTACACTACTACCGAGAAGGAGTTATTAGCGGTAGTATTTGCCTTCGATAAATTTAGATCATATTTGGTGCTTAGTAAGACGGTGGTATTCACGGATCATTCGACACTGAAATTTTTGTTTTCCAAGCTAGATGCGAAACCGAGATTGATTAGGTGGATATTACTCTTGCAAGAATTTGATGTGGATATCCAAGATAAGCGGGGTAGAGAGAATGTGGCGGCGGATCATTTGAGCCGTTTGGAAAATCCTAGTCTTGGGGCTTTAAATGAAGAGGATATTCGAGACACTTTTCCGGATGAAAGATTGGCATTTGTTGGGAAGGTATTTGGTGAACGGAGTCCTTGGTATGCCGAC
>CAJVGC010000508.1:12760524-12820730 GCA_910822075.1 Senecio squalidus | reverse complement strand
CGCTAGCTACTAAATTAAGAGAAATCGGTTTAGGAGTTAGTAAGCTATTCGAAAGGAAGCTTATAGATTAATTCTCACAACCGGCTTGCAACCTTTATGCACAATTACTTGAGGTGTTAACAGTATTCGAAAGGGAATCGTGCATGGTTAGGTAATTGGAGAAATCCGGTATTCAAAGGAACTTAGGATTTTACATTAGAAGTTTATCGACATTTTCACACTTAGAAATAACATATTCGTAAACGGTCCAAGCAAGCGTTTTTATCCATATTTGAATTCAAGAATATTTTCATTGTAGTTAAGCAAGTCTTCTTAAGACTAAAACCCACTTGTTACTTGTTACGTGTTTTATAAAACTAATACTTTCAACTATAATAGTCCTGTGTTCGAACCGATATTTGCCAATACTTTTACAATTGACAAGGGTACACTGCCCGTGTCGTAATCTAGTAAAGTTTATTTTCGGAAAACTAGATTTTTTCACATCAAGTTTTTGGCGCCGCTGCCGGGGACTTGATTTAGTTGAAGTTTTTAGTTTCTTGTTTGATACTTGTTTGAATATTTTCACGGGTATTTGTTTGTTTTGTTGTTGGATTTTCAGATTATTGTTGTGGATGTTCACGAGATCCCAAGGGAAACAAGTGAACCCTCTTCTGATCCGGAAAAACTTTGAGGAAACGAGGTTTAGGAGCAGCACTTCAGTTGTTTATAGTGAAAGCGATTCTTCCGAGGAAGGAAGTGAAGTTGTTTTTGAAGAAAAAATGGGACGGGAAAATGGAGGAGGAGGACTTATCGACAATAACCCACCCAATCCTTTTGATTACGATGATCAATAGGAACCGGATGTACCAAACGAATGGGTCGGCCATTGTAGCACCGACTTGGGGCTGATTTTTCCGTTAAGGCACCTCAAGATGATTCAAGATAGCACTTTTGAGGCATTTAAGTCGACCCGCACAAAGCATGTAGCGAATTTTATTGAGTGTGCAAAATGTTCCGGTATGGAGCGGGTCAAGAGGAAGTGTTGATGCTGAGTTTGTTTCCATCGTCTCTCACGGAGAGGCCGAAGGGGAAAACGTGGTTTAATGAGTTGGAACCGGGTACAATTGAAGTTGAGGAAGAAAGGAGGAGCTTTTGTGACGAGATTTTTCCCACCAATTTTGCGTAGGAAGCTTTTGAACCAAATCCGTCTTTTCAACAATGGGATAACGAGACTATACGGATGCATGGATTAGCTTAAGGAATTGTTGAGGAATTGCCATGGCAGACTTGGATCGTGAGAAGTGATTGATATCTTTACTATAGTTTGGATAGTCGTTCTCAACACGACTTGGATTTAGCTGGTGGTGGTAGTTTCTTATACAAATCACCAAATGAGGCGCACCGGATGATGGAAGATCAAGTCCAAGCTCGAATTGCTAGGGACCGAGTTACTAGGAATAGGAGAGTAAGGGGAACGGTAAACCAAGTTGAAGAAGGAGGTAGTAGTAGTAGCAACAAGGAAGTGGTAAACGAAATTAAGTCTTGGGTGAAGAAATGAAAAATCGAATGGGTCGTTTGGAAGGATAGTTACTTGGTGAAAAATGGTTGCGGAGAAATGTGGGGGACCTCATTATACGGATGATTGTGAGCGAAAACGAAGAAGAGAATTATGCCAACTACGGGTATCAAAACCGGGGAAATAGTGGTATGGAAATCAAAATCGGGGCATAGAAATGAGGCAAGATTTCAATCCAACCAATCGAAACAAAAGGAGGAGAATAATGAACGAACTTTGAGGAAATGATGAATAGAGTTCGTTTACTCCCAAAAGGCAACAAACGATTTGATGGCTAACTCAATGAAGGGATTTACGCGAAATGGGAGCAAAGCCAAAGGAACACTCAAGCCAACATGCAAGATTAGAACGAAAATTTGAGGCTAAGTGAGAAGTTTTCAAACGACCAACGGGTCAAATGCCAAGTTCAACCCAACCAAACCGAGGCAAAACCAAAAAATAACGGAGGATCATCAACCAAGGGGAAATATGTACCTCCAAACAATCGTGATGACATGTAATGTGGTTGAGACTCGATCAGGACCTAAGTATGGGGGGAATTGGAGAAAAGGGGCTGATAACAAGAAAATCAAAACGGTGCTGGAACAAGCGCGAATGCGCCGCCAGTGGGGGGAATGCGCCGCATTCCCACTCCCGAGGCGAATGTGCCTCATCCCCCACTGTTGCGTCGCCTGTTGACCTAGTTACCCGAAATGCGCGCCTGTTGCCGAATGCGTCGCATTGAACCCGTTGACAGTGATTCGGAAGACGAAGAAGTGATTGAGATGGAGTCAAGGCCCGGGAAGGAACAAATGGTTCCTAGCAAAGAAAAGGAGCTGGAAATGAAGCAAAAGGGGACCATATAAGCCACATATCCATATCCGCATTACTTCGAAAGGAAAAGAAAAAGGAACAATACGGGTTAACATCATCGAAAAAACCTGTTAAGATTAATGTTCCTTTAGTTGATCTTATTGCAGGTATGCCAAATTATGCAAAATTCATGAAGGAGCTAGTGAGCGGGAAAGGTGATTACATGGAGAAAAATCACCGCGATTTTCTAAATGCCGAATGCTCGGCGATTGTGAAGAGGTCTATTCCACCAAAGCTTGAAGGACCCAGGAAGTTTTCTGTTAACTTGCACTTTTAATGATACTTTTATTTTAGTGCATTAGCGGATTTAGGGGCAAGCATTAATTTAATGCCCAACTCTATTTACACTAAATTGTCTCAATGCTTTAACACCAAACGTATGAGCATAAGATTGGCCGATCGATCTTATCAATATCCATTGGGTATTGCCGAAAATATGCTCATACGGGTTGGAGATTTTCTATATCCCGTAGACTTTGTTATTCTCGAGATGGAGGAGGATGAAAAGTTCCTCTCATCTTGGGTAGACCATTTTTAAATACCGCGGATGCTATCATCCGGGTTAGGGATACCGAAATTTCTTTGGGTTTGGGTGATGAAAGGGCAACATTTTCTCTAAATCAAGCTTGAAACATTCTTATTCTACTGATGATCTTGTTTTAGAATTGATGTTATAGATGAAGCGATTATGATCTCGATTGGAAGGCATTTTGGAAGAAGAAGCGGAGATGGAAATGTTGAATCCATTGGCAAAGAAGAGAGGAGAAGAGCAAAGTCAAAGGAAGTGAAGGAGCTAGTAATTAACGAGGGGCGAGGATCAAAACTCCATTGAAGATCCCCGAAGGATTTGGACTTAAACAATTACCGGAACATCTCGAGTATGCATTTTTAGATGGTAATTCTTAGTCTCCCAATTATTATCTCGTCTTCACTTTTGGAAGACGAGAAGGTTAAATTACTAACGGTCCTTAAAAGTCATAAAAGGCTTTCGCTTGGCGCATTTCGGATATTCCGGGTATAAGTTCAGATTTTTGTAAACATAAAACTTTTTGGATGATGTAAAACCGTTGTCCAACGACAACGGAGACTTAACCCGAATATGCAAGATGTGGTCAAGAAGGAAATTGTTAAGCTCTTGGATGCAGGTATTATTTACCCGATAGCGGATAGCCCTTGGGTTAGTCCGGTCCATTGTGTACCCAAGAAAGGGGGATGACCGTTGTGCTTAATGAGAAGAATGAGTTGGTGCCTACGAGAACCGTGACGGGATGGAGAGTGTGTATTGATTATAGGAGGTTGAATGAGCACACGAAAGGATCATTTTCCATTGCCATTTATGGATCAAATGATGAGAGGTTGGCGGAATGTTCTATTGTTTTCTCGATGGTTTTTCGGGGTATTTTAAAATTCCAATTGATCCCGAGGACCAAGAGAAAACAACTTTTACTTGTCCTTTCGGTACTTTTGCGTATAGGAGGATGCCGTTTGGGTTGTGTAATGCACCGGGTACGTTTCAAAGGTGCATGATGGCAATTTTTCAGAATATGGTCGAGAATTCATGGAGTTTTTATGGACGATTTCTCGGTCTATGGGAGTTTTTGATGGGTGCTTAGAGAGTTTGGAAAATGTTAGCACGTGTGAAGAAACTAATTTGGTTGCTAAATTGGGAGAAATGCCATTTTATGGTAAAGGAAGGAATGTGTTGGGGCATAAGATTTCTAAAGCGGGATTGAGGTGGATAGAGCGAAGTGAAGTGATAGCAAAGTTACCACCTCCAACGAATGAGAAATCAGTTAGAAGCTTTCTAGGACACGCGGGGTTTTATAGGCGATTTATTAAGGATTTTTCAAAGATAACTAGGCCGATGACTCGTTGTTAGAGAAGGATACAAAGTTTGAATTTTTGGAGGATTGCATGAAGGCATTTGAGTTGTTGAAGGAACGGTTGGCAACACACCAATCTTAGTGTCACCGAATTGGGATTTGCCGTTTGAACTTATGTGTGACGCGAGTAACTTTGCGGTAGGGGCGGTTTTGGGACAAAGAATTGACAAACATTTTCGGCCCATTTATTTTGCGAGCAAAACTCTCAATGAAGCTCAGCAAAACTACACTACTACCGAGAAGGAGTTATTAGCGGTAGTATTTGCCTTAGATAAATTTAGTCATATTTGGTGCTTAGTAAAACGGTGGTATTCACGGATCATTCGGCACTAAATTTTTGTTTTCCAAGCTAGATGCGAAACCGAGATTGATTAGGTGGATATTACTTTGCAAGAATTGATGTGGAGATCCAAGATAAGGGGTAGAGAGAATGTGGCGGCGGATCATTTGAGCCGTTTGGAAATCCTAGTCTTGGGGCTTTAAATGAAGAGGATATTCGAGACACCTTTCCGGATGAAAGATTGGCATTTGTTGGAAAGGTATTTGGTGAACGGAGTCCTTGGTATGCCGACATAGCTAACTATTTAGCGGGTGGAGTTGTTAGTAGAGAGCTCACTTATCAACAACGGAAGAAGCTATTTTCGGATGCAAAGTATTATTTTTGGGAGGAGCCGTTTTTGTTTAGGATGTGTGCCGATGGCATGGTGAGGAGATGTGTTTATGGAGCCGATACGAGAAGAATTCTTGATGAATGTCACCATGGTCCAACGGGGGGCATTATGGTCCATCGGTGACGGGTAAGAAGGTTTTGATGCGGGTTTCTATTGGCCTACGATTTTTAAGGAAGCGAACACCTTGGTGAGGACATGTGACTCGTGTCAAAGGCAAGGTACGATTACAAGACGAGACGAGATGCCACAGCAAGGTATCCAAGTATGCGAGGTTTTCGACATTTGGGGTATCGATTTCATGGGACAGTTTAAACCATCCAATAGGAATGTTTACATTTTGGTGGCGGTGGATTACGTGTCTAAATGGGTCGAGGCAAAGGCTCTACCTACTAATAATGCTAACGTGGTTATTGACTTTTTACGAAGTTTGTTTCGTAGGTTTGGCATGCCAAAGGCTTTGATTAGCCATCGGGGAACCCATTTTGCAAATGCCCAAATGGAGAAAGTGTTAAAGAGATACGGAGTTCAACACCGGTTTTCGACTTCCTACCACCCCCAAACAAGTGGGCAAGTCGAAAACACTAATCGGGCGATTAAGCGTATTTTGGAGAAGACGGTTCATAACAACCCATCATTGTGGTCAAAGAAATTAGACGAAGCGTTGTGGGCATTTAGGACCGCGTACAAGACACCGATTGGTACCACTCCTTTCAAAATGCTATATGGGAAAACATGTCACTTGCCCATGGAGATAGAACACAAGGCATATTGGGCACTTAAGGAGTGTAGCATGGATTTGATAGCAAGTGGTGAAACCCGATTTTTGCAACTCCACGAATTAGACGAATTGAGATGGAACGCTTATGAGAATTCCGCTCTTTATAAGGCGAGAACGAAAATGGTCCACGACTTGAAAATCCGGCGAAAAGAGTTTAAGGAAGGAGACAAGGTGCTGTTATTCCAATCTAAATATAAGTTTAAAGCACCTAAGTTGAAATCAAAATGGACGGGTCCGTATTTGGTGAAACGGGTCTTCTCGGGTGGCTATGTAGAATTGGAAACGGATGATGGCGGATCATTTATTGTGAACGGTCAACGAGTGAAAATCTATCGTGAGGAGGATGAGGAAAATGGAATGACGATGGAGGATGGGTTTCACCCATTCTAAGTGGAAAAGAATACCGAGGAGTCAAGCTAGTGACTCGAGCCAAAAACGAGCATTTGCGGGAGAAAACCCCGGTTTGTTGTATTTTTCATTTTCATTTTTCATTTTTCTTTCCGTTATTTGCTATTTGTGTCGGTTTTATTTTAGGAGTTTTCGTTTTAATCTAGTTTAGTTTAACTTAGCTTAACATGAAAAAAAAAGAAGAAGTTAGGAACCAAGTTCTGAAGTCGGAACGCGTCGCCTGTCACCCATTGGCGGCGGATTCGACTAAAAATCAGGTCTTAATATCACGCCAGTTAAATAACATAACTCATTCTCATTTTACATTATCAAGCGGCGCCTAAGGAGAAAACACACACACAACCGAAACCTTCGATTTTTCCACTAATTATCACCAAAATCGTTCAAAACAAGGAATGGGGAAAACGGTAAACATCTCTAACATCTTTTATTCTTTCCTTTGATTTCAATTTCAATTAGGGTTCTTAGGTTTAAGTAAATTGGGGAAAACTTAGATTAGGTTAAATTAGGTTCCCTTTTGTTAATTAGTTGGTTATTTAGGTTACCTTAGGTCGATTACTTGTATTTTGTGTTTTGATTTCGTGATTTGGGGCTGTTAACTAGATGTTCAAAATTGTTGCTGTCGCCCCCACGAATGCGCCGCCTGTCCCTGACAGGAAGCGCATTCCAGCTTCAGAATCAAAAAAAATAAATTTTTTTTTTTTTTTCGTTTTTTTTGTTCAGTTTGTTACTAACATGTTTGCTTCTATGTTTTGCTTAATGTTTTGTTTGTATAGGGTAAACGTAGAGCAGTTGTAGCCGATGAATCCGAGGAAGAGGAGGTCGTGTATGAAACACGACGAATTTACAAAGTAACCACCGCAGCCAGACTGATGAGAACTGAATCATACTCTTGGTTGAAGTGGCTCGGGGCCGGTCCGAATAGGAAAATTCAGTTGAACAATCAGTTGGCCATCCTCCAGAATAAAACGGTTGTACCACCCCGGTTCTTGGATTGGGATCTAATGAATACTTTGGGGATTACAAATGATTTGGAGACTTATTTTATCACGAGAGTCGAGTATAATGGGAATACTTTTGACATACCCATTTGGAAGAATGCATTTGAAGTACGGGAACCCATTTACAGAGAGTGGTGCTTGGAATTTTATGCTAGCATGAGATTGATGATTTTCCGGCAGATACTAATGATTTGTATGATGCTAAGGTGGTGAAATTCAGACTTGGGGGCCAAGAGCACCGGGTTACGGTGCAAAAATTTGGACAGTTGGCCGGATTATACAGTGAGGAAGAGTTGGAGAAGCCGGGAATGTCTCATTATGCAAGTAAGGGAAGCTGGACACACGAGGATGTTTATGCTGAAAGGGATAACATATGGATGGGATTGTCGGGGCGGTCCCACTACAAGACTACCAGTAAAGCTGTTGAGTTGAACGATCCAATGCTCCGTTTACTACAGAAAGCACTGAGTCACTCTATTAACCACCGCGCCACCCATCATGACAAGGTGTATAAAGAAGACTTGTGGATGCTACATTACTTTAACAGGAGGATGCCCACAAAGTTTGTTTATTTACCATGGGCATTGGTTAAATATATGAGCGAGCAAGGAAAGGGACGGAAGAATAGTAGCGGAATGTTATGTGGACACTTCATTACACGGATGGTGAAGAACTTGGGATTGGCCACTACTGCAAGTATGAGGGGGTTGTCCAAAGCGGTGGATTGGAAGTGGATAAGTAAGGGGGATTTGAAGTTAGGACACGCCATTAATAAGGCGGGGGCATTTGCAAAGTTGCGGGACTGGGGTAGTGACGAGGATCAAGGTAGTGATGAGGAGGATGAGACCGATATTGAGGGAGGTGCTTCGGAACCACCGGTACATGGGGTATTTGTACCGGGTGGATATACTCAGGGGGGATTTACTGAGGGTACTTCATCTCAAGCACCACCACCACTTGGCCCATTTGATTTTAACCCGATGATGCACGAGATGTATCGCATTGGGAGGCAGGTGGACGGAACACATGTTGACGTGTCTCATATTAGGACGGAGGTGCATCAGGTCGGGGCATACACGCAATACCACATGGAGCGCTACCAGCCTATGTGGGAATACCTGACTACGTCCCAATATCACGAGCATAACCCTGGGGCAGCCAGTGGGTGGACCGAGTACAACCCACCTCCATTGTTCAACCCGCCACCTCCTGATGCAGAAGAATGAATGAAGAGGATGAAGCCGCTTTTGGGGCTTACTTGTTTGTTGTGTTTGATTGTTTGTTGAACTATTTATCTTTTGTTTGTGTTTGGTCGTGTTCGGAACTATTTTTTTTATTTATTTGTCGTTGCGTAGGATGTTTTATGATTATGCTAATTAACTTGTTTGTTTATGTGTTTTGTACCTTATCAAGACTGGCATTAAGTTCAGCACGTGCGGAGTCGATTCGGAAAATCATGCCACATCCAACGGAACTCGCACGGTTTTGTTTTTCTTTCTTTTATTTTTGTATTTTTAGTTTCATTTTAATTTCCCTTAGTTCGTTAGATTTTCTTTTGATGGCACACATTAGGGACAATGTGTTGTTCAAGTATGGGGGGTTAGTCGGGAAATTAGTTAGTTTTGTCCCCTATATCCATTACGTTTATTTTAGTCATTTAGAGTCTAAAAAAAAAAAAAAAAAAAAAAAAAAAAAGCTTAAATGTAGTTAGGGAAAATGATAGGGGCTTGTATATTTAACTTTATTCCGGTACTTTAACGTGAAATTGTTTAGGAACATCTTTAGTTAATAAAATACTTGTAAATAAGAGTTTAGGTTTTCTAATTTTAGTTCCTTAAGTTTCCCTGAAAAATCAAAAAGATAGATAATCACTAGATATCCTTAGTACCGATCCCTTTTAGTCCTTGCACCCTTTCGGGGGTAGTTGGGGAATCCTAGTATTATTTAAGCCCTTGAAGAATTAGAGGCGAAGAAAAAGGCCATAGGTCTTTCCCGCCGACAAAATAGAAATTGATCCTCACTATAACGAAGACTCAAATCCCGTTATACCATTCACTTCAAAGAAAATATAAAATACAAATCTATAATATTTGAAGTGAACAAAAGTGAGAGGAAAAGAAAAAGATGTAGACTAACCAAATGATTCTCAAAAGAAAGAAGTACTCAAATGAAGAAAATGCTTAGTAATATTTTAAGGGTTCCCCCGAAAGTAAGGCGTAAGGGGTCGGCTGTAATGGCTGATCGCTCTAACTTCGGTTAGAGAGTGAGGGAAAAGGGGTGATTATCTTGACATATCTAAACTAGGGGAAGAATTAGGAGCTAATACTAGTAAATTGCGGTTTTTGTTTACTTAAGTAATTTAGTAGCTTTAGATGTTTGTAGTCGGTTTTACGATCTAGCAATTTCACGCATATCTTTATTTCTAACACCGGAATTTAGTTAAATGTTTGAGCCCGTGATTCCTTAACTTTTCTTAAGTTGTATGTTTTGTAAACTTGTGAGTAGGTTTGAGTCGGATTTGCTTAGGGACAAGCAAATGCTTAAGTATGGGGGGTTTGATATCGCTAATTTATATGACTATTTTATCGCGATATTCATTGTGTTCAGTGTCCCAAACGTAATGGAAAGGCCCTTTTATGCTTATTATTTGTAAAGTTGTGTTTTAGGTTGAGTTAGGTATTTTTGGAGCAAAAAGAACGAGTTTTGTGGAGTTTAACTTGAAAATGGGCAAAGTAGCAGGATGGGCGACGCATTCATGAAGACTGCTCAAGGCATTCAGCTCGGGAGTGGGAATGCGCCGCCAGTCCCACCATTGGCGGCGCATTCGTAAGCGTGACAGTTACTTGGCAGTTTATTAATTATTAATCATGGGTAATCAAAAGTCACTTAACACTCATAAAAGCCAGACGTTGGAAACAGAAAAAAAAATCATTTTCATCAGAGTTTGAGCAATTTCATATCATTGGAAGCATCAAAAGAATCTTTAATTTCCGTATTTCATCAAGAATTGTTAATTTCGATTTCATTTAGTACTTGGAGACTATTTGGGAACCTAATTTCTGGATTTTGGTATTGATCTTTTATCATTTTTATTTGCAATTGAATCATGTCTTTTACATATTTGATTGTGTTTGTTACAATTATGAGTAGCTAATTTCTTTAAACGTTTGCTTGGATTATGTGATCGTTTATGTGTTAGATTTTGGGTGTGAGATTAGAATGATATGTAGAGGTTAATTGGGGATCCGTTTGGGTTAATATCTTAATTATCTTGTTAAAATTGTTTATATTCTTATTTGGTAATCTAAAAACGGGTATTCGAAAGGAATCCGTAATTTTTACTAAAATAGGAACGAATTAATCGACCGGTCTTTAGTTGATTATAAGTATATGATATTCGAAAGGAATCATTAACAACGATTTGAACAAGTAGGTATTAACACGAACGCTAAGCTACTAAATTAAGAGAAATCGGTTTAGGAGTTAGTAAGCTATTCGAAAGGAAGCTTATAGATTAATTCTCACATATCGGCTTGAAACTTTATGCACAGTTACTTGAGGTGTTAACGGTATTCGAAAGGAATCGTTGCATGGTTAGGTAATTGGAGAAATCCGGTATTCGAAAGGAACTTAGGATTTTACATTAGAAGTTTATCCACATTTTCACACCTAAGAAATAACACATATTCGTAAATGGTCCAAGCAAGCGTCTTTTTATCCATATTTGAATTCAAGTATATTTTTATTGCTAGTGTAATCAAGTCTTCTTAAGACTAAAACCCACTTGTTACTTGTTACGTGTTTTTATAAAACTAATACTTTCAACTATAAATAGTCCCTGTGTTCGAACCCGATATTTACCGATACTATTTTACAATTGACAAGGGTACACTGCCCGTGTCGTAATCTAGTAAAAGTTAATTTTCGGAAAACTAGATTTTTCGCATCAATACGCTATACTTGCTTCTTGCTATAACTAACTTTATGTGTTACGCGGTTACGTAGACACAACTCTTTAAGCTAAGCTCGATATAACTCACCCAAAACTTTTTAACGTAGGTTTACGTTACTTAAACGTTAAACGTGTGTGTCTCGGAAACGGAATCGGAATCGGAATCAAACCAACAATTGAACTCTAAATACCAAGAAAACAACTAAGGAACTTTCCTAAGTTCATAACATATCATAATCAAGAACTTTCAGTTAACGAAAAGGCCCAACGAAGCAAAACGTAAAAAGCGAAAAATCAGAAATACAATGAAAACTGACCAGTGCGCCGCACAGAGCACCAGTGCAACGCACTGGACGTGCAGACCCAAAATTTTTGTTAAGTTTTAAACTTATCTCGTTTGTATACAAAAATTAGCCAATCATGCTCGATTTTCAGCACTCAATTACTGATTTTTACAGACCCAAACCCCATTATTATTACCTACCTTCTTATTTCTTTTCATTTTTATTTTATAAAAACACCAAACACAAACACACATACATACACTCACAATCACTTACTCTTTCTCTCATCTCTCTACTCCTCTATCAAGAACACATCAAAACAGAAACTTACAGCCATTAAATCCACTAAAATCATCCATAAAAATCATTCAAATATCAAATGGAAGCAAGAAGAAGCAAAGGATCTCGTTTGGGAAACGTTTTCTACACTTTTGGAGCTCTAAATCCGCCTAGACCATCATCTAACCACTTTCTTTTGGTAGAAACTCTTCGTTTTTACTTATATTATTGTTGTAACTCATTGCATGTATGATCTAAACTATAAAAACAAGTTTTGATGAAGTTTTAGAACCATTTTTATACAAAAACGGGTTTTTAATTATTGATGCTTAGATCTTCAAATTTATGGATAAAAGTTACATATAAACTAAAATGATGACTAATAAGGTTTATAACAATTGCATGTCGAAATCTACCATCAAGATAACCGATCTAACCACCAAAAACGATTTTGGAGAAGTCCAGGCAGGAGGTGCTGCGCACCATGAAACCAGTACTAAGCACCGAGCTGCTGGCAGCTCCAAAAATCGTTGTTAACTTGATAAAAATCGCCACTTTGAACTTATTATCTCGAATCTGAATATAACCTATTGTAATAAACAAATACTTGTGTTTGGGATGACTTATTTGACACGTTACATTTAGATTGAACTTGGTGAATTAGCTTAATAAGTGTTATAAAAATTGTAAGCGGGAAAGTGTGGGAAAATTTGGATTTAGAAACTATAGCGCGGAAGCGCTGCCCAATTTTAGTAAAACTAATTACAAACACTTATAACATAAGCATTTCGTTGACTAACGATTGTGTGAACTAATATATAATGTTACTTACGCCAAAACTTGGTATAAAATAGGATTCCGGTGATTCCGAGCACCTTCGAGCAATTCCGAGCACGCTGGAAATCTTCGAAAACAGTGAGTTACAAACCCCTACTCTTTTAAACGCTTTTAATACTTTTCGGGGTGAAATGCGAGTCTTAGGCTTAAACACTATTTAAGCTGATAAACGCTTTGAAACTTGAATGCAAAACGAAAACTATTTGATATTCGAATGCTTTTATGAAAACACTTGTACACTTTGAAAGCTATTATGAAACACTTTGATATTTTGAATACTAAAACGAATAACTATTTTGCCGGCATTGTTGAGGGTTTTGCCAGCAATGCCGAGGATACTAAAACTATTTTGCCAATGACTAAAAACTATCGATCGTCATGTTGCGGACTTTGTACAACATGGACATGAGAAACCATTTAAAATTCCCAAAAACTACCAAGAGCATTAGTTGCTATTAATCCCTTTAGATAGGACCGTTAGTAGATATGGATAGCGCTATTAGGGTAGAGAGACCCTCACCACAACGCTAAATAACGATGGTGCATAATACTAAATGGGTAGGCTTTAGGCTTAGCAACGATCATTGGGCAATATTTAGGATTGTCACATAGTCGCTCTATGTGGTCAATGCCTACGAAAACGAATACTAATACTTTACGCATGGTTATGCGACAACTCTTTTTGAATACTAATACTTTACGCATGCTTATGCGACAACTACATGAATGCTATATTTTTTACGCATTGCTATGCGTCGAAACTTGATTACTTATACTTTACGCATTCCTATGCGTCAACGCTTTGAATACTTAAACTTTGTAGCTCACTAACTACGTCTCCCGTAATTAACACTTGACTCGTATTTTCAGGTTGCAAGTAAGCTTGCTGATGACTTTATGCTTTGGGCTGATGACTTCAAGAATGGGAAGGGTTCGGTTGGTTTGGCTATGAACACATTTTTGTATTCAAATATGTAAACGATGTTTTAAACACTTGTAACTCATGAAGTTACGTTTTATTAATATAACTTGGTGGTTGATTATAAACTTGTGTATCGAATGCTATTGCTCTTCACATTCCGTGTTTCCGCTTTAGCGGGGTGTGACAGACTTAATTATATATATATATATTCTACCGCGTATATGTTCCAGTATCGGACGAAAATTCAAACTATTCTAATCAGTGGTTAGATTCATGACACACTTCATAAGCGAATCTTGAGGATTTGTTGTATGAAAACCCCCCTTATATACTCATTTCGATGACGCTTCTCTCAACAGTTATACCACTTGAATTTCGGGACGAGATTCTTTTAAGTGGGGAATATTGTGACAACCGTCACCTTTACGACTCAGGTTAGTCTAGTATGTCGTATGCTCTTACCGTGTTTACAAAAAACTTTTTATAAAAAGATAATTACATTTTCTTTTATGTATGATGATTACTATGCATTGTGTGTATACCTTGTTATATGATGTTACTGTATTAGTTAGGTGCAATAGTTAGTCCCACTAGACGAGCTTCTAGATAACTTATCGGTTAATTCCGTACTTTATATACTTTACCACTTTACTATATTTAATGACTGTTACAAATGGAATTCGTATTCGGGTTCGATAATTATACGTAATGTACCTATTCAAAGGTTCCGTATATGGTATTTCCGTGTAATACACTTTGGAGTGTTGTCCGCTACTTGTACATTAAACGAAAGAATAAAATTGGAAATTTTGACTACACTGGGCCGCACCCAAGGCTAGGTGCGACGCAGCGGGGGCAGCAACTCATATTTTCTGTTTTGATCATAGCCTCGAACCATGGGCGTTTCTGCTAGGACTCATGGTTACAGTTCTCTGGTCGGGCTTGGCTTGGCTAAAAGCCCTAACTATTTTTCCTAAACCCATTAGTCATATTTGATTAACCTAAACCTAAATTATCCTAAACCTAAAACCCTAATTCCTAAACCTAGCAACTACCCGTCACCTTCCCTCCCCTTGCAAACAAACGACGATTTCCCAACCCTTCCCCACCGTCGAGATTGGCAGCCCCTTCCTCCTTAATTCGTCTCCTCCATTAACATATTGATCAAGCAATTGCATCGTGTTCTTATGGGTGTTGCGAAGCAAACCCTAAACCTAAAACAGTCTAGTCGTCGTCTCTCTCTTGCCAGCTGCTGCCGTGGATGATTCCAGCCCCTCACCACCGAGTTTTGAGTTCCTTTCATCTCCATTGTAGTCATCATCTCAATTGTTAAAGGTAATCAAATTTCTAATACTTGTATTCATTTGTATTCATAAACTGAAACCCTAACGGGTACGTAAAATCCGTTCTTTTACCTTCTTCTTGGTTTGATTTCTCAGTGAGTTCCCACCTTCGATAAGGCCATGTAATCACCATCAAATCCGATTTCCAGCATGGTATGTTCTAGTTATATGATACTTTTTATGGTAATCATCTTGGCCGATTCTAATTAGGGTTTTCAGTTGAGTTTGTATGTCGTTCTTTAAGCCGATTCCTAGAATCAAGGAGGAATTCTTTCGTTACGTTACCATTCGATTTGATTCACTTCATATTCAGGTCCTATTACTCTATTTCCGTTAGTATATCCATCATA
This sequence comes from Senecio squalidus, assembly GCA_910822075.1. NCBI lineage: Eukaryota > Viridiplantae > Streptophyta > Magnoliopsida > Asterales > Asteraceae > Senecio > Senecio squalidus. Next base: position 12,805,612 of record CAJVGC010000508.1, on the reverse strand, counting down.
TTCAAATCGTTAATTTACATAAGTTTATGTATCGAAATCCTTATAGAAACACTCTAATTATCGTTGTTTGAAAGTGAAGTTTTGCGGGCTGTTTTTGTGGATTGATCCCATCCTTAGAATCTGATTTTGGACAGTAGCTTAGAGTCCTCGAAATCGTCTTTAAAGGGTTTGTATTCGTGTCCTAAATAGTTCAAAATTTCAATTTCTAGTTGCTTGTAACTTCGAGTTGCTTTATCGTTCACTACTCCAAATCAAATTGTCAAAACCGTGTTAATACATAAATCATTATTACGATCCTAATTTGTGTATGTAAATTGTGTTATCTCAGCCCCGTAAATTGCCTCTCGATTATGTGTTTGTTCCGTATTAGCCACAAGTGTCGTATACGTAAATAAACCCTCCTAATTGAACTCATTCCATTTCTATTCTAGTCTTCGTTTACAAATCTTGTTTTTGGTATAATATGACTTGTGATTTATTTAATGGTTCATGATTGAAATAGGAACAGCCCTCGGGTCATTCTCAATCAAGTTTTTAAGTTGTAAAGGTAATCGCCTTTCGGTGACCTAACCATTGCGACTAACGGTAACTATTCTATACTTTTCTATTCGTGTTTATTCTCGTGGTGAAGTTTTGATATCTTATTCTCATGAAATGAATTTGGACACTTTATTATTCGTACTTAATTGCGTGTTTGATGTTCTTATTTATGCTTTTCGTTTATATCGTTGATCGTTTGAAATTCGTGATTCGTTATCTTGCAATTTGGACAGTTTGGTTTTCAGTTTTGTAATCTGTATTCATCTGTATTTTTCTCTATTTTGGATTGGAAATTAGACTCTGTGACCCGAATATATGTTGTAGGTCTTGGAGTCTAGTTTTCAAAAACGTAAAAATCGTTTTCTAACTCGTTTTAGAATTTCCTAAAAACGTAAAATACCAGCAGGGGGTCTAATCTGATTATTTTGAGTAAAATGTTTAGGTTCAATAATCTATCTCGTGTAACCATTTAGAAAACCTTAATAATAATTAAATGGATTTATTATAATTAATAACAGGTGTAAAAGTTATTAAAAAGGTTCATCTTGTTTACATCTAAAATATACGACTCTTTAAAGTAATAAACTCAACATCTATAGAAATAACGTTTTTGGACAGACTAGGTAACTAGTTTTATTTTAATCGTATCTCATTCGTAACGAACTCTTTTGTAATTATCTTTTAGTCTAAAATTTAGCTCTCGATGTCTAGTTTTCAAAATATTCCCTTTGACGTCTAATTCCTTCTAGAACTTTATTTATCTCGGTTTGTACGAATGTATCTGTTTACTAAAAAAGTTTGTCGTCTAATCCAAATTCGTTAACCGCCGAATTCAATTCTTATACATTTGTACTTTTATCTAGGGGATCTCTAGGACTAGTGAGGACTCTAGTTGTGACCAACTTCTACGCCATATACACAGTACCGTTTACATTCGCTCATTCGATAAGGTGAGTCATCGCCCCTATTTTACTACTGTTTTCTATATTTTTAATCGGGGGAACTTAAAGCAACCTAAATGACTTTAAATAAAATGAGGTGCATTACTACGATGGATTATCGGTATGTGTGTCATACCGATACCGCACACTTAACCTTTTGTTTGCACTCAAGCAAAAACTGTGTTAAAATAATTATCAAAGCCAAAATTTTACATAAACAAACACCTCACGATTTTTATGGGAAGTAGAATCACACAAACTCTCAAACTAATCTAAAAGGGTGTGTAACGTATTCTGTAGAATCGCTCAATCGCTCAACTCCACCACTAGAGTCTAGGTACAACTAAACGGAGACTTTTATTTGGGTTATAATATACAAGTATAGGCATGTGAAAATATATAATGGAGTGTAAATGGGTTAAAATAAAATATATACAAAAACTAGATTAAACCCGAACTAATAAAATCTCTAACGAACCGAATTGCTCATTTTTTTTCTCAACTTTACTTTTTTCTCCGAATGTACACATATCGTATATTATATAATACAAGACTCAATATACACTATTCTTTTAAATTCTACAACTAATTTTTTTTCTTCGTTTTTCTGTTTTTTCGATTTTTTGTTTTTTTCTTTTTTCTTTAGCCTAGTACATGCCTTACAATATAATATTTCTCGTGGTAAGTACTCATGCTCAAAAGACAAACTTTTTTTTTTTTCTAACTTCCTTCCAAAATACAAGATAATATAAAAGGCTCAAATAATATAACTTTTTCACGCCATAAACTCTAACTTTCCAACTTATATACAATAGCAATCAAAAACTAAGTTCGGATCTAATCTAAAAATGAAACGAAAATAAGGCGAGGGTACAATATATATAGTAGTGTTTAGAAACGAAAAAGTTTAGGCGCAAATTGGTTTAACTAGAGTTTCTAACACTAAAAGTAAGTGTTACAAGGGTTAGGCGGAAAAATATACAAAAATATAAAAGAAACGAAATTGGCTAACAAATGGTTAATCCTAATTGCCCCTATCATTGTACCAAATCACACTAAGTTACCCTAATGTAATTGCTCATATGTGGTCTCGAAATGTATAACTCTGTCAAGTTCTAAAGTCATCAATCATCGGCACACTCAAACAAACGAAAAAGTAGCATTAATAATGAATGCTTTCAAAGGCTCAAAAATCTCACTATTTTCTCGAGTAAGGTATTAAATGCGTCTGGTTATACTTAAAGTTTAAGGTATTACCGACTAGACACGTTGTATTTTTTTGTTTTCTCAATTTTTAGATTTTTTTTGTATTTTCTGTTTTTCTGGCTCAAAAATGTATAAACTAACACAATGCAAACACGATAGAAACTAAGCTAAGGGTCGAAAAATAAAATTTGGAATTTCCCGATGACCCCTCCAAACTTAAGTAACACATTGTCCCTAATGTGTTAGCGACTAACAACTAAGGGAAATTACAAAAAGAAAATCAAAAATAAAATACAAAAAATAAGAAAAAGGTAGAAAGTTTAACCCGTCGTCGATAGCGAAATATGGCGTTGAAATGTTGTTGCTGAACTGAATGCCAGACTTAAGATTGGGTGTTGAACTTACTGCCAATCTTGGAAAAAAAAATAAAAAAATTCAACCACACATGTTAAAATAAGAAAAGAAAAATAAAAATAAAAATTCAAATTACAAATTACGACGACTAAGAAATAGTAAAATAGTCCTACTATTTTTTAGTGTAATAGGGAATAGTGTTCAAAATAAAACAATAACATTACAAAACCAAATACAAAAACCCAAGACAAATCACTCGTCCTCCTCGTCCTCATCCTCCTCGTCTAGTTGTGGGTGGTAAACTGGTGGCTGATAACCAGGGTATGGCTCGGGGTAGTAGTATGCTGGTACGACATAGGGTGGGTATGGATCACTCATCGACTGATGCTGCTGCTCGTACGTAGCCTCCCATTGCGGCTGGTAGCGGTCATGGATGTACTTGTGCCTGCGTTGAGCCTGCGACCTCTGTCGCTCGGCCTTAAACATTATCGAACTGAAGTCGATGCATTCCCTCAACCAATTGCCCCAACATAGCCCTCGTAGAAGTAAATGGTTGTCTCTACGGGGCTGGATCAAACGGAGCCGGTCCGGGCTCAACTAAACGGTTACCTGCTTTGGTAAGAATCTCCGCTCGTGCTAAATCGGATTGAGTTATGACTTGGAATTTTACAGGAGGTGAACACTGCTGAATGTTCCCACTAGTACATAACCCAAGGGACCTTGCAATGCGGGTGATAAAGTGTCCACAAACCATCTTACTAGACTTAGACTGCTCCATACCCTTTTGTGCTATATACCAGGCCAGAGTCCACGTGTAACGCCCCAATCTTACAAAGCATACAAAATGATATCGAAAGGAACTTAAAAGGCAAAAGGGCGTTAAACTTATGCAAAAGCAAATCGAATATTCAAAAGACAAATTTCCAAAAGGTACTAAAAGACAATAAATATTCTAAGGGAAGCGTTCTAAAATCCTTAATCTCTCTACGCTCGACCCCATTCCCCAAAGCCACTTAGTACCTGCCGTTAAGAAAGAAAAATGGAAAACGGCTGAGCGAATGCTCAGTGAACAGATATATACAAAAGACACGGAATAGGTATGACACGCATAATAAGTAAATTCAAAACTTAATTAAATATACAAAGTTGCAAGACAAAACTTATTTTCAAAACAAACTAATTTTTGAAGCAAAGTACAAATATGTAATATATCCACAACACCCAACGTCAAATATATCAAAGTAATACAACATATATTTACATTTTAGAAATCAAAATTTCGTAAAATAATGCACCAAGAGTCAAACAAATAGGTAACAAATATCAAATGAAATCGTAGGGTAACACATACCACTAGTCTTTCCAAAAGGTGCAAACGTTTCGTATGACACTACGATAAACGTCCACCATCAAACAAACAAAATTCCTAGGATCGATCCATACGCCTCTTATAACAAATAATACTTAGTGCACCTTACCACAATCCGGGTAAACAAAAAGAGACGTCGTAGATATAGCAAAATACACCGCTACGGTCGATGCCACATTATTGGTGTCACAATAACGCGCCCATGGGACCTCCATGGATAGGTTACTCTTAGGCATATCTTACAAAACCGTTTTAACCGACTTATATGTTACAAATTTCAAAATACTTTTACAAATTTCGAAAGTGATTAATAGACTTCAAAATATGTTTAAAAAGTTACTTATAATGTACGTAAAGTAGTTTAACCACAAACATAAAATATTATATAATGTGACATTTTATTTATTTTGAAAACCACGTGTCTACCCAACCGTTCGTTCTAATATTGTCACGAGTCACCATGACAACATTATCAATTTATTTACAAAATAATAACTTAACGGGTCCTTATCGGGACATGTAAAGCCACACGGAATGAGTGACACTTTATACGAATCACCGTACCACTGACCACAATCACACATGTTCTTTACCGAGTTGTTTCGACACTTTTTCGGGGCTGTTTCGGGACGTTATCGGGGCTGTTTTAGGGGTTGTTTTAGTGGATTTTCGAGACACGGTTTTTGACACATAAAATACTTTTTGTTTACTCATTTTGCAAATCTACACATGATCACAAATTCTCGTTAGTACACCAAATGATCATAATAAAGTAATATGATTTCAACACAAAACTTAAACAAACATTTATGCAAACATACATGTCATACCAATAATATTTCGAATCATTTAACGAGATTTTCAAAGAGACTTATACGAAATTTGTACAAACGGTCAAAAGATACACATACGAGAAGAACGATGAATTTGTATCAATAATCACAAAAAACATGTATCGAAGGAAGAGGGAAAACAATAAGGTGAGTTTTTAATAAAAAGAACGTTTAAGATAGACAAATGTACAAACATATTACGAAGAAAAGGATACTTATAAAGAGATAATATATGCGTACAAATTATCAAATAAGCATATATTGAAATAAATACGAATTTCACAAAAAGAGGCTAATAATCGAAAGGATTCTTATTAGGGAAATAAAATATCGAATGAACAATATACGAGCGAAATGAATATTAAAAAGAAAGTAAAGAATATTCATAGAATCAAAATAACCGATATCACAAATAATCAATCGAACGAAGACAACAAATATACATATAAATGTATCGAACATTCGTAACAATAACCACAATAATTAACAATCGAAAGATGACACCAAATATACATATAATGTCTAGAATATCCGTACAAACAATTATACGAACAAGACAAAATAATCAAAAGAGACTAAGAATATTCATACAAATAATTATACGAACAAGAGAAAATAGTCAAAAGAGAATAAGAATATCCGTACCATCAAAATAATCAATATAACAAATAATGTATAGAATATCCGTACAAACAATTATACGAACAAGAGAAAATAATCAAAAGAGACTAAGAATATCCGTACTAACAATAATACGAACAAGGAAAACATAATTAAAAGAGACTCAGAATATCCGTACCTTAAATTCTAAAGAAAAGAAACACGATTCGAATAGATTTACCGAATAAACGATCACCGAAAGATATCTAACAAATGAATGTATTAGGACATAACCAAATAGAAGTTTGTAATATCCACTTATAGCTTATATATAAAGATTATTTTCTAATTTATTCATGATGTGTCAAAATATATATATTCATATATGTGGTGTTTTATCAAAAGTTTATCCCATCAAATTTTCAAGAACGAAAGATATGTATTTTTTTCAAATAATTTTGGTGTGACCTTTAATGGAGAAAAAATATGGTTTCAAGGGATTATTTAGAAAGGAAAACAAAATAAAACTTGGTGAAACATACCTTAAAACTTGTGTGGTCATTTATCATACTCTTCTACATCAAAATATCTAAATTACAAGTGTTTTGCAAGCATTTTGGATGAAAGAAAAATGCAGAATTTTTGGGTCTAGAAAATCAATGGGAGAGATGGAGAAACTCAATAACTTTTTTTTATGAAATTATAACTTCAAATGTAGTGGAAGGTCACATAATAAAAGTTCATTAGTTTAAATATAAATGGTGATTAAATTTCTAAGTAATGATAATTAAACTCAATTTATGAGTATGTTAAATGATGTGGTATCAAAAGGTATTTGATGAATCTAGACTTGTTTTATATGTAAGATTGTATTATAAATTATAATTAGTTGTTTAAACTTTTAGGCTTATGATAAAATAAGAATCTAAGGTTAAGTTGGTAAAATACATGGTTTAACATTTTATTAAACATGAACAAGTTAATTAAGTATTTAACTTAAGTAAACTTTATTATTTAACAACTTAGGATAAAATAAATTATATTAAATTTAGAAAAATATAACTTTAATGATATAATCATTACTAAAATACTTAACTTATAACTTAAATATACTTAGACTCAAACTTATCTTATTGCTTATTCTTTCAAAATATATATTTTAAATTTTGGGATATTACAAATCTACCTACTTAAAAGGATTTCGTCCTCGAAATTTAAAAGAAGTTATGAAACGAAAAGATAGCAAATATGAATCGAGACGAGATATGAAGAACTTGAACGAATAAATGGTAAAGTGATTAGAACGATGTATACAATAGGAAGATTCAAAGGTAGAACGAATTTATGAAAATGAAATCCTCACCCAAAATCTACCCAATCTCACAGGCCATAACTTAAGTCTAAGTTTCTACAGGAAAGAGCCGAAGCTCTGATACCATTCTGTAACGCCCCAATCTTACAAAGCATACAAAATGATATCGAAAGGAACTTAAAAGGCAAAAGGGCGTTAAACTTATGCAAAAGCAAATCGAATATTTAAAAGACAAATTTCCAAAAGGTACTAAAAGACAATAAATATTCTAAGGGAAGCGTTCTAAAATCCTTAATCTCTCTACGCTCGACCCCATTCCCCAAAGCCACTTAGTACCTGCCGTTAAGAAAGAGAAATGGAAAACGGCTGAGCGAATGTGTGACAACCGTCTTAGTTCAGGTGAAAACCACATTCTCTACCTTTAAACTTAACTTTGTATTAACCTTGTCGTTACTTGTCTCGTAAACTCGTGTATGTCGGAATCGAAATCGGAATCACAAAATGAATTCTAATACCAAGAAAATACTTAGTGAACTTGTCTAAGTTCCTATTTAAAATAACCGGAAACTTTCAACTAACGAAACGCTTAACAAAGAAAACTAAACGAAAACGAAACAGTCTGAAAATCAGCCTCTTCCGGCGCAAGAGGTATGACTGCGGCGCAAGACAGCCCAGAATTTTGAAAATTTTTGTTGTTGCTAGTGCTTGGTGACTCACCCAAAACCGACCCAAATGACCAACACCTGTAAAAACACCCCTTGAATCCAGAAAAGTCACCTTGGTATTACCTCCCATTGTCACTTTCATTTTCACAAATCTAAACACACACTTACACTCATACTATCTCAACTCTCACATACAAACACACAACTCTTTCAAAGACAACACCTTCTAAGGCATAATCTAACTAATTCAAGGACATTTTCATACATTCATCACCATCATTTCATCATTTCAAAGGTAAAAATCTTGTTCTTGAACTTATTTTTCATATTTACTCAAGATTATACATAAATCATCAAATTTATATATGTTTTATAACTAAAATGATGAAAGCATATCAAAAACTCCATTGCATGCAATTTTTATTGGTAAAAATGGAAGTTTATAAGATGGAAAATCTGGGATTTTCATTAAAATAAACAAAAGTTATGTTTTTCAATTTAAGATTTTGGTTTATGACCCTAACCGAAGAAATCGACAGAATCTGTTGCATGCATGTAAAAATTACGAGATATTGACCAAAGATGTAAACTGTAAAATGTAACTTACTGTCAAAAATTGGGAACCTAACTCCTATTGTTCGATTTATTATGAATTATACAGTATTTAATCTGATTTAATCTTGATTTTCTAGAAAACATAACAAAAGAATTAATCAGATTATAAAAATTTGACATAGTCTAGAACCAATCAAAATATGATTTTAAAGATTTTACTGGAATTTTTGGAATTAATTTACTATTATTTACTGTTTTTACGGTTAAAACGCGTTAAATACGTAAACGACTCTAACTTCTTTAAAAACTGTCGGATTGAGACGAATCCAGTTCCTATGACTTCGTATTCACGAATGTGAGTTTTATGTTATTTTTATAAAATATTAGAACAACAGAATCTGACAGTTTCATACTTGGTATAATTTAGGTTTACGCGATTCCGATTCCTATTCCGGTCACTCCACGCACACTCCTAGTACTATCCTCTCGCTTTAGCGTAAGTCCTTGTGATTCATTATATTCATTTCACATATTCGAGTTCAGTTTGTGAAGCGGGAATATGATTTGTTATTTTGGGCATTCTTTATATAGCGCGGAAGCTCTGCCGGATTTTAGCCAGAACCGACCCACCTCCGTCCGAGCTATCTTTTCACCGCCTCTTTCTCACGTGAGTTACAACCCCACTTTATTTACTGTTTTTCAAATATTTTTGGGAGAAACTGGAGATCTAAATGAACTTTGGAACTGTTGTGAACTTTTGGTACTATCGTGAACTCTTATTGAACGTTTTTGTGAAACTTATGCTTAAATAGTCTTATTTGCCCGTTTGGCATGTCATAATTACTAAACGGCTTAAAAAGCTAATAGTGTGCCCATCTCGCAATACACACTATTAGCTTTTTAAGCCGTTTAGTAATTATGGGTATCGATACTTAGGAAATAACCGTTCCTTGCTTAGGCGCCAGCTTAAGTACATATTACTGGATCAGATATGACTCCCCGTAGTAGTCGGGGTAAGGGGCCTCACGGTTGGTAATTCGGTTTAGTGTGAACACTTAAGTTATATTATGCCAAGTAGTCGTTATACATGAATTCAATCAATAGTTTACTTTTCTTGCGCGTATATGGTTATACGACTTCCGCAACTATCTTTTAAGCAACTTTTATGGTTCGAACTATCTTTTGAGTACTTTTTGGATCAAAACTATTCTTTAAGTATTGTCCTACTTTTAGAAACTTCTAAGTATTGATATACTTACTTAAACCTTTTAGTCGAGGACTAGAAAACTGTAACTCACTCACTACTCTATTGTAGTTGACACTTGATCTCTTGTTTCAGGAAACCAAATGTAAGACACGAAGTGCATTCCGTGGATGGGTCAAGCATGTCATGTGGATTCAAGAATCGGGAGAAGACCTATTTTGAATATATTTTGGGAATTTTATCAAACAATTTACTATGTTATTACGTTATGTACTTATAAATGCTTGGTTATCTTTTAACTGTAAACTCTTGTTTTATTCGTAATGACTTGAAACCGTATGTTTTTATTTATAACTCGTGTGATGATATCTTGGCTCTTCACATTCCGTGTTTCCGCTTTAGAGGGGTGTGACAGACTTGGTATCAGAGCACAGGTTATAGTGAAAACGGTTTTAAGAATTTTTCAAAATTTTTGAAACCAAACTATAACCAAGGCTTTTTCAGAAAATTCATTTCACGAGCTTTTGAACTTTAGTAGATTAATTCTGCAATTGCATGATTTGCTTTCAACTACGCGTAACTTGATCAACTACGCCTAGTTCAGAATAAATTATGCAAGAACGGAAAGTAATTGCTATTGTTAAACGGTTTTCGAGTCGAAAAATTCCCGGTCTTATCCATTCCCGATTCTCACATGACCGACCCATACATGCACTTTCGTTTACATTTTTCCTTATTTTCTTCCTGTACTCACGTGACTTATTATTCGCAGATCCGACATGTCTCAGTCTTCGCACTCACGATCCCAGTCCCGCTCACTTTATCGAGTAGCTTCTTCCCACGAAACATCTGAGGATCGCGCAGCGTCCGAGAGTCAGCGTCACCAGACGACTGACCCGACTGAGGAGAGTTCGATGGCGATATCCAACAGCATTGGTGCCTCCAGCACGAGGGCCGTGCTACCAGCCGCACCACCGGCACCCGTTGCAGCACCTCCCCAGCGACGTGGACCTCGCGTTGTCATGACGGCACGCAAGCAGGTCGTCCTTTCAGGCCGGCTACCTGATAGGATGGCCGCACAGCAGGCCGGTACTTCCAGACCCGCACCATCACTCCTTCCGTTCGGGCATCCACATCCCGAGGCACCACGCACCTCAGTGATGGACCACTACACGTGGGAGCGACAGCTGGAGCGTGAAGGAATGATACGTACCCGAGACGCTGAAGCAACCCGGCAGAGGACATCGCCTACCCCCCAGACTCCCCCTCCTGCCGCATTCTTGCACCTCCACTGCGAGGTAAGGGGACTAGCCGAGGAGGCCCAACAGCAAGGGCTTCTCCTCTGTGAGGTCTCTGATGCCGCGCATCGGTTGGCGGAGCAGGCACTGCGACACCGTGAGACGGCTCAGGTCACGGCCCGGACTGTGCAACGTCTGGTGGGAGTTTGTCTGATTATGGGGACCCTGTTGGTGGTGATTGCCGCCAAGATGCTTTTCGAGAGGCGCCGCTAGACGTCTTCTTTTACTTACTGTACTGTAGGCTCGAGTTGTAATTTTCCGGTGTACTCAACCCGAAGCTATATCTATTTTATTTCCGTATGTATTGTACTCGTACTTCTTTCTCATTATGAACCTTGTATTCAACTCTATTATTAATGTATGGAATTCTATCTAATTATCTATTTGTGCTTTTGTCGTGTGAATCTTTAGTTATCGTTGTATTATTAGTCTTGCGTGTGAATCTTTTGCCGTATGAATCTTTTGAATCATTGTCGTGCGTGCTTATTATCCTTTCTTATTATTCTTGCGTTATCTCGGTTATTGTTCATTGAATTAAATTCTGATCATATTCTATTCGTGCGTTCTAAATTGGATTTCTTTTTCTATCCCAGAATCATGCCTCCTAGACGCACCAACGCTAGCCGCATTGCCGAGCAAGTTGCTGCTCAGTTGAACGCAGCTATGCCCAACATGATCGCTCAGATCACTGCCGGGATTAACGCTAACGTCAACAACCACAACGACCAGAACCAGAACAACAACAACAACCAGAACAACAACAACCAGAACTAGAACAACAACAACCAGAATCAGAACAACAACAACAACAACAACCAAAACCATAACCAACACCAGCACCAAAACCCTCCCGCCTGCAATTATAAAGGCTTCATGGCATGCAAACCTAAGGAGTTCCACGACACCACAGGAGCTGTAGTACTTGTGTCCTGGTTCGAGAGCATCGAATCAGTCTTGCACATTAGCAGGTGTGCCGAGGCCGACAAGGTAGAGTACGCTTCTTGCGTACTACATGGGAAGGCCTTAACTTGGTGGAATAACGTGGTTCGAACCAGAGGGCGTGACACCGCCTATGCTCTCTCCTGGGATCAATTCAAAAATCTCCTGATTGCTGAGTACTGTCCTAAGGGAGAAATCAAAAAGCTTGAGGCGGAATTGTGGAATCACACGATGGTCGGGACTGACATCGAAGGGTACACCACCCGATTTCATGAACTGGCCCGACTGGTTCCGAGGCTAGTGACTCCAGAAGAAAACCGCATTGACCGATATGTCTCCGGTCTCGTTCCCGAGATCCGGGGAATGGTTATCTCAGCTGAACCTCAAACCCTTCAGAGCGCAATCATTCTGGCGCACAGACTCACCAGCAACCTCCTCTCCGCTTCAGCACCCTCCAAGAAGGAAGGAGGAGAGAAAAGGAAAGCCGATCAAAACCCCCGGAGGAGTGACAGGAACAAGAAACAGAAAACCACCCGCAACTATGCGGTGATTGCTGCACCACCACCGCCACCAGCTGGAAACCGAAACTATACGGGAACGAACCCCAAGTGCAGCAAGTGCAACTACCATCACCACGGGAACTGCCCAGTATGTTTAAAGTGCCAGAAGGTGGGGCACTTCGCCAAGTATTGTCCAGAGAAAACATTGCTCCAGGGTCAGAAGCCGGTGTGCTTCGAGTGTGGAAGCGACCAACACTTTCGTAACGCCTGCCCTAAGCTTCAGAACGCTCAACCAAACCAAGGCGGGCGGGGTCGCGGACGTGCTTTCGCACTTACAGCTGAAGAAGCCCGACAGGACCCAAATGCGGTGAACGGTTCGTTTTCTGTAAACAACCACTATGCATCTGTGTTGTTCGATTCAGGAGCAGAAAGAAGTTTCGTATACTTAGAATTTAGACCCCTCATTAATATAGGATCTAAGGTTCTTAAGGATAGCTTCACTGTAGAGTACGCCAACGGTCAGGAATTTGAGGCTAAAGATATAATCTTAGGGTGTTCAATATGCCTAGCTGATAAGACGTTTCCCATTGATCTAATCCCGATAGAGCTGAAGAGCTTTGACATTATAGTCGGAATGGACTGGTTATCTCGTTTCCGGGCCGAGATAGTCTGTTTCGACAAACTTATTCGTATCCCTCTCTCAGACGGCGAAACCCTTGTTGTAAAAGGTGATAAACCTGGGCAACAACTCTGCATCGTCTCCAGCGTTAAAATGCACAAGTACCTCAAAAAGGACTGTGATGCATTCCTAGCGCATGTCATCGAGCGTAAGCCTAAGGAGAACCGAGTGCAAGATATCCCCATAGTCAAGGATCATCCAGAAGTCTTTCCTGAGGATCTACCCGGGCTACCTCCACACCGACAAGTAGAATTCCGAATAGACCTAGTTCCTGGCGCAGCACCGGTTGCCAAGACGCCGTACCGTCTAGCACCGCCAGAAATGCAAGAGCTATCTAAGCAGCTACAGGAACTCTTGGATCACGGTCTTATTCGTCCGAGCTCTTCCCCTTGGGGAGCCCCAATCCTTTTCGTTAAGAAGAAAGGCGGATCCTTCCGAATGTGCATTGATTACCGAGAACTGAACAAGCTGACCGTCAAGAACCGATACCCACTTCCGAGGATCGATGGTCTGTTCGATCAGTTGCAGGGCGCAACTTACTTCTCTAAGATTGACCTCCGCTCGGGTTATCATCAGGTTCGAGTCAGCGAGAACGATATTCCAAAAACCGCTTTCCGAACCCGATACGGACATTACGAATTTCTCGTCATGCCTTTTGGTCTGACCAACGCACCAGCGGTGTTCATGGATCTGATGAACAGGGTGTGTCGACCGTATTTGGATAAATTCGTAATCGTATTCATAGATGACATCCTCATCTACTCGAAGAACAAGGAGGACCATGCGAAACATTTGAAACTTGTCCTCGAACTCCTTAAGGATCAGAAACTGTACGCCAAGTTCTCGAAGTGCGAATTTTGGCTCCGAGAGGTACACTTCCTTGGCCATGTGATCAACCAAGAAGGAATTCATGTCGATCCAGCAAAGATCGTGTCACACCCCGCTAAAGCGGAAACACGGAATGTGAAGAGCAATAGCATTCGATACACAAGGCGATAATCAACCACCAAGTTATATTAAATAAAACGTAACTTCAACAGATACAAGTGTTTAAAACATCGTTTACATATTCGAATACAAAAATGTGTTCATAGCCAAACCAACCGAACCCTTCCCATTCTTGAAGTCATCAGCCCAAAGCATAAAGTCATCAGCAAGCTTACTCGTAACCTGAAAATACGAGTCAAGTGTTAACTACGGGAGACGTAGTTAGTGAGCTACAAAGTTTAAGTATTCAAAGCGTTGTCGCATAGCAATGCGTAAAGTATAAGTAATCAAGTTTCATCGCATAGCAATGCTTAAAATATAGCATTCATGTAGTTGTCGCATAAGCATGCGACAAGTATTAGTATTCAAAAAGAGTTGTCGCATAACCATGCGTAAAGTGTAGTATTCGTTTTCGTAGGCATTGTCCACATAGAGCGACTACGTGACAAACCTAAATATTGCCCAATGATCGTAACGTTGCGTTGCTAAGCCTATTAACTACCCACTAGAATATTATGCACCATCTGTTGTTATCGTTGTGGTGAGGGTCAATCTACCCTAATAGCGCTATCCATAAGTTCTATCGGTCATCTCCCAGAGATTAATAGCAACTAGTTATGTAGGAGTGTATGGGATTTTCGCAGCATCTCACGACATGTTGTACAACGTCCGGAACATGTCGATCGATGCCAAGTCATTGGCAATTTAGTTATTCGTTTTAGTATTCAAAATAGATAGCATCTCGTTATAGCATTCAAAGTATTCAAGTGCCAAATCGTTTTGTAATAGTTTTCAAAGTATAAATCGTTTCGTAATAGCTTTCAAAGTATAAATCGTTTCGTAATAGCTTTCAATGTATAAATCGTTTCGTAATAGCTTTCAAAGTATAAATCGTTTCACAATAGCTTTCAAAGTATAAATCGTTTCGTAATAGGTTTCAGAGTATAATCGTTTCGTAATAGTTTGCTTCAGCTTAAAGTTAGTGTATAAGCCTAAGACTCGCATTTCACCCCAAAATGTAATAAAAGCGTTTAAAAAGTAGGGGTTTCTAACTCACTGTTTGCGAAGATCGTAGCGTGCTCGGAAAAGCTCCAAAGGTGCTCGGAATCACCGGAATCCTATTTTATACCAAGTTTTCGCGTAAGTATTATTACTTGTTAACTTTTATACTCGTTAGTCAACGATTTGTTTATTGTTTAAGTGTTATAATTAGTTTTTACAAAAATCGGGCAGCGCTTCCGCACTATAGTTTCTAAATCCAACTTTTCAACACTTTCCCGCTTACAATTTTTATAACACTTATTAAGCTAATTCACCAAGTTCAATCTAAATGTAATATGTCAAATAAGTCATCCCAAACACAAGTATTTGTTTATTACAATAGCTTTTATTCAGATTCGAGATAACAAGTTCAAAGTGGCGATTTTTATCAAGTTAACAATGATTTTTGGAGCTGCCAGCAGGTCGGTGCTTAGCACCTGCTTGCTGGACTTCTCCAAAAATCGATTTTGGTGGTTAAATCGGTTATCTGATGGTAGATTTCGACATGCAATTGTTATAAACCTTAGTAATCATCATTTTCTCAGTTTATATGTAACTTTTATCTATAAATTTGAAGATCTAAGCATCATTAAATAAAAACCCGTTTTTGCATAAAAATGGTCATAAAACTTCATCAAAACTTGATTTTAGAGCTTGGATCATACATGCAATTGGTTATAATAGTAATATAAGTAAAAAGGAAGAGTTTCTACCGAATGAAAAGGCTTAGATGATGTTTTAGATGAGTTTTGAGCTCCAAAAGTGTAGAAAAGCTTTTTAACCGAAATCCTTTGCTTCTTCTTGCTTCCTTTTGATGTTTGAATGGTTTGTAATGGTGATTTTATGGATTTTAAGGGCTGAATGTTTCTGGAATTTAATGGTGTTCTTGAGAGAGAATGGAGAGAAAGAGAGTGTAGGTGTGAGTGTGTGTTTTTAGTGTGTGTTTGTGTTTTATAAAAATGAGAAGGAATTAAAAGAAAATGATGGTATAGGGGGTCTATATTTTGCAAAAAACTCAGTAATAATGTGTAAAAATCGTGTTTGGTTGGTTGGATTTATTATAAAAACGAGATAAGGACTAAAAATGTAATTTTTGTGAATCTGTCACCGGTGCTGCGCACCGGGCTAAAAATCAGATTTTATCTGATTTTTTTGATTTTACGTTTTGCTTCGTTGGACCTTTTCGTTAACTGAAAGTTCTTAATTATGATACGTTATGAACTTAGGAAAGTTCCTTAGTTGTTTTCTTGGTATTTAGAGTTCGATTGTTGGTTTGATTCCGATTCCGATTCCGTTTCCGAGACACGCACGTTTAAAGTTAAAGTAACGTAAACCTACGTTAAAAAGTTTTGTCTGAGTTATATCGAGCTTAGCTTAAAGAGTTGTGTCTACGTAACCACGTAACACATAAAGTTAGTTATAACAAGTAGCAAGCATGGCGTATCGGGGTTAAAAGTTAGCGTTGTCGACTTGAGTTTTTGACGGTTGTCACATTCTCCCCACGTTGAAAGAATTTCGTCCCGAAATTTCAACTTGTAGTATTCGGTGTGGGATAAGTGAAGAGATGAGGATACTTAAGCATCCTCTGATCCTCTCGTTCCCAGGTATATTCGGGGCCTCGTTTAGCGTTCCAAAGTACCCTTACTATAGGGATTTGACTGCGCCTTAGTTTCTTAGTCTCGCGATCTATAATCTCAATTGGTTCTTCGCCGAGTTGAAGTTTTTCGTCTAGTTGTACTTCTTCTAAAGGTGTGATAAGTGTTTCGATCGATGAGTAGCTTTTCAGTATCGACACATGTAAAGTGTCATGTATGTTATCGCGCTCTTGTGGTAGTTCCCAACGACACGTAACTGGACCTACCCTTTCGAGTACCTCAAATGGTCATACGTATCTGGGGTGAAGTTTTCTAGTGTTTTTCGCTGCGTATTTCACCTTTCCAAGGTGACACCTTAAGAAGTACTTTGTTGCCGACTTGAAATTCTAAGTCTTTTCTGCGCATCTCAGCGTAACTCGTTTGACGATTTCTTGCAGTCTTAGTCGTTCCTTTATCGTTGTGATTTATCGATCGTTTCTTGCACTTCATCCGTGCTAATTAGTTGTCGATCTCCTGGTTCCAATCACACAGTGGAGATTCGCATTTCCTTTGGTAAAGAGCTTAAAAAGGCGCACACTTGACACTAGCGCGATAACTATTGTTATAGGAGAATCTCGTTAGTGGTATATGATTATCCTGACTTCCTCCAAAGTCAATAACGCATACTTTTAGCACATCTTCTAAGATTTACATTGTACGCTCGCTTTGACCATCGGCCCGTGGATAGTAAGTCGTGCGTAAATATAATCGAGTGCAAGAAGATTCTTGGAATGCCTTCCAGAATCTGGAAGTGAAGCGAGTGTCTCTGTCCGAGATAATTGACGTGGGAATTCCGTGGCGAGTCAACACTTCGTTGGTGTATATATGGACAAGTTTTTACACGTTAAAACTTTCCTTGATGGGGATAAAGTGTGCTGATTTCATCAGTCGATCTACTATAATTCAAATCGCGTCATTACTCTTCGACGTACAAGATAATTTAGTAACGGAATTCATTGTAATCTGTTCCCATTTCCATTCGGGAATTTCAGGTTATTGTAGTAATCCGGATGGCTTTTGGTATTCGGCCTTCACTTTCGCGCAGGTGAGGCATTTTTCTACGTATACAGCAACGTCCCTTTTTATTCCAGGCCACCAATAGTGTTCCTTGAGATCCTTATACA
This sequence comes from Senecio squalidus, assembly GCA_910822075.1. Classification (NCBI taxonomy): domain Eukaryota; kingdom Viridiplantae; phylum Streptophyta; class Magnoliopsida; order Asterales; family Asteraceae; genus Senecio; species Senecio squalidus. The sequence continues at coordinate 12,787,831 of CAJVGC010000508.1, read as the reverse complement.
TCTTGCCTTTCCCTGGATGAATGGAATATCGTGTTCGGTGTGCTTCTTCCATAGTGGCTTTCTCAATTCGTTAGTCGTAGAAATCCCGGCTCGATCCCTAAAATAATAGACATTGTCGCTCTTTCTTACAAAATCTTTGTCGTGTTTGTGCAAGGTTTCGACCTTTATGTTATCTGCTTTCAAAGCCTCATGCTGAGCACTTGCCATACGCGCCCCTAAGTCGGGTTTAAGGTAGATTACTAATGTACATACTCGTGTCGTCTGTTACCTTTCTTTCCTACTCAAGGCATCTGCTACGACGTTTGCTTTGCCAGGGTGATACTTAATATCGCAGTCGTAATCGCTAAGGAGTTCCAACCAACTCCTTTGCCTCATGTTGAGTAGTTTCTGATCTAGTGTGTGTTGCAGACTCCTATGGTCCGTGAATACCGTGCATTTCGTTCCGTGGAGATAATGTCTCCAGATTTCAAGGGCAAAAACTATCGCTCCTAATTCTAGGTCGTGTGTAGCGTAATTGAATTCATGTTTCTTGAGTTGTCGCGATACTTATGCTATGACCTTATTTCGTTACATCAATACACAACCTACTCCTAGGTTAGATGCGTCTCAATATGCTACAAAGTCTTTGTTTCCCTCAGGAAGAGTTAGAATTGGAGCATTGCATAGTTTCGTTTTTAGGATATTGAAGGCTTGTTCTTGGGCATCTCCCCAGTTGAATTTCTCGTTCTTTTGTGTTAACTTTGTTAGGGGTTTAGCTATCTTTAGAGAAACCTTGAATGAATCATCGGTAATAACCAGCTAGTCCTAAAAATTCGCGGATCTCTGTCGGACTTTTGAGAGTTTTCCAATTCTCTATAGCTTCGATCTTCGATGTGTCAACAGGGATTCCGGATCCATTAGTACGTGACCGGAAAATTTGTCTTCACGCAGACAAAGTTCGCACTTAGAAAATTTGCGTAGAGTTGTTGTTCCTTGAGTAATTCCAATAACAGTTTTTAAGCGCTCTGCGTGATCTCCTTTGGTACGTGAGTAGATTAAGATGTCTTCGATGAATACAAGGACTTGTTGATATCCAGACCTTAAGTCGATCTTGGAAGAATATGTCGCGCCTTGGAGTTGATCGTAAGGTCGTCGATTCGTGGAGGAGGGTATCGGTTCTCGACGGTTAGTTTATTCAACTCTCGGTAATCGATACACGTGCGGAGCGATCCATATTTCTTCTCATCGAATAAGATCGGCGTTTCCCCATGGTGATAAGCTTGGTCGGATAATCTCTTATCCAATAATTCCTGAACTAGGTTGGATAATTCCTGCATTTCCGTCGGAGCTAGTTGGCATGGCGTCCCTGCCACTCCTGTCGCTCCAGGAATTTCTTCGATTCTAAGCTCTACTTGCCTCAGTGGTGGTAGTTCTAGTAGTTCTTCGGGAAATGCCTCTGGATAGTCTCTAACTATCGGCATGTCCTTAAGGTCTGCTGCTTGTGTATGTTTGTCTCTTACGTTTACTAACAATGTAAAGCAGCCCTTATTCAAGTATTTGCGCGTTTTCATCATCGGTATAAATTTCGAAGTTTGCCCCGGCCTATCTCCTTGTACTATTAATTACTTCCCATCTTCTAACGGCATCCTGATCGTCTTATTTAAGCAAAAGATTTTCGCATCTTGAATGGTCAACCAATTCGTTTCTATTACTGTGTCAGAGTTGCATCTATGTGGGGGTCATATCTCGCTTCCTCAGTTCGTATCACGAAGGTTCTAATTTGTAAGATGTTCGGGCCGCAAGGGTTGTGCTGAGTGTTGAGTTAATGTTTAAGTTTACTTAATGAACTAGTAATAGTTCGGGAAAGTCACCAGGAATACTTCCGATACTCCCCTACTGCTAATCGGTTTCCTTGGGCACCTTCTAGGTTAAATAGCAACGAGCCATAACCTCGGTCGTAAGTGTTTTCAGATATAAGGTTTCACCTTGTCCTCCCCATGTCGCCTTGCGTGAATAAGGTCTTATTGTAGAGCAGATGTTTAGATGATTTCCTTGTAGAGACATGACTTCAACATGTTTGACAAGTAACTATTCCATGGTTTTACCGTAATATAAGAGTGTGATCATATCTTCGTGATGATCCTTCGTTTTAGGATGTGCTTTCAAAACCTACCTTGTTTTGAAGTTACCTCAGATTTGTATTCGAGTTTAGGAATCCAAACTGACCAACGATTCCCTAAATAAGTTTGAGATTTCCTTGCGATTTCATAAATGCTAGTCCTTTAATCGGGTACCTTCAATTTTTGTCCATCATTTCGCATGATTATAAGGTCGATAAGTGAAAGTAAGGTATGCGGCGCACATGTTTATGCTAGGGGCATATCATGCGATTTAGATTAAGAGTTCGTGTCGACCGAAGATTACTATATTGGTGTACTAAGGCGAGCGAGCGATAATAGTGATTTTCAAAAATCTTACGTGTAGCAATTCCACCACTAGCATCTAGTTGTCTAGTCTGCCCTATGTATCCCTTATTTGGTATGAAGTATGTCGAGTGATAGTTCGTGAATACGAGTGTCGTGATACATCGGCTTATGGACCTTCTCTGGAGATCCATAAACTTGTCGCATGACCCCATCATGTCTTCCTGTGTTAATCCTTAGTTATCGGATATCTTGGGCGCATCACTTAGTATGTCGAGTTGTAACCGCACTCATGTCCTACGCGCGAATACTTCTCAGTTTCCATAAAAGGCGTCGCGTAAATATTGGTGGGATAGGTTGTATACGGTGTTGATAGTCGAGAATGTGTCGTCTCTGTCGAGCGAGCGGGTGATATAGTCGGTAAGGGAGAGTATAAACTAGTCCAGATCCAGGTCGTTATACGGTAATGTAATAGTTTACGATGGTGTTAGCTTAACGCTCATGTACCTCAACAAGGTATCGCGATGTATATCGAGTTCGTAGGGAAGGTGTGAGTCCTCAAGCGTATTCGTCGGGTAACTACCTCATCGTCTGACACGATTACATTTGTCCTTTCGTCACATCGTAGAAAGGTGATTGGGACCAAATTCCCACTAAGTCTTAATGTCATCTTAGCATCATTCTCAAGCGTAAAACGTTTCGTTACGGGCGTAGCTAACTCTATCCCTCTCGACTTACCCTAAATTGGCGACGAGTTAGTTCGAAGATACGGCTCATGTTAGTGTTAGTAATAAGCTGAGCACATAGAGTATCTTAAGTATAGCATCTAAGTCTGTGTGGGTCTGACTTCGAGAATTTCCCGCGAAGGTTCGTTTAATGTTTACCAAACCCGCTTTGGCATAATTTAGTCTAAGTTACTCGTAGGTGATCAGGCTCCGAATAATTTAAGTTAAACAATGCCTTTACGTTTTGGTTATATAAAATCTTTCGTTTAGTATCTGGTTATAGTTTGATTTTTGAAAATTGATTTTGAAAATCGATATTCACTATAACCTTGCGCTCTGATACCAAGTCTGTCACACCCCGATAAAGCGGAAACACGGAATGTGAAGAGCAATAGCATTCGATACACAAGGCGATAATCAACCACCAAGTTATATTAAATAAAACGTAACTTCAACAGTTACAAGTGTTTAAAACATCGTTTACATATTCGAATACAAAAATGTGTTCATAGCCAAACCAACCGAACCCTTCCCATTCTTGAAGTCATCAGCCCAAAGCATAAAGTCATCAGCAAGCTTACTCGTAACCTGAAAATACGAGTCAAGTGTTAACTACGGGAGACGTAGTTAGTGAGCTACAAAGTTTAAGTATTCAAAGCGTTGTCGCATAGCAATGCGTAAAGTATAAGTAATCAAGTTTCATCGCATAGCAATGCGTAAAATATAGCATTCATGTAGTTGTCGCATAAGCATGCGACAAGTATTATTATTCAAAAAGAGTTGTCGCATAACCATGCGTAAAGTGTAGTATTCGTTTTCGTAGGCATTGTCCACATAGAGCGACTACGTGACAAACCTAAATATTGCCCAATGATCGTATCGTTGCGTTGCTAAGCCTATTAACTACCCACTAGAATATTATGCACCATCTGTTGTTATCGTTGTGGTGAGGGTCAATCTACCCTAATAGCGCTATCCGTAAGTTCTATCGGTCCTCTCCCAGAGATTAATAGCAACTAGTTATGTAGGAGTGTATGGGATTTTCGCAGCATCTCACGACATGTTGTACAACGTCCGCAACATGTCGATCGATGCCAAGTCATTGGCAATTTAGTTATTCGTTTTAGTATTCAAAATAGATAGCATCTCGTTATAGCATTCAAAGTATTCAAGTGCCAAATCGTTTTATAATAGTTTTCAAAGTATAAATCGTTTCGTAATAGCTTTCAAAGTATAAATCGATTCGTAATAGCTTTCAAAGTATAAATCGTTTCGTAATAGCTTTCAAAGTATAAATCGTTTCGTAATAGCTTTCAAAGTATAAATCGTTTCGTAATAGCTTTCAGAGTATAAATCGTTTCGTAATACTTTGCTTCAGCTTAAAGTTAGTGTATAAGCCTAAGACTCGCATTTTACCCCAAAATGTAATAAAAGCGTTTAAAAAGTAGGGGTTTGTAACTCACTGTTTGCGAAGATCGTAGCGTGCTCGGAAAAGCTCCAAAGGTGCTCGGAATCACCGGAATCCTATTTTATACCAAGTTTTCGCGTAAGTATTATTACTTGTTAACTTTTATACTCATTAGTCAACGATTTGTTTATTGTTTAAGTGTTATAATTAGTTTTTACAAAAATCGGGCAGCGCTTCCGCACTATAGTTTCTAAATCCAACTTTTCAACACTTTCCCGCTTACAATTTTTATAACACTTATTAAGCTAATTCACCAAGTTCAATCTAAATGTAATATGTCAAATAAGTCATCCCAAACACAAGTATTTGTTTATTACAATAGCTTTTATTCAGATTCGAGATAACAAGTTCAAAGTGGCGATTTTTATCAAGTTAACAATGATTTTTGGAGCTGCCAGCAGGTCGGTGCTTAGCACCTGCTTTATGGTGCGCAACACCTGCTCGGTGCTTAGCACCTGCTCGGTGCTTAGCACCTGCTCGGTGCTTAGCACCTGTTAGCAGGTGCGCAGCACTTGCTTGCTGGACTTCTCCAAAAATCGATTTTGGTGGTTAAATCGGTTATCTGATGGTAGATTTCGACATGCAATTGTTATAAACCTTAGTAATCATCATTTTCTCAGTTTATATGTAACTTTTATCCATAAATTTGAAGATCTAAGCATCATTAAATAAAAACCCGTTTTTGCATAAAAATGGTCATAAAACTTCATCAAAACATGATTTTAGAGCTTGGATCATACATGCAATTGGTTATAATAGTAATATAAGTAAAAAGGAAGAGTTTCTACCGAATGAAAAGGCTTAGATGATGTTTTAGATGAGTTTTGAGCTCCAAAAGTGTAGAAAAGCTTTTTAACCGAAATCCTTTGCTTCTTCTTGCTTCCTTTTGATGTTTGAATGGTTTGTAATGGTGATTTTATGGATTTTAAGGGCTGAATGTTTCTGGAATTTAATGGTGTTCTTGAGAGAGAATGGAGAGAAAGAGAGTGTAGGTGTGAGTGTGTGTTTTTAGTGTGTGTTTGTGTTTTATAACAATGAGAAGGAAATAAAAGAAAATGATGGTATAGGGGGTCTATATTCTGCCAAAAACTCAGTAATAATGTGTAAAAATCGTGTTTGGTTGGTTGGATTTATTATAAAAACGAGATAAGGACTAAAAATGTAATTTTTGTGAATCTGTCACCGGTGCTGCGCACCAAGAAATAGGTGCTGTGCACCGGGCTAAAAATCAGATTTTATCTTATTTTTTTGATTTTACGTTTTGCTTCGTTGGACCTTTTCGTTAACTGAAAGTTCTTAATTATGATACGTTATGAACTTAGGAAAGTTCCTTAGTTGTTTTCTTGGTATTTAGAGTTCGATTGTTGGTTTGATTCCGATTCCGATTCCGTTTCCGAGACACGCACGTTTAAGGTTAAAGTAACGTAAACCTACGTTAAAAAGTTTTGTGTGAGTTATATCGAGCTTAGCTTAAAGAGTTGTGTCTACGTAACCACGTAACACATAAAGTTAGTTATATCAAGTAGCAAGCATGGCGTATCGGGGTTAAAAGTTAGCGTTGTCGACTTGAGTTTTTGACGGTTGTCACAGATCGAAGCGATTGAGAAATGGCAAGCCCCCACGACTCCTACGGAAATACGACAATTCTTGGGATTGGCGGGCTACTACCGGAGATTCATTAAAAATTTCTCGAAGATCGCTAAGTCGCTGACCGAACTCACTTAGAAGGATTAGGACTTCACCTGGGGAGAACAACAGGATGAATCCTTCCAGAAACTGAAGCATGAACTGTGCCACGCACCGATTTTGTCCCTACCGGAGGGTACAGATAATTTCGTAGTGTTTTGCGATGCGTCTCACCAAGGACTTGGGTGTGTAGTTGCAGAAGGAGAAGGTCATTGCATACGCATCGAGACAGTTGAAGGTTCACGAACAGAATTATACAACACACGACTTAGAGCTGGGAGCTGTCGTGTTTGCGCTAAAGATATGGAGACATTATTTGTACGGCACTAAGTGCACAGTGTTCACGGATCACAAAAGCCTTCAGCATATTCTCGATCAGAAGATGCTCAATATGAGACAACGGAGATGTATCGAACTACTAAGCGACTACGATTGCGAGATCAAATACCACCCGGGTAAAGCAATCGTAGTAGCTGACGCCCTGAGTCGTAAGGAAAGGGCAAAACCATCTCGAGTTAGAGCATTGGGAATTCAGATTCAGACTAGCCTCCAATCGCAAATTTCTAAAGCTCAGCAGGAAGCATTGAAACCTGAGAACCTTAAGGGCGAAACCCTGCACAATCATGAAAAGGAATTTGAGCTTAAACCTGACGGAATCCATTACTTCAAGAATCGAGCATGGATTCCTAGAGATGAAGACCTTCGCAAGCTCATCTTGGACGAGGGCCACCGATCCCGATACTCTATTCATCCGGGATCCGACAAGTTGTATAAGGATCTACGGGAATACTATTGGTGGCCGGGCATGAAGAAGGACATAGCCTTGTATGTGTCTAAGTGCCTTACTTGCTCGAAGGTCAAGGCAGAATATCAGAAACCTTCTGGCTATTGCAACAGCCGGAGATCCCCATGTGGAAGTGGGAGCAGATCTCCATGAACTTCATTACTAAATTGCCTCGTACGGCAAGGGGGAATGATACAATCTGGGTGATTGTGGATCGATTGACTAAATCCGCACACTTTCTGCCGGTAAGAGAGAACCATTCAATGGAGAAGTTCGCACAGATCTACATTAACGAGATTGTCTCTCGTCATGGAACGCCCCTCTCCATTATTTCCGATAGGGATAGTCGATTCACGTCCCGGTTTTGGAACGCGCTTCAGAAATCGCTCGGGACGCGACTAGACCTCAGTACTGCTTACCACCCTCAGACCGATGGTCAGAGTGAAAGGACGATTCAGACACTTGAAGACATGCTGAGAGCGTGTGTAGTTGACTTTGGAGGAAGTTGGGACGCTCACTTGCCATTAGTTGAGTTTTCTTATAACAATAGCTACCATGCCAGCATCAAGTGTGCTCCGTTCGAGGCCTTATACGGACGCAAATGCCCGTCGCCGCTTTGTTGGTTAGAAGCCGGTGATCGACAACTAACAAGGCTCGACATCGTCCAGGAAACCATTGACAAAATCACTACCATTCGGGAAAGGCTGAAGACATCTCGTACTCGGCAGAAGAGCTATGCCGATAACCGAAGGAAACCTCTCGAATTCCAGGTGGGCGATAGGGTACTCCTAAAAATATCGCCGTGGAAAGGGGTAGTCCGTTTCGGAAAACGCGGCAAGTTAAGCCCGAGGTACACAGGCCCCTTCGAGGTAATTGAGCGTATCGGCCCAATGGCGTATCGACTTCAACTTCCGCAGACTCTTTCCAACGTCCACAACGTCTTCCATGTCTCGCACTTGAAAAAGTGCTTATCGGACGATACCATTGTCATTCCACTGGACGAAGTCCAGATCGACAACAAGCTTAACTTCATCGAAGAACCGCTTGAGGTTGTAGATCGAGAGGTCAAACAACTCAAGCAAAGTCGCATCCCTATTGTCAAGGTTCGGTGGAATTCCCGACGAGGTCACGAATTCACTTGGGAACGTGAAGACCAGATTCGTCAGAAATATCCACATCTGTTCAGAGATCCTTCCTCCGATGAGACGAACTAAATTTCGGGACGAAATTCTTTTCAACCCGGGGAGAATGTGACAACCGTCTTAGTTTTGTATTAACCTTGTCGTTACTTGTCTCGTAAACTCGTGTACGTCGGAATCGAAATCGGAATCACAAAATGAATTCTAATACCAAGAAAATACTTAGTGAACTTGTCTAAGTTCCTATTTAAAATAACCGGAAACTTTCAACTAACGAAACGATTAACAAAGAAAACTAAACGAAAACGAAACAGTCTGAAAATCAGCCTCTTGCGGCGCAAGAGGTATGACTGCGGCGCAAGACAGCCCAGAATTTTGAAAATTTTTGTTGTTGCTAGTGCTTGGTGACTCACCCAAAACCGACCCAAATGACCAACACCTGTAAAAACAGGTGTCAAACACCCCTTGAATCCAGAAAAGTCACCTTGGTATTACCTCCCATTGTCACTTTCATTTTCACAAATCTAAACACACACTTACACTCATACTCTCTCAACTCTCACATACAAACACACAACTCTTTCAAAGACAACACCTTCTAAGGCATAATCTAACTAATTCAAGGACATTTTCATACATTCATCACCATCATTTCATCATTTCAAAGCTAAAAATCTTGTTCTTAAACTTATTTTTCATATTTACTCAAGATTATACATAAATCATCAAATCTATATATGTTTTATAACTAAAATGATGAAAGCATATCAAAAACTCCATTGCATGCAATTTTTATTGGTAAAACTGGAAGTTTATAAGATGGAAAATCTGGGATTTTCATTAAAATAAACAAAAGTTATGTTTTTCAATTTAAGATTTTGGTTTATGACCCTAACCAAAGAAATCGACAGAATCTGTTGCATGCATGTAAAAATTACGAGATATTGACCAAAGATGTAAACTGTAAAATGTAACTTACTGTCAAAAATTGGGAACCTAACTCCTATTTTTCGATTTATTATGAATTGTACAGTATTTAATCTGATTTAATCTTGATTTTCGAGAAAACATAACAAACGAATTAATCAGATTATAAAAATTTGACATAGTCTAGAACCTATCAAAATATGATTTTACAGATTTTACTGGAAGTTTTGGAATTAATTTACTATTATTTACTGTTTTTACGGTTAAAACGCGTTAAATACGTAAACGACTCTAACTTCTTTAACAACTGTCGGATTGAGACGAATCCAGTTCCTATGACTTCGTATTCAAGAATGTGAGTTTTATGTTATTTTTATAAAATATTAGAACAACAGAATCTGACAGTTGCATACTTGGTATAATTTAGGTTTACGCGATTCCGATTCCGATTCCTATTCCGGTCACTCCACGCACACTCCTAGTACTATCCTCTCGCTTTAGCGTAAGTCCTTGTGATTCATTATATTCATTTCACATATTCGAGTTCAGTTTGTGAAGCGGGAATATGATTTGTTATTTTGGGCATTCTTTATATAGCGCGGAAGCTCTGCCGGATTTTAGCCAGAACCGACCCACCTCCGTCCGAGCTATCTTTTCACCGCCTCTTTCTCACGTGAGTTACAACCCCACTTTATTTACTGTTTTCAAATATTTTTGGGGGAAACTGGAGATCTAAATGAACTTAGGAACTGTTGTGAACTTTTGGTACTATCGTGAACTCTTATTGAACGTTTTTGTGAAACTTATGCTTAAATAGTCTTATTTGCCTGTTTGGCATGTTATAAACTAAATGGTTTGCCACCCTTATTCGGCTTTATGGTTCAAATCTATTATAATTTACTACAATTGCCACACTCGGTTCCGTATTAAATTGTTTAATGCCACTCTCGGCACTCTTATGAACATTGATTGATCGTATAGCTAACGTGACTCTTGAGGGATATAACTAACCATAAGTGACTACTACTAGTTTGAAAAATGAAACATTAGTGCCCATCTCGCAATACACACTATTAGCTTTTTAAGCCGTTTAGTAATTATGGGTATCGATACTTAGGAAATAACCGTTCCTTGCTTAGGCGTCAGCTTAAGTACATATTACTGGATCAGATATGACTCCCCGTAGTAGTCGGGGTAAGGGGCCTCACGGTTGGTAATTCGGTTTAGTGTGAACACTTAAGTTATATTATGCCAAGTAGTCGTTATACATGAATTCAATCAATAGTTTACTTTTCTTGCGCGTATATGGTTATACGACTTCCGCAACTATCTTTTAAGCAACTTTTATGGTTCGAACTATCTTTTGAGTACTTTTTGGATCGAAACTATTCTTTAAGTATTGTCCTACTTTTAAAAACTTCTAAGTATTGATATACTTACTTAAACCTTTTAGTCGAGGACTAGAAAACTGTAACTCACTCACTACTCTATTGTAGTTGACACTTGATCTCTTGTTTCAGGAAACCAAATGTAAGACACGAAGTGCATTCCGTGGATGGGTCAAGCATGTCATGTGGATTCAAGAATCGGGAGAAGACCTATTTTGAATATATTTTGGGAATTTTATCAAACAATTTACTATGTTATTACGTTATGTACTTATAAATGCTTGGTTATCTTTTAACTGTAAACTCTTGTTTTATTCGTAATGACTTGAAACCGTATGTTTTTATTTATAACTCGTGTGATGATATCTTGGATCTTCACATTCCGTGTTTCCGCTTTAGCGGGGTGTGACAGAATGCTCAGTGAACAGATATATACAAAAGACACGTAATAGGTATGACACGCATAATAAGTAAATTCAAAACTTAATTAAATATACAAAGTTGCAAGACAAAACTTATTTTCAAAACAAACTAATTTTTGAAGCAAAGTACAAATATGAAATATATCCACAACACCCAACGTCAAATATATCAAAGTTATACAACATATATTTACATTTTAGAAATCCAAATTTCGTAAAATAATGCACCAAGAGTCAAACAAATAGGTAACAAATATCAAATGAAATCGTAGGGTAACCCATACCACTAGTCTTTCCAAAAGGTGCAAACGTTTCGTATGACACTACGATAAACGTCCACCATCAAACAAACAAAATTCCTAGGATCGATCCATACGCCTCTTATAACAAATAATACTTAGTGCACCTTACCACAATCCGGGTAAATAAAAAGAGACGCCGTAGATATAGCAAAATACACCGCTACGGTCGATGCCATATTATTGGTGTCACAATAACGCGCCCATGGGACCTCCATGGATAGGTTACTCTTAGGCATATCTTACAAAACCGTTTTAACCGACTTATATGTTACAAATTTCAAAATACTTTTACAAATTTCGAAAGTGATTAATAGACTTCAAAATATGTTTAAAAAGTTACTTATAATGTACGTAAAGTAGTTTAACCACAAACATAAAATATTATATAATGTGACATTTTATTTATTTTGAAAACCACGTGTCTACCCAACCGTTCGTTCTAATATTGTCACGAGTCACCATGACAACATTATCAATTTATTTACAAAATAATAACTTAACGGGTCCTTACCGGGACATGTAAAGCCACACGGAATGAGTGACACTTTATACGAATCACCGTACCACTGACCACAATCACACATGTTCTTTACCAAGTTGTTTCGAGACTTTTTTGGGGCTGTTTCGGGACGTTATCGGGGCTGTTTTAGGGGTTGTTTTAGTGGATTTTCGAGACACGGTTTTTGACACTTAAAATACTTTTTGTTTACTCATTTTGCAAATCTACACATGATCACAAATTCTCGTTAGTACACTAAATGATCATAATAAAGTAATATGATTTCAACACAAAACTTAAACAAACATTTATGCAAACATACATGTCATACCAATAATATTTCGAATCATTTAACGAGATTTTCAAAGAGACTTATACGAAATTTGTACAAACGGTCAAAAGATACACCATACGAGAAGAACTATGAATTTGTATCAATAATCACAAAAAACATGTATCGAAGGAAGAGGGAAAACAATAAGGTGAGTTTCTAATAAAAAGAACGTTTAAGATAGACAAATGTACAAACATATTACGAAGAAAATGATACTTATAAAGAGATAATATATGCGTACAAATTATCAAATAAGCATATATTGAAATAAATACGAATTTCACAAAAAAAGGCTAATAATCGAAAGGATTCTTATTAGGGAAATAAAATATCGAATGAACAATATACGAGCGAAATGAATATTAAAAAGAAAGTAAAGAATATTCATAGAATCAAAATAACCGATATCACAAATAATCAATCGAACGAAGACAACAAATATACATATAAATGTATCGAACATTCGAAACAATAACCACAATAATTATCAATCGAAAGATGACACCAAATATACATATAATGTCTAGAATATCCGTACAAACAATTATACGAACAAGACAAAATAATCAAAAGAGACTAAGAATATTCATACAAATAATTATACGAACAAGAGAAAATAGTCAAAAGAGACTAAGAATATCCGTACCATCAAAATAATCAATATAACAAATAATCAATCGAACAAGACACCAAATATACATATAATGTATAGAATATCCGTACAAACAATTATACGAACAAGAGAAAATAATCAAAAGAGACTAAGAATATCCGTACTAACAATAATACGAACAAGGAAAACATAATTAAAAGAGACTCAGAATATCCGTACCTTAAATTCCAAAGAAAAGAAACACGATTCGAATAGATTTACCGAATAAACGATCACCGAAAGATATCTAACAAATGAAATGTATTAGGACATAACCAAATAGAAGTTTGTAATATCCACTTATAGCTTATATATAAAGATTATTTTCTAATTTATTCATGATGTGTCAAAATATATATATTCATATATGTGGTGTTTTATCAAAAGTTTATCCCATCAAATTTTCAAGAACGAAAGATATGTATTTTTTTCAAATAATTTTGGTGTGACCTTTAATGGAGAAAAAATATGGTTTCAAGGGATTATTTAGAAAGGAAAACAAAATAAAACTTGGTGAAACATACCTTAAAACTTGTGTGGTCATTTATCATACTCTTCTACATCAAAATATCTAAATTACAAGTGTTTTGCAAGCATTTTGGATGAAAGAAAAATGCAGAATTTTTGGGTCTAGAAAATCAATGGGAGAGATGGAGAAACTCAATAACTTTTTTTTATGAAATTATAACTTCAAATGTAGTGGAAGGTCACATAATAAAAGTTCATTAGTTTAAATATAAATGGTGATTAAATTTCTAAGTAATGATAATTAAACTCAATTTATGAGTATGTTAAATGATGTGGTATCAAAAGGTCTTTGATGAATCTAGACTTGTTTTATATGTAAGATTGTATTATAAATTATAGTTAGTTGTTTAAACTTTTAGGCTTATGATAAAATAAGAATCTAAGGTTAAGTTGGTAAAATACATGGTTGAACATTTTATTAAACATGAACAAGTTAATTAAGTATTTAACTTAAGTAAACTTTATTATTTAACAACTTAGGATAAAATAAATTATATTAAATTTAGAAAAATATAACTTTAATGATATAATCATTACTAAAATAGTTAACTTATAACTTAAATATACTTAGACTCAAACTCATCTTATTGCTTATTCTTTCAAAATATATATTTTAAATTTTGGGATATTACACCACGGGACATTAACATACTGCGTAGGGTTCCAGAAACTAAATGTAGGGAGTAGCCACAGGTCCTCAGTGTAACATTTATCATGCTGAGTTGCTCGGTGGAGAAATGAATAAATGGGGATCTTGTGCACTACCCGTAGAACTGGGTCCTGGATATCCTTGGCGCGGCTAGAAGTAGATATATGTTCCACCTGCCCCGTAAACGGAAACCAAGCCTCGTTGGCCCCAAATCCCACGGAGTCGGTCTCAGCATCCGATAAATACGCAGCCATTAAACCGTCGTTTGCTGCTTCCCCTGCAGTGAACAAACCTGTTAATCTCCCAAATTCAACAACACTTACTTGATGTTCCGTACCCCCTAACCGAAATGAAATCAAAGGGGCGGTGGAAAAATTCTCCTCCACATAGTCCGTCGAAACCTCAAGTGAGCAATAAAATTCCAAGACCCACTCCCGAAACACTGGTTCATCAATCTTCCAAGCTCTCCCCCAAACCGGAATATCTCGATGCGCAGACGGACTGCGGGTAACCATAAATCCGCTTAAATCAACCTGCATCTTGTTGAGGAAGTCCCAGTCTATGGTGCGAGGTTTGGCAATGTCTCGCCCCCGTAATTCGGCCAACTTGTTATTCAGCGTAATCTTACGGTCGGGAGTACAACCTGGCCACTGCAACCATGGGTGGCGTTCGGGAGCCATTATGGTTGCGTTCAATGATGCCCTAGGTTGTGCTCGCCTCCGGCTACCTTCAGCGCCTTCAACAGCAGACCACTTTCCCTACACAACATAAAGAAAACAAAACCAGCGAGTTACACTTGAACCATACGCAACAAAACTGAACAGCAGCTGTAAACACGGTCGGTGTCGCGCACAGAAAGCAGTGTTGCGCACCGGCCACTTTACCCATTCAAAATCCCATGGAACTCGGTTGAAATCCAGAATTAATGTCACAATTCAGTTTAATTCAACAATAATAACCTATTCAAACAATCAATTTCAGGTTTTGAGGTTGAAATTAAGAAACCCTAGAATCTCCCCCAATTTAATTAAACCAATTGAAACAAGAAATTGAAAGAATTGAAATAGTTATGGCGAAGAATCATACCTTTCTCTGCATATTGTGTGGATTAAACGAACAAAATAAGCAAGAATCGAAGTGTGAGAGTGTGTGGGTGTTGTTTTCACTCGGCGGCTGTTATTGATGTATGTGTGTGTGTGTGTAAATTAAAAGAGTTAGAAGGATATAACATGTGCAGAACCTCGGTGCGTCGCACCGGAAAGTGGTGATACGCACTACCTGTGTCCGTGGCTGGATTTATAAAAAATCCTTCTCGGTGCGTCGCACAGAAAGGTGGTGCGGCGCACTACCTGCCATATTTTTTTATTTTTGTTGTTTTTTCGATTTGTTTTTTGTATTTTCGGTGGTTTTCTTGGTACTTATCTAACTGAAACTACGAAGTAAAATGTTAAACAGTCCTAAAATAAGAAAAGAGAAATAATGAAATAAAAATTAACTTAGAAAAAATGGAAAACAAACCCGGGTTACCTCCCGAGAAGCGCTAATTTTTCGAACGAGTCGTTAGCTTGAGTCCATATGTTGCGTGATCAGGTGTTGATGGCGTAAAAACCATCCTCGATCATCATTCCGTTTTCATCGTCCTCTTCGTGGTATAACTTGACTCGCTGTCCCGAGACGATGAATGAATCTCCGTTGTCCTTCCATAACTCGACATAGCCGGAGGCAAATGCTCGTTTTACGCTGTGGTGCCCTGTCCACTTTGATCTTCATTTTGGAGCCTTGAATTTGTACTTTGATTGATAAAGAAGCACTTTATCGCCCTCCTTTAATTCTTCCCGACGAATCTTGCGGTCGTGGAATTCCTTCGTTCTTTCCTTATAAATTCGGGAACTCTCGTAAGCTTGCAAACGTAACTCGTCCATTTCGTGGAGCTGTAAGAACCGCATATATCCCGCTAAGTCCATATCGATGTTGCAGTTCTTAAGTGCCCAGTACGCCTTATGCTCTATTTCGACCGGAAGGTGGCATGTTTGCCCGTAGAGTAGTCGATACGGGGTGGTTCCAATTGGCGTTTTATACGCCGTCCTGAATGCCCACAATGCGTCCTCCAGCTTCCTTGACCATATGTTCGGGTTATTGTTGACTGTCTTCTCCAAAATTCGTTTTATAGCTCGGTTTGTGTTTTCCACTTGACCACTCGTTTGAGGGTGATATGATGTAGCAAACCGGTGATTTACTCCATATCTCTTCAACACTTTTGCTAACTAAGTGGTTGCGAAGTGGATCCCTCGATCGCTGATTAAAGCCTTCGGTACTCCAAACCTGCAAAACAAATTTTTAAGAAATTCAACAACCACGTTAGTGTTGTTAGTAGGTAATGCCTTAGCTTCAACCCATTTGGAAACGTAATCCACAACAACTAAAATATAAACATTTCTATTTGAAGGTTTGAATGGTCCCATGAAATCAGTTCCCCATATATCAAAAATCTCGCAAACTTGGATCCCTTGTTGTGGCATTTCGTCCCGCTTCGTGATATTCCCCTGGCGTGGCATGCGTCACAGGTGCTCACGAGTGTATAGGCTTCCTTGAAAATTGTTGGCCAGTAGAACCCTGCATCAAAAACCTTTTTACCAGTTACCTTCGTTCCATAGTGTCCTCCGGTGGGTCCATGATGACATTCGTCCAAAATCCTTCGAGTTTCTTCTCCGTATACCTCGCACCATTCCATCAGCACATCTTCGAAACAAGTATGGCGCGTCCCAGTAGTAGTACTTAGCATCCGAGATCAATTTCTTCTTCTGTTGATAGGTTAGGCTTTTGTTGAAAATTTTTCCGGCTAGATAATTTGCAATATCCACGAACCATGGAGCATCGCTGTCCGATTTGCTGATACAGGCTAACATTTCCCCAGGAAATGCGTCATCGATCTCCCCTTCCTTCAAATCCCCCAAACTTGGGTTCTCCAATCGACTCAGATGATCTGCTGCTACATTTTCAGCTCCCTTCTTGTCCTTGATCTCGATATCAAATTCCTGTAACAATAATATCCGACGAATTAGTCTAGGTTTAGCATCTAATTTAGAAAATAGAAATTTTAAAGCAGAATGATCCGTGAAAACTATAGTTTTGCTCAACACTAAGTAAGAGCGGAATTTATCTAAGGCAATACTACAGCCAAGAGTTCCTTTTCCGTAGTGGTGTAATTCAGTTGGGCTTCGTTCGGTGTCTTGCTGGCGAAGTAGATGGGTCGAAAATGTTTGTCGACCCGTTGCCCCAAAACAGCTCCCATTGCGAAATTACTGGCGTCACACATCAGTTCAAAGGGCTGAGACCAATCCGGTGCTACCAAGATGGGTGTATTGGTGATCCTCTCGTTGAGTAGTTCGAAAGCCTGTAAACAGTCCTCCGAAAAATTGAAAGCTACCTCCTTCTCTAAGAGTTTCGCCATAGGACGAGTAATCTTCGAAAAAATCCTTGATAAACCTTCGGTAGAATCCCGCATGTCCCAAAAAACTCCGAATTGCTTTCTCGTTCGTTGGTGTTGGTAGTTTGGCGATGACCTCGATCTTTGCTTTGTCTACCTCTATCCCAACTTTTGAAATTTTGTGTCCAAGATTCCCTCTCGAACCATGAAGTGGCATTTCCCCCAGTTTGAGACCAAGTTTGCTTCCTCGCATCTTCCCAACATCTGATCCATATTCTTCAAACATGCATCGAACGAATCTCTAAACACTGAAAAATCGTCCATGAACACCTCCATTGTCTTCTCCACCATATCCTGAAAAATGGCTAGCATACACCGTTGAAAAGTAGCTGGTGCGTTGCATAGACCAAAAGGCATTCTCCGATATGCGTATGTTCCGAACGGGCATATGAAGGTAGTCTTCTCCTGATCTTCGGGAGCGAAAGGTATCTGAAAATACCCCGAAAATCCATCCAGGAAGCAGTAGAACTCATTTCTGCTAGTCTTTCAATCATCTGGTCCATGAACGGTAGTGGATAATGGTCCTTCCTAGTAGCTTCGTTCAACTTGCGGTAGTCGATGCAAACTCTCCATCCTGTGACTGTCCGCGTTGGTACCAGCTCATTCTTGTCATTCATTACCACAGTCATACCTCCTTTCTTTGGAACACAGTGAATTGGGCTCACCCATGGACTGTCTGAGATTGGGTAGATAATTCCTGCATCCAACAACTTAACAACTTCTTTCTTAACGACATCTGTCATATTCGGATTTAGCTGTCGTTGTCTTTGAACAACGGGTTTTACATTATCAAGAAAATTAATTTTATGTTTGCAAAAATCGGGGCTAATTTCGGGTATGTCAGATATACGCCAAGCAAAGGCCTTTTTATGACCTTTAAGGACTGTCAATAATCGAGCTTTTTCGTCACCCGAAAGTGATGACGAAATAACAAAAATTGGTAATAAATTTGTACCTTCAAGGAAAGCATACTCTAAATGTACTGGTAGTTGTTTCAGCTCCAAGTCGGTAGGTGGTTCTTCAATGGAAGACTTTATCCTCATGCTCTGGTCCAACTTCAATTCCTCTTTAACCTTCAATCTTCACTTCTTCGAGCTTCTCATCCTTCAATTCCTCCTCCAAACTAGCTTCTATCCCGAGAATTTCCTGCCAATCTAAATCATCAAACACATCAATCCGAAAACAAGTTTCATCAGTGGAATAAGAATTGGTCATGGCTCTATCTAGTGTAAAGACAATTCTTTCTTCCCCAACCCCCAATGAAATATGCCCGTTTTTCACACGAATAATTGCGTCGGCTGTATTTAAGAATGGTTGGCCAATGATTAGTGGAACAGTAACATCTTCATCCATTTCTAAAATCACAAAGTCAACAGGGAAGGTAAATTTTCCTACGTTTACTAGCATGTTTTCAGCAATTCCTGACGGATATTGGAATGATCGGTCGGCTAGTCGGATACTCATCCTAGTGGGCTTTAACACTCCTAGGGCAAGTTTAGCATATAATGAGTATGGCATTAGATTTATGCTAGCTCCCAAGTCCGCCAATGCACTGCAACTATAAGTATTACTGAAGTTACACTTGATAAGAAAACTCCTTGGATCATCCAACTTTGGTGGTATCGCGTTCCTTACCAAGGCTGAACATTCTGCGTTTAAGAAAGCGGCTTGCTCCTCTGATGACTTTCCCTTATCCGTGACTAACTCCTTGATGAATTTAGCGTAGTTTGGCATCCCTGCAATTAAATCAACAAGAGGAACATTAATATTAACGGATTTAATCATGTCACAGAATTTACCGTACTGCTCCTTCATTTTCTCCTTTCTCAATCGTTGAGGATATGGGATACGGGGCTTATAGGCTTTTATTGGAACTTCCTCCACTGGTTCAGGTGTTTTAGCTTTGGGTTGAACTGGTGGTGCCTCATCCTCATCGTCCTCGATCTCGAAATCATCCAAAACTGGTTCAGCAGTGAGGTGCGTCGCACCAGTGTCTGGGTGCGTCGCACCAGGGTAATTTCAAGTTTCAGTGCGTCGCACTTGTGGTTGGTGCGGCGCACCATTTGACTGTTTCTCTCCGTAAGCATGTCCCGAGCATGTAGTTATTGCATTTACATGTTCATCTCTGTGTTTTGGACATGGTGGCATTCCTTCGTTTCTTCCAGGAGGTTGATATTTTGGGTCTTGATTTTTGGAAGTGTTTCCTTGGTTCTGTGGTCGTGGATTTTGTTGCGTATTGCTCGGTAATTGGCCCGGTGGCCGATTTGAGTTCCGCTCGGTTATCCTGTCGACCCTTCTCTCCAAGTCTTGCATTGTTGCGTGCTGATTTCTCTGCCCTTGCTCGATGTGATCATTTAAATTTTCAATTGGTTACTAAATGTGTCATTCTTCGTGGTTTGGGTGTGGATGAACGATTTCATAAGATCCTTTAAGCTTTGATCTTCGTCTTTGTTCTTCGGTGGATCGTATCTTTGTCGTGGTGGGGATCGTGCATTGTTTCTTTGCCATTCGTTGTCTCGATTGTCAACACGGTTTTAGTTACCTCCGCGGTTTTGCCAATTCGTTCCCCGATTAGGATAACCATACCGTGCGTAGTTGGCATCCTCCACTTTTCGATCGCACTCACTAGCGTAGTGAGGTCCTCCGCATCCTTCACATCCATTCTTGACCAATTGCATGTCTTTCTCTATCCTTCCGATGCGTTTATCAATCCTATCAGCCATAGACTTGATTTCTTTGACCACAGAAGAATTTTCGTTACTACTTTCAGCTTGAGCAACATGACCTCTTTGTTTTCGGCCTCTACCATCGTCTCGATACTCCCGTGATAAGTTTATGACTAACTTATCTTCCATTAAGTTGTATGATTCATTAGTGGTCTTGTACATGAAGTCTCCTCCTCCATCTAAGTCCAACTCGTTTTGTGACTCCTTGGTTAATCCGTAGAAAAAGATTTCTATGATATTTTCCTTTCCTAGACCGAGACCATAACAAATCCTTAGCATCTCTTTTAATCTAGCCCATGCTTCAGTAGATGTCTCTCCATCTTCCTGTCGAAATCCTCTAATGTCTCTAAGTAGCTTCCTTCCCAAGGCGGGTGGAAAAAATCGTTTGATGAAGGTTACTCGCATCTGCGTCCATTTTGTTATTGAATTCTCGTCTAGCTCTTCGAACCAAACCTTCGCATCTCCGGTGAGAGACGAAGGGAACAACCTCAGCTTAACACTGTCGCTTTTTCCTTCTCCGTATTTGAACATCTCACATAGCTCGTTGAATTTGGCTACGTGTTTATGTGGATCTGAATTGTATCGCCCATCGAAAGTGTTGTCTTGGATCATCTTGAGATGATGACCCTTGACACGAAATCGTCACCCAAGTCCAGGGTGGTGATTGCCGACCTCGGGTGGGTGGCACTGCTACAGCTGTGGCCCGTCGGTGCATCGGCATGTCCAAAGGATCCATAGCTGGTTGCGGTTCCGGTTTGTCTGCACAAAGTAATTCTTCGACCTCTGATTCTGTAGCACTTCCTCCTCCTTCTGAAGATGTAATATCTTCAAATTCCACCGGCGAGAAATGGTCCAAAACCTGGTGGTGTCCGAATTAGTATGTCTCCTTTCTTCTTGCCTCGCTTCTTCGATACTCCTGGATTTGACTTTGGACTCAAGAGTGGTAATCTTGAAGCCCTCGTGTTCATCAACTACCTGAAATACCTGAAAAGATAGAAACAAGAAAAGCGTAAAACGTACCGGGTGTAATAACAATTAAAAGTAACTCTCAAGTAAATAAATACTCAAAAGGATCGTATCACAAATTCGAAACAAAAACGAGAAATCAGTCCCCGGCAGCGGCGCCAAAAACTTGATGTGTAAAATCTAGTCTTAATTTTAACCTACTATTTCACGTAATTACACACTTATAGGCAGTGGACCTATTCGTATGTAATATAGTTTAAAAGCAAGTAAAAGTTCGTTCGCATGGAATAATTTGTTTTAAATTTCGAATTAATAATACTATTTGTTTTTGGGGGTTTTTATTGTAAAAAAAGACTGATTAAAATTTGCAAAGTAATTAGTAAGAAGTGATTAATAAAAATCGAGTGAGAAAGTAATTTAAATTATCAAATATTGGAGAAAATACACTTGTTTGACACTTCATTTATTTTCCATTTAAGTTTACGAAATTGATTGAATATTAAACTTCTAAGATATAATAAAAGTCCTCTCGAATCTTTTATTAACTTTAACTATCTCTAATTATAATGTTCCTCTCGAATAGAGTTATAATTATTAATAATTAAGCGTTAAGTAACAAGTCGGCATTTAGATATTTAACCTTATAGAGTTTCCTCTCGAATAACTCCTCTAAATATTAAGTTCTCTCCATAAATCAAACAGGCGTAAAAATAGTTTAGCTACGCATTATTAAGTCTAAAACAACAAACAAAATAATAATAGAAAACATGCTGGAAAAATAAGTCTTAAAAAGAGAAAGAGAATCAAACTAAGAAACTCCAAACGTGTCGTGACCGTCGTTAAACGAAAACCGAACTTCCTAGCCTTAATCCTTGCCTCCAAACGTGAACTCCAGCTCCAGATACTTGAGAATATTAATTGATGATTTTTCTGGTCGAATTGAGGCTCTATTTATAGGAAAAAATGAAGAGGAATCCGTATTCGACTCGAACTAGGAAGTTGCTGAAAATAGCCGGGTGCGCCGCACTGCATGATGATTGCGCCGCACCGAGCTTAAATCCGTGTTGTAAACCAATTCAAACACTCGTTGCGTCGCACTAACAAGTGACTGCGTCGCACTGACCATCATTTCCACCATTTTGTATAATTTTTGTCATTTAAGTCCATTTCTTCCTCCTTTTCCACTTCCCGATCATGTAAACCTGTAAAATGGAAAGAAAAAAAAATACTTTTCCACACAATTAAATGCAAAAATCATATCCTATCCATCATGTTTACTAATGAAAAGTGACCGAATATCGCATATAAATGACTATATAAATATGCGATATCAGCGGTGGAGCGTTATTCTCCTGATTTTGTCTACCCGACGTATTTATCGTTGATTCGTGAGTTACTCGTTGCCCCTTTTTACCGCTTTTATACTTGGACATGATTAGTGTTATTTGAACTTAAAATATATCTTGATTATGCGAATATAGATTATGATACCTTTAGACTTAGTTTTACTTTACTTATATTACCTTAATGGTAGTATAAGGTCCTATTCCTCTCGACCCTTTTTATTATAAGGGTCATTTTTATTAAAAACTTACTTATCTTGTGATAGTATGTTCATTATTTTCAAATATGCTATAAGTATATGCTACGAAGCTAAAAGTCAAATTATAAACCTTTTCAAAATAGTTATCATAATAATCATTCTAATAACTATTATTTTATATAGATACATTTATAAATTTAACTTGTATTATAAATTTTTTATTATTTTATATTAAATTTTCGATTACCAATACATCATACAAGCACTCAAACAAGTTTAGTATGTCTAAATGAATAGCTGATTTTTAAAAAAACATTTGGGCCCTTATGGAACATAGGTCATGTACGGTCGGTCGAACCTCCCGCACATCCCATGAGTCGTGCCTAACCTCCCTGACATCCCATGAGTCGTGCCTAACCTCCTGCACATCCCATGAGTCGTGCCTGATCAAATGCATTCAAGCGAGCAATTAGTGATTGAAAGCATGTCATTTCATTAAATATTGATTGAAAGCTACAAAATTTACCCCATCGGGGTTGATGCCTATATCAACCAAAATTTTCAGCATTTTCACATGTTGAAATGGTCCTGATGGATAATGGCGATAAGTTTGTACAAATGTTAAGTCGTTATAACCAACATATGTATGATGGAGATGGGTTTTATAACAAATGTTACTTGACCTCAAAGACTCATCCAAAATTCTTTAAATCATATACGTATTTGCTACAAGGATGAGCAAATTGCCAACGGGTAATAGTTTGAAATGTTAAAGGTTTATTTGATCGATTCTTTAACTTATAACAACCAAAATTTCAATATACGGTAAAGTTTTTATAAAAAAGGTTAACAAAAATTAGTGGTTGGGCTACATGAAAGCCACTGTTGAGCATTACTTACCCACAAGATTTTAAAAGTTTCGAATTCTTAGTATCATTATTATGTTTTATATTCAATTTATAGTGATTGGCGCACAAACAATTATAAACTTATCGAATGAGATTCTCATTCGACATACTCTAGTTAAATAGTGATATTTATACTTGTGCCAACACCCACTAGTTAAATAGTGATATTTATTCTTGTTAATTATTTGGCAGCTTTGGCCCCACTATGTTAAATTTCTGGCTTCGTCACTGTTAAAAATGAGAGTACCACATTTACAAAGTCTATTTGTCGATAAAAAGTTTCTAAACAACATCAAGAAATATAACGTTTCTCACTAAAAGCACAAATAGATTTTTAACATTCCTATCCCTTTATAATGAGGTTTAGGACCTTTCGCTTATTTACCCAATCTCTCTAAATACATAAAAAGAATCTTGAATGGTCCTATCTTTTAACTTTAACATAAATAAAATTGAAAAAAAATTAAAGTTCACATATAATTTTAACAAAATGAAAGTTTAGGATTTTTTTTTTATGTTGATTTATGTGGCGTCTTCCCTTTCTACTACCATCGCAACAACATACTTCTTTTGTATCATCTCATACTCCAAAAAGCCATTGAAACTCACGATTTTCGCTTAACGAATACAATTCTGGGTGACCATTGCTTTCATCAAGACTTTAATAAAAGGGTGCTATTGACAAAACTTCCACATCCTTTAAAACTACAATCACTTCAAACAACCACAAAATACTCTTTATATATTTATACGTTTGGTATATCATTTGAAGATAACATTCCAAATTTCTTAACACAAAAAATATGTCATTTACCGTCAAATAAACTTATGTATCATACGGGTCTAAAAACTTAGTATAAAAATATATGAAAGCCAACTACTTTGTGTAATTCTAGATATTTCACGATTTCCAAATTTAGACTATGCGGAGTGGTTAAGGGTGGGTGATGATGATGTGGAGTGATAGAGGTGATTTGTAGGAAAGAGAGTGTGATTTTAGGAAAGAGGGTGTAATGATGTGGAGTGATAGAAAATGGATGGAGTGGTGAGTGATGATGTGGAGTGATAGAGATTATTTTGTAAAAGTTGTATTTTTATTATTTTTTTTATATAAATGAAATTTAAAAAGTTGTATTTTTATTAAAAATAAAAACAAAACATACTACAATTTATTTAAAAAAAAAACATACTACAATTTAATAAAAAAAAAAACATACTACAATAAAAAAAAATACTACATATCCGAAAAATATTTTTCGATAAGCCTTTTCTTTTCGGTCTCCGCTATTCTTCGATAATGCTTCTCGAGATGACTAATGTCCTTCATGATCGTCTTTAATGCTTTTGCTCGCATTTTTCGTGTGCATTTTCATTAAATTCGCCGAACTTTTGTGTCATCAACTGGAGTTGTTCTTCGGCCCCCGAAGAAGACCCGACTTTGCCCTTTCCTTTGCGCGCCCTTGCTTTTTCTTTTGCTTGATCTTGTCAGGATCGTGTTAGTCTAGATAAACTAACAGGTTTGCTAACGTTGTAGATCAAGATCTATTGAAGAAGTTCAGCAGCGGATGAACACTTCAATATTACGAGTTTATTAAACAATAAAGAATGAATAAGAATTAAACAAAAGTATTGTCAAATTGCAAGCCTCAATTGGATTAACCAGAATAATATCAATACAACGTGTTTTCTATCTTTCAAGGATCTATCTATTTATAGACCTTGAGGCTCGTTCTAGATAACTAGAATTCTACGTCTATCCTTATCTAAACATTAAATAAGAAAACTTTATCTAATTACAAAAGGAAATATAATCTAATTATAACTCTTAGATTATATATACAAGATATGATAAGTCTTCCGTGTCTTTGACTTATTTCGTATCTTGACTTTGACTATGACTTGATCCTTACTTTGTCCATAGTAACCGTAGTAACTCTATCTACCGTAGCAACTTTGTTGAACAGCCGCACCAACTTGTCTTTGTATTCTTCCGTAGTAACTTCATAATCACCAAACTGATTGTTTAAGTTACTTTCGTTTGTTTATTAGGATTCATTGTTTATGGTTAAACTATATTGACTAAGTTATAACCCAACAATCTCCCCCTAACCTTGAACTTTTATGATTCATCAAAAGTACAAGTTTTCATGCTTCAACCGTATTAACTACTTTATTAACAGAGCAGTACTAACTATTACAACTACGGTTTACAAGTCAGTTTCCATCTTGTTCTTTTCCACTATTATTTGACACAAGATTTTCCAAATTAGTTCTTGAGCAATCAATGAATCTCCTGGACCATTCAGCTTCAATTCGACCAGTTCTTCTAATGTCTTCAAAGAGTGTGGATAAGTATGACTTATCAAGTAGAATTCCCTTGATCCATGTTTTCTTATGATTGAGTATGCTTCACATTTTTCATACACAAACCAGTTAAGCACAGGATTATTAGGTCCTTCTTTCTTGAAGATTGAACTTGTTGGCTTGTATCCAGGTTCAAATAAACCGCACAGAACATCCATTGCTAGATCAGTACCAGGACATACTCCTTGTCTTCGTTGTGAGTATTTCCTTATGTCAATCTCATACATCTTCTCCAGATCATCTCTATCAAATTTCATAAAAACTGCATGAAAGGCTATAAGAATCGTCTTTGATTTATCAGCTCTTGTAACTTCATATTCAGTTTTCATATTTCCACCAATGTATTTCCAGTCAATGATCATTGGAGGCTTCACCTTCAATGGGGTATACTTCAAACCTTCAACAGGGTTGATGTATGCAGAGTAATCACCCCCTTGAGCAACACTTGGAGGATTTTGTTCTATCTCTTCATGTTCAGGTTTGATGTCAGCAAATGAAATGTTTGGATCTTCTGTTTGAGAAGCAGTAGCATCATCTTCACTCATCCTTCTTCTTTTAGCGTGAGGAATGAATTTGGATTTGCTTTTGACTCTTTTATGCTTCTTTTCTGGTTGTTCCACAGGAGAAACAGGTTCTTGTGCCTGAAATATTTTTCTTCCTGTTCTAAGGGCAGCTTCAAGTGCTTTTTCTTCATCCTTCTTTTTCTTCTCTTGAAGTTTCTTGAGAGCAAGTTCCCTTAATGTTTCCTTTTGTTTTTCCTCTTTGACAAGCTCAAGGATGGAAGGTAACTTCATAGGGCCTAAAGATCTGCCACTATGACCCTTGCTTTTTAGATAAGCAGTAAACTTCCTTCTATCCTCTGCTATCTTTGCTTGTATGGGAGTTGATTTGGACACTTTCTTCTTCTCAGGATTGGCTTTGACTTTGGCTTTAGCAATTTTGAGCTCCTCTTCTTGCATCTTCTGTGCTATATGCTCATCTTCTCTTTCCAAAGACTTTTTCGAATCCCTTTTTAAAGCCAGTTTGTCCAAAAGGTCATCATTGACCATCTCCTGAGCTTTCTATTGGCATCATCAGCAGCTTCTTTTTGCATTCTGAGGTATATACTCCTGCAGCTTTCATTTTCTTGTTTGATTGCATCTATCTCTGTCAGCAGTCATACTCTTGAAAGTTTATGGCTTCATGAATGACTTCTTTCTTTTTTGTGTTTCAGCCTAATAACCTTGCTTTTGCCTTTTTCTTCAGCGGCTAAATCAAGCATTCAGTTCTGATCTGCAGTGCAGACTGCTTCAATTTTCTCCTCTCACATTTTCCGATCTCTTTGGCAGGACATGGTCTTGAAATAAGTTCTTCATTGCAATCTAGTCTTGCTCCAGTCATTCCTTTCTTTTGACTTGCTTTACCACAT
>CAJVGC010000508.1:12551176-12760424 GCA_910822075.1 Senecio squalidus | reverse complement strand
TCTCTCTCTCTTCTCTCTCCTCTCTCTTCTCTCTCTCTCTCTCTCTCTCTCTCTCTCTCTCTCTCTCTCTCTCTATATCTCCTCCTCCATTGCTCTACTTTATATTATTCTCCCTAATCTGACCACCATCTACTCTATCTCGATCTTCGACCATCTCCCACGTGTGAATACTTACCGGATTGGTTCAAATCACGATATGGGGTTTTCGCTTTAATGTTTTATGGTGGTAGACAAAAAAAGAAAATAAAAAAAAAACTTTTTTGTTTTGGTATGGTGTTTTTTGAAGAAACTGATTTCGGTTCTTGGAATGTAAAACTGATTTTGGTTTTTAAAATATGATTTAGTCTGTGGTTTTACAATAATCTGATTTGGGTTTTTAAAGAAATTGATTTGGGGTTTTCGAATTTCGGTCACACCATTGTTGATGAAAATCAACAAATCTACCACCAAATCCTACTCCGACCGGTTACATATCTGTGTCAGAGAGAGAGAGAGAGAGAGAGAGAGAGAGAGAGAGATATGAGTTATTTGTTTTTTTTTTTATTATATAAACATGTTTAATAAATTGACAAAAAAAAAGTGTATAAAAAGGATATTTCGGTCTTTTCAATTGAAAAATGTCAAAATGGACTACCGACGTTATAGAATTACAATAATGGGGATGATTGGTGTAATTATTTAAAAAAAATCTCAAACTAATGATTCTGGTACAAACACAGGGACCAACGGTGTAATTTACTCAATCTTTTATTTATGGTTTCATTTTCCATGTTATCAATACTAGAATAATGTATTACCCCAAACGTATCAAAGTTCACAGGTCGGACTTGAGCAATATACTATTCTAATAGTTAAGATTTTATGATACCAATCTTCGTAATATATGATTAAATTTAAGTCCTACCTATCAAGACAACTTGTGCAATCCCAAACGGAGTTAACGTAAATAAATCGAGTCACGGTTAAGTTTATACAAATGTATACAGACCTGTAGGAATCAAGAAAAACAATATGAGCCAAGCCGACCCAAATTGAAATTTCCAAATTCATCAAGCCATGAGTCATATACAAACTAACGGTAGCACAGCCAAACAATCGACAAAGAGGGGGAGTTTTAAATAACATATATCCGTAAATACAAGGCCAAATATCTTACAATCTCATTTTCGGCAAAAAAGTGCATATCAAAAGATTTTGAGAATATGTACCAAAGGATAGCGTAGTGAGTATAGATCTATACCCCAACTTAAAGATAACAACAGTATGCTACCCAAATTCTAATAGACAGCGTATTCTGAAGTGCTTTTCATAGAATACACTCGTAGAAACAATTTCATTGCTACGTATACAGACTGTATGAAAAAGTTGATTACAAGTATATAAATGTAGAAACAATTTCATTGCTATAGATAAATACGGGGCTAATCAACTCACACATACAATAATCATAATATCCTTATGGTTAAAAACCAAAAGATTACAAGTATATAAATGTAGATCTTGATACCTATTCTCGATCTTTAACTAAGTTGTTGATCATAGTTGCCAACGGGAGAGTTCCTTTTGCCATAATCTCTATTCTACTAGTATTAGAAGCATGAGCAAAAAGAGAAAGCCCAAAAGTCAATAACTCTGGTAGAAACAATCTTGATGACAAAAACCCGTGCCAATAACGAGGTTCTAAATCAAAAAACGCATCAAAAAACCTTCTCGTGCCTTCCAGATCGAGCTTAAGCAAGATATCCATACCAAAACAAAAGAATTCTCGTTGCCGTCTCCTCTCTATTGGCCACAAATCCTTCCAGATTCCTGCTGATAAATCAGTCCCCAGCACCATTTTTTCAGAATTAAGATACTGAATTATGGATTTTGCAACAATCGGTGCAGCAGCTAATGTTCTTGCCACCATATATCCGGTGGAAGGATGCACCATCCCGGCGGTCCCACCAATTCCAAGAACTCTTTGAGGTAGCACGGGAAGTGGGCCCCCCATTGGGATAACACAACGTTCATCTTCTTCTATGCTTTTCACTTTTATACCCAAATGTTTTAACCGACACGCCATTCTTTCTTGGATATCTTCCATTTTTAACCCTGGGCGAGCTACAAGTGAAGTTTCTTCAAGAAATATCCTAGTAGACGAAAACGGCATAGCATATAGAAAAGTAGGAATCTTTGAATTCCTTTCTTTGATTTCAGGACTGTTTTTAAGATGCGAATCTCTCCAATCCATAAATAACATCTTATCGACATCAAACGGGTGTTCTTCAACTTCTGCTACAATCCCATACGCCACTTGGTACCCCGGATTATAAGGCTTATCATACTGAACCAAAGATCTTGAAAAACCCGTCGCATCAAGAACCAAAGTCGCTTGAATAGTCACACCATCGTTACAAATCAACAACGACTTAAACTCCTCATGAATAACTTTAACAACCTTCGCTTGATGAAACTTCACACCATTCGCTATACACTTCTGTAACATCTTAGTTTTAAGCTGCTTCCTATTAACCCTTGCGTAAGGTCTATTAAGGCTTTTCGTCGAATTCTCATCAATATAAACAACCGCACTAGACCAAGTGGTATCAAGACAATCCAACAAATCCATAGCTTCAAATTCATCAACCCAAACACCATAATTATTTGGCCAAATCAACTTAGGCGAAGGATCAATCGAGCAAACGGTAAGCCCAGCCTCGGACACTTGTTGAGCAACGGCTAACCCCGACGGACCGCCACCAACGACAACTAAATCCACCACAAGACCCTTTGTGGGATCATACATAGGCAGCTCAAAATCAAGATTTTCTTTCTTGATTTCGGGAACAAGCTCTAAAAGAGCACTACTAGTACTAGCTTTAACACAATCTTTATGACCCAATTTGAAATGGGATTTTTTGGGGCTAAATCCAAGGTCTTGAATTTGGGATTTATATCCATATTTATTAATTGGGTGAAGAAATTGGAATAAATTATGAGTTCTTAATAAAGTATCCATGAATTAACATACAATTGAGATATTTGAAGATAATTGAATTGGGGTTTTAGTGAATTTGACAATATAAGTTATCTAAAATTATGTGAATTGAATGAAAGAAAGAGGGAAGGACTTACCAATAAGTGGGTGGTGACAGAATTCATGTTTTTTTTGAGATGGATAATGGAAATTACACAGATTTCATGTGGTATGGCCTTGGCGACAAAATAAATGTTTTTCTTTTTTATCTTTTTCTTTTTTTGGATAAACATTGCTTTCTACATAAAATAAAACGAATGCGACTTTAGTTAGATGTTTAATCGAGTCGAGTTAAGCTAAGTATTGACAAACTTGAATTTGACTTGATTATTAAATTTCGGCTTTTAAACTTGATTCGAGCTTGGTCGATCTTTAAAATTTAAGTCCGAGCTTGGCTTGGTTGCTAAAAGTTATGTTCGAAACTTGACTCAAACTTGATTGATTATACATTTGAAGTTCGAACTCGATAAATAATCGTTATATTAACTCGACTCGACTTGTTTCGTATACATGTATTACTTTATACTAACAATAATTGGGTACAAGTGTAATTTAGCTTAAGCTCGATAATGCTCGTGAGCCTCACGAGCTGAATATCAAGTAACTCGAGACCAATTCAAAATATCTACTCGAATAGCCCCACTCGCTTATACCGAGTCGATTTCAAATAGTTTACGAGTCAATCTCGAATAACTCGCAAGATGTCTTGTCTTATTTACACCGATGAAAGAAAATATAATAATTTTAGATGGGTGATAAATTATTCTATGAATAGTGAGAGCCGTAAACAAGTAGCCTTCCAGCCTGTTTGTTTCATTTTTTGTTTTTGTTTTTTATTTTTTTTATATTTTTTTTAATAAGTTTTGGATTTTGTTTTAAGTTACTTTTCTCTTTCGATTTTTAGATTTAATGTTTTTATTTTGTGTTACGTTATTAAATTAACTAGCTGCGTTTGTAAATTTTAGGTTATTACTTCTATTAGCTTTCGTTTTTGGGGTATCTTACTTTTTTTCTTCAAAATTTAGGGTTTTATCGTTTTATTTTTGGTTACGCTATAAAATTAAGTTGATACATCTATTAATATTAGGTTATACATTCTCTTAACTTTTGTTTTTTGGGGTTACTTTTTTTCTTTCGGTCTTTATTGTTAAATTTATCATGATTTATATTTGAACTTTTTATGTATTTTTGAACAGTTTTTATAAATATACGTTTAAAATATCCAACGAAACACCCGGGCAAAAATTTCTCATTAAACATAATTCTAAATTATACGTTTATAAAAACCTTTTTATTTTTTAGTTTTATGTTTTTCTTAATAGAACGATGATAAATGAACTAGCAACCACCAAGATGATGACATTAATGACGATAAGTTGACGTGTGGTCCTATTATTTTATAAAGATAAGTTGTATACAGGAAAGAATGATCGATTATGTCTTAGTAACTTAACTTAGATAGGGTTCTTTATCTTTAAATTTTTATGTATTTGAGTTCCTAGAAAAATGAACATTTGCACTTGGAGAGCTTTTTTTAACAAGCTTTCTGCTCGTGATTGCTTGACTGCTTATGGGATTTCTATTCCTTTTGATCTTTGTTTATTTTGTGACTCGGTCTCTGAAACGCTTCAACATTGCATGCTCGATTGCTCCATTATTCGACTTTGTTGGCGAAAGATATGGAGTTCGTGGATGATCCAACCTCCTCATAACCTCACGGTGGAACGCATTATTATAAGCAATAACAAATGGGTTTCAAAGGCTTTTCACGGAGTAACCTATACTATGATTTGTTCAATTTGGAACCATTGAAACACTATTCTCCACTCTTCCCCAATGATTTTAGATAGACCAAAGAATGAAGATTTGTTATGTATGGTTCAAACCTCAAAGGGTGTCACTCTCTTGGATTGCGAATAGGAGTGGTAGATCTCATATTAAGTTAGAAGATTGGATCAATAACCCTAGGGATGTTATTACTTAGTAGTATTGTTTCCTGTTTCTTGTTCTTATGGCTCGGGAGATGCAACTTTCGAGTCTTCGTACTGGAGCCCTAACATTTTTAGTTATCTTCTGTCTTTTGGGTTTTTAATAAAATTTATTTTGCTTATCAGAAAATAAAATAAAATAAGAAGTGTGACAAATAATACGATTCATTTAAGAAGAGAATGTTAAAAAATGAAAGGATATACATTTTTGGAGAAACCCTAAATGTAGAGGTGCATTACATGATTGTTTCATATTTTTTCTCATAATTTTCTCAAAAAACTTTGATTATTTATTTGATTTTACTGATTTTACTTCACTTATATAGGTTTGTCTTGAGCATAGGTTCTAATTGAGAGTCATGTATTGAAAGATTTGTAGAATAGAAAAGAAGTTTAATTATTTTTTCGAAAAATTGTAACTTCTTTCTTAAACGGGTAATTTATTATGATAGTTTGTTTTATTCATTTTGTGTTTCCTTGTTTGGGTGATGAAACTTTGGTTTCGACTTCTATTAGTGACTGTAATTCTTCATTCATGAGGAAGACAAGAAAATTTCTTTTGGATGTTAGGATGGGCCAATCTTTGTCACAAGATGCATTTAGGGTTATAGAAACAATTAAGTTAGTTCTTCTAACACTAATGCTAAAGATGGGAAGTGTGTCAAGACTATCAAGTGACTCAAGTGCAAATAGGCTCAAAATCCCTTCAAATTCCATCTTAAAGGCAAATGTTCAACTGTGTTTTCAAGCTTAGTGTTCAACCTCATTTTACAATTTAGTAGAATTCTAGATTTCTAATATTTTTTTTCCCGAAGTGGTTTTAGGTTTGTAATTCCAAGTGTATCATTTGTAAAATCTCTTTGATCTTGTGTATTTAAAATAGAAAAATGACAAGTGAAACTAATTTTTAGGCTTAAGAATATCATATAACAAGTGAATGATAACACATGACAATATTAAAGGTGAAGATGAGGAAAACAAATAAATAAAATCCATATGGCATAAAATGCACGAGTTAGAAATGTGTATTATACTTATGTTTTGAGACATGGTAACATTATTTTTTTTTCTAACAACGACGCTATATATAAAAGAGTCTGAAAAAGACAAAAAATTACATATACAAGATTAAAAAGACACCAAGTAGGAGCACCGCTATGAAACTTTAACTTTTTTTTGAAGATCATTATACCTATCAACAAATAGTCAGGGGATTTTGCACCCAATCATTCAAATTTAGATCCAACCGGTAATATGTGGAAATCCAAAGTAGAAACATACGTTTCACAAGAGGGAAGATGTCTTCCTAAAGAAATTTTATCATTTCCACATGAGAAGTAAGAAGGATCCTATTCTGCCATTTCCAAATAGACCACAAAAGAACGTAACAAACACCGTGATAGACTTTGTTGACCCGATTGTCATTAAATATGGTATGTCTTTTTATGATATCTTCAACGGTGATGGACTGATTTGGACATATTCGCCTCTAGCTCGATGATTTAAGCCAAATTGGTTTGACCAAAGAACAATTTAACATACAAAGCTCTAATTCTCCTTGTGATTATCATAAAAAAGGTACGATTAAAATCTCAAAATAACCCCGACGTCAGCAAGATTTGATCGAGTTGGGAGGTGATTAGCAGCCCCTCACGAGCAAATATTTACTTTTCCGGTCACCCACGAGTTCCAAATGTGATAGCTACTTCCACCTGTAACATCAAAAAGCTTGTTTTAAAACAGAAGTGAAAAAGTTTTAACAATTCCAAATGGTAACATTATTTTTAAAATATTATCTTCCCTTCACAATAATAATACCGTTGATTTCAATGATGTAGCTTGAAATTCAAATAAGGCTGACAATATATACTAAGAGCACTCGCAATGATAACACCCATTGGGTGTTATCATTGCCACGTCACCATAACACCATTTATAACATAACACCAGAAAACCCCCAGCCATAACACCAAAATTTGGGACCCACCAATTTTATTATTTTTCATTTTCTTCATTTTACTCATATTGTTTTTAATACATTATTAATATTAAAAATACATTAATAATAAAAATAAACTTAGATTAATATTAAAAATAAGTTTAACAATACATAAAAAACTATAAAAAAAACAATACATAAATACTTAAACGATAAAAGCACAATACTTAAAAAACGATACATAAATACTTAAATGACAAAAAAAACAATACATAAAAAACTATTCGTCTCGTTCGGCGGCTAATTCGGCGCGTATTTCGGCCTTTCGACTTCGGCTCGATCCTCTGACGTCATATCATTTGTTGGCATACGAAGAAATTCCATTTTCCGAAAACGGAGTTTGTATTTGATCTCCATTGTTTTAGCAATCCTAAGCTCGCAAAGTTCTTTGACAACGCCGTCGTTAAACTCGTCCCGCTTTGAAGTAACATCAGAGGAGGAGGAGGAACGTGCGCTCTTAGATGCTCGTGGCTTTCCTAAAGGTCGTTGAATTTCATCATGGCCATAGAGGTCCGGTTCTGCATCGTCGTCGAGGTCGATCGGTTCGTCAATAGATTTAGGATTAAGAAACTTTGGCGAATTATGCAAAACCTCCCACGCAGCATGATGACGAAATGGGCGTCCGATCTCTGCTTCCTACATGTTTAACGCCGTTGTGTAGACGGCTTTGTCATCCTCGCCGCTCGATCGATCTCGTTCGACACGGTCATGACATGCTATGAAAGACCGCAAATTTGCGCTCATAGCCCTCCATTTTGAACTTAGTGCATTTTTTGTGAAAGGTTCCACCAAACCTTCGTTGAAAATAGTCATAACACGAAACCAAAAAGTTAGACCATCTTGTGAGTTTTCCTTTTTCCGACACTCCAACACATGAATCCAATTCTCCGCCAAACGTCGTTCTTGGGCTTGTGACCACTGAACCTTAGACGATGGGGTGGCGTCTTCCACAACCTTTGCTTTTTTCTTACCCTTGTCTTTTCTCTTACAAGAACCACTAGGTTCCGCTTGTTGTGGTTGAAACGATTGAGATAGTTGGAATGGTTGTGTTTGGGGTTGTTGGAATGATTGAGTTTGGGGTTGTTGGAATGATTGAGTTTGTGATTGTTGTTGTTGTTGCCATTGCCAAAACTGGAATTGTTGCCATTCTCTCATGGCTTGTTGATGGAGTTGAGGTTGTGTGTTGGTGTTTCCGGCGAGTAGTGAAGTAAAGCCACCGGGTTGTGTTTGGAAATTTGCGAAGCCCGGGGAGGAAGGCAAGTTGGGATCGGATGGCGAAAAATCGTTATGTTGAGACATTTTTTCTTATGGTTTTGTAGATAGAATGAATATGATTTGGTTTTGTAGAGAGAAAGAATATGATTTGGTGTAAATATTTTGTGTTTGTGTTTGGGTATTTATAGAGTTGGTTAGGGGAAAAAAAAACCCTTTAAACATACTAGAAGTTGGCTATTTTTAAATTTTTTTTAATTTTTTTAATTTTTTTTATACACTCAACGGTCGACAAAGAAAAAAAAAAGGAAAACGCCGCGTTGCAACCACGATGACGCCACAAAACGCCTTCGAAGACACCACCCCCAGTCATAAGGGCGTTATGGAAGGGGAAAACGCGGCTAAAACGCCTCCCATTGAGGAGGCTATAAAAACTCTTAATTCCGTGAAGAAGGACGTGCTACGAGGGAGGTATGTGTGTGCTAGACACTCCGATTATAATATACATATTTTGGAAAAACTTAAAAAGTGAAGGGGCAAAAGGTTGATTACAAGAACATAAAGGACCAATATACTAAAACATTTAAAGCAAATCTAAAATCTCGCCGGAACCCCTTTACACACACACACACACACTAACAACAGTTGAACAAAATCACCTGAAAATTCAACACAAAATGTTGCGATCAAAGAAAACCCTTTTCTCCATAATCAAACCCCATCAAAACCCACTTTTCAATCCACCCATAAACCCCTTAATCCCCTCCCAAACCCATAGACTAACCCTCTTACGTCACCTTTCATCATCACCGGAGCCACCACCCCAACCGCCGCTCTCCGCCGCCTCCTCAACAACCTCCGAACTCCGAAAATACCTCGGATACTCCGCACTCCTGTTAGCCTGCGCTGTCGGAACATACTTGTCATTCCCACTCCCAGAAAACGCCAAACACAAAAAAGCGCAGCTTTTTCGTTACGCGCCGCTCCCGGAGGATTTACACACGGTCGTGAACTGGAGTGGGACCCATGAGGTGCAGACTAGAGTTTTTTATCAACCCGAAAGCTTGGAGGAGTTGGAGAAGATTGTGGAGGAGGCGAACGAGAAGAAGCGGAAGATTAGACCGGTTGGGTCTGGGTTGTCTCCGAATGGGATCGGGTTGGCCAGAGCTGGGATGCTTAATTTGGGGTTGATGGATAAGGTGTTGGAAGTTGATAAGGAGAAGAAGACGGTGAGGGTTCAAGCGGGGATTCGAGTTCAGGAGCTTGTTGATAGTATTAAGGAGTATGGGATTACTTTGCAGAACTTTGCTTCTATTCGAGAACAGCAAATTGGTGGCATTGTTCAGGTTTTGTTGTTTTTTCGACTCTTGTTCTGTTTACATTGTTTCGATATTTTTTTATTGGATTATTGAATATTATACTATCATAGTGTAACATAACATGTTTTAGTCCATGTTTCAATTGAGTTGTGATCGGTTAGTTAATTATAGGGTAGGCGTTTGGATTGACTTTATAAAACGATTATTTGATATTGAATAACTAGAATCAGATAATTAGTTGTAGTATAATGGTTGGTAATATATAGTGCTTTTAATGTTTAAAATTGTAACAGTCGTTAATAAAACTTTAAGAAATCTACAGATAAAGTTTTTGAAATGGAAATACTAGTTTCTCAAATTAGGTTAAAAAAGACGTTAGTATATCTTAAATATCCCAGTTCGCGACAGAGAACAAGGCAGCAAGCGAGCTTACCTCTGTTTCCTTCTTCCCCGCCAAGTAATAAGTTTGTTTCGGCTGCTACAGAACTGTATTTTTACCCTTCAAAGAATCTGAAGTAGACTCTCTTTATCAAAACTATTAAGTTGGTAATTGGGACTTTAAGTTGTAAAAATCATATAATTAGTCCAAATACGTAAATTTGAACACCCTCTAAAACACATTATGTTGCCTCTGAACTGTTCATGTTCTTGTATTCTGTAATTGTTACGTTTTTTTTATCTGGTGTAATATAATTTCATAATTGTTAAACTTGTCTTTTTGCTAATTGATATCTTTAACTATCCTGTCCATAGGTCGGTGCTCATGGTACTGGTGCAAAGTTACCCCCGATTGATGAGCAGGTTATCAGTATGAAATTGGTTACCCCTGGAAAGGGAACAATCGAAATCTCAAAAGACAAAGACCCAGAACTATTCTATCTAACTCGTTGTGGACTAGGTTCGTTTGGGGTTGTTGCTGAAGTCACTCTTCAGTGTGTCGAGAGACAAGAACTTGTAGAACACACATTCGTCTCTAACTTGACGGAAATCAAGAAAAATCACAAGTATGTATCCACTTAAAGTCTATAAGCCCCGTGTTTTTCAGTTATGTTAATTTTATCATTTTTTGAGACTCTCATTTAATTTGTTTTTTTGTGTTGCAGAAAGCTTCTAAACGACAACAAGCATGTAAAGTACCTGTATATACCGTATACGGACACTGTTGTAGTTGTTACATGTAACCCTGTTTCGAAATGGAGAGGCCCACCCAAATTCAAACCCAAGTATAGTATTGATGATGCCTTGCAGCCTATTCGTGATCTATACCAAGAAAGCCAAGAGAAGTACAAGTAAGCTTATTGTTCTTTCTGTATTGACTGTATACTTTTCAATGCAATCCAACCTCGTTAACAAGGATAGTGCAACATTCATTATAGCCCTTCTTATGCTTGTCATTTGAGCTTATTAGGTTTACCTTTATAGACTTTTAAGTACCTTCTGCAGTTGGCAATCTTAACCCATTTACATATGAATTTTATGTCAAATGGGTCGTATCAAAACTGTTTGAAAAAGGAGCTTGGGTCGACTGTTTTGAAAGTCTCTTGAAGTCTAATCTAACGCTATCAAAACTCCTAAATCCTTTTTATTTAAATGAATTAGATTTGTTATTGTAGTAGACTGTTCCGATAATCATAGCTATCATATTGCTATTTGTAAATAAGATAAAAAAAACAGTATTTGGCGGTTAATCTGACCCCTGATCTGCTCAGTCTCGTTTGGAACTGTACTAAAAATGAGCCGTTTCAAACTGGACCCTGTACTCGACCTGCGCAACCCCCCTGACATTTAATTGCCAGTTTTAGTAATCTTTAACATTAAAACATTATATTCTTACCAAGATTCAGAAATAAGAAGTATAAAATGTTGTTTTTTTATTCTGGGATAGACGCGTGCCGCTGTGGGTACAGGAGAGCGTTATTTTACCTATGCTATAGATTTAAAGTTTAGTTTGATTGTATTTCATTCAATAATATTAAACATTAAGGATTGTGTTTGCAGAGGCCAACCGAAGGCAACTTCTTCTACGGACGAGAATGAGCCGAAAATTTCCGATCTTACCTTTACTGAGCTAAGAGATAAATTACTGTCCCTTGACCCTCTAAACAAGGAACATGTTCGAAAAATCAATCAAGCCGAGGCTGAATTTTGGAAGAGATCAGAAGGATACAGGGTAGGTTGGAGTGATGAAATTTTAGGTTTTGACTGTGGTGGTCAACAGTGGGTCTCGGAGACATGTTTTCCAGCTGGTACGTTGTCAAAACCAAACATGAAAGACCTAAAGTTCATAGAGGATGTCGTTGAGTTGATTGAGAAAGAAGAGATACCTGCTCCTGCACCTATTGAACAGAGATGGACAGCTTCTAGCAAAAGTTTGATGAGCCCTGCTTCAAGCTCGTCAAATGATGATATATTCTCATGGGTAAGTAGATTTCCGACGTATGTTTTAAA
Source organism: Senecio squalidus (assembly GCA_910822075.1). Lineage (NCBI taxonomy): Eukaryota > Viridiplantae > Streptophyta > Magnoliopsida > Asterales > Asteraceae > Senecio > Senecio squalidus. The sequence goes on along the minus strand of CAJVGC010000508.1, from coordinate 12,748,439 downwards.
AATGTTGTTTGAGTTTTTGGCAGATTCTGGTTTTTATTAGTTTAAATATAAAAAGATGTTTTAAAAAAAGTAGACACGTTTTGTTAAATGAGGGTAACTAAATAACTTTACGTTATTCTTAACAATCGGTTTTGTTGCGCAGATGATATGAAACTGATTATTCGACCTTTAAATAATTAGATGATCAGAAGCAGAAGCGGGTAATTGAAACATTTGAAAACTGATCATTGCGTATGTGACAGGTTGGCATAATCATGTATCTTCCTACAACGGATCCTCGCCAGAGGAAACAAATAACAGAAGAATTCTTCCACTATAGGTACCTGACTCAAGCACGTCTTTGGGATCAATATTCTGCTTATGAACATTGGGCTAAGATTGAGGTATGCTTTACATAATTGGATATTATAGTTGTAAATTCTTACTACGTATATTTCTTGTAGTTGCACATGCATTGAATGAAATACATGCCAAAAGACTAGGTTAAATTGGCTTTGACGTAAAGCTAGGGCCATAATTTTAAGAACATAAAATTATAGAAAATCGGTTGAAAGACGCCCAGGTGAATTGTTAATGCATATTTATAACATAGGATTATTTTTAGAAGAGTATAGTGCATGAAAGTGTAACAAACTTCGCCAGTTTTGTTATTGTGTGTATCCAACTCTCAAAACCTCTATTGTGTGTATTCACCTCTTATTTTTTTTTCCACAAATGATGTGGCGGTGTACCTAATCGGATTTTATTCTTTTTAAATTCTAATAATTAAACCGGGTACACGTCTGGAAAAAAAAAATCCGTTTTTAGGATAGATGTTACATCTTTTGAGAAAAATTAGGAGTTGAATACATACAAATAGAGGTTCAGAGAGTTGGATACGCACCATAGCAAAACGGATAAAATTAATTACACTTTCATGCTCTAAACCTTTTTTAAATAATATTGTTCTGTAATCATATTTAACTCCCAGTTTTTTATTTTTTTATTTTTGGAGAAAAAGTGTTTCTGTTTAACCTGAAAAACAAATTTTTTGTTGTTACCCGGAACCTGCTTTGACATCTTACCCAACCTGCACATTTTTCTACCTGCATTTTACTTTGCCTAACATTTAGGCAAACAAGGAGTTAGCAGTTAATGTTTTGGGATAGTATTTCCGTAATTGTGATGTGCTAAAGACAATGATTGTTATTTAAAACAACAAAGAAGGTTGCTTAAAGAGTTAACTTGCACTCAAACACTTAATACAAAATGTAGGTTTCCATGCGATAGTTGTTAAAAGTTAATATTTAATGGTAAGTACAAATCAAGTGCTAATTACCAATGTTAGTTTAAAAGGTTTAATGTATTGTGAATATTTATTTGTTTTTAAATTTGATCGGTTAAAGATAACTGATCAAGTTATGAATTACTGAGAAGGACCTGCCATTAAAAATGTAAAAAGAGTATACAATAAACATAATCCGGGTGAAGTAAAAAGATCAAGACCAAGTAAGGACACAATGTTGTATTTGTTGGATATAGAGCTGTTTTCAGTTTTTCGATAGGAAGTAAGAATAGAGAGGAGTCTGGGCTCTCTAGTATTTAACGGGGTGTATGGATGTGCGTTTTTTGATAGTGATTATGTGATGTTGCATAGTCATAATCAAATAATTAGCTATTTAGCTGTAATTAAATGGGCCGTAGAAAGTAGTGTTTGGTTGTTTTTACTTGGAAGTAACAATATTAGGATAATTAGATATTTGAATGTTTGAGTACTTATGATTATTTAAGAAACTAATAGATATGTAGACATTTTTGAGAAGAAAGTTGCAGACGGTTTGTGAAATGAAATAAATTTCTTAGATTAGGTTAAAAGAATGGGTAAATAAGTGTGTTTATTCTACCTATAAAAAAACATTTGAGAGTTTGTTATAGTGGAAACTATATGATACAAATCGTGATTGAGTTCATGTGTTCTTAACAATGTACTTTTAAATTAGTATTTGAAACATATATGCATATATCGTATCTTTCAGGTTCCAAAAGACAAAAACGAGCTTGCAGCACTCCAAGAAAGGCTAAGAAAACGATTTCCTGTAGATGCATTCAACAAAGCACGAGTGGAGTTGGATCCCAACCGAATCCTTTCCAATGGGATGGTGGAGAAGATGTTCCCTTTGGATGATGGCACTTCCTCGTAACCATCGGTCTAATGTATCAAAATATAAGTGTACATTACATGAAGAGGATACAGAAACTAAAAGGATATCAACCTATCGAGATAATAATGTCTTCATATCCTTTGGATATTATATGTTTGCATGTTTTAGTATCTCCATATATTTTAGCTTGACAACACAGTTCTCAGTGGTCTTGCTGTAAAAACAAGATTCAGTTGAGTCTTTTGTATGATTGTATTGGCGATTTTGAGTTTTGAAGATTTGTCGTCGTGTTGTTTTTCTCTATCAAAAGAAGAGGGATATTCTAGTCTGTTCATACCTTCAAATATGTGGTGGTATTTCTCTTAACGAAAATCAGATGGTAGAAGTTGAGCAGAACAAACTAATGAACATGAAAGCCGAACCTGTTAAATTCCATTGATATGAAATGTTAAGAGTTTGATTAATTGTACAGAAAGACAATATTAGTGTAATCCTTATATAGAGTTTGAACGTCCATCTTTATCAATGGGAGTCTTCCCAATAGCTTCTTTTTCATTATGGTGAAGTATAGTACTTCCATCCTCAAATCAAGTGATATCATTTTAATTTAAAGCTTTTTACCTTGAATTTTCAAGTGAAATCATTTTTCAAGCAAATTCATATGTTATAAGGTATTCAAGTTCATCCGTCTTTTATGAAAGGCTATGATTTTACTCCAAAGCCAAAGGTATTCAAGTTCATCCTCAATTCAAGTGATTGATGACGTACCATCGACCAAACCGAAAGATCTCTTTCAGCATAACCAACTGGTACATCAACAAATACCCCGGACAAAAGTAAAAACTCGTAAAGAAATCAAAGTAAAACCTATTATCCGGAAACAGTCTTGTGACCAATGGACCGAAAGATATCTTTCGGTCATAAGGTACAAAACAATAGAATGACTAATGGATAAAAGCGGTGTTGTACCAGAAACATGCTATTATCTGAATCCCAACTGCTATAAATACCAAACCAATGGCTCACTTCCAAGGGTAGCGTTTACACACACACACACACTTACTCTCTCTCTAAATTTATCACCCTTTATTCTCCACTTACTTACTCTTACGCCTGAGGTGAATCAGGGGAACTTTCCCCACACGATTTACTCGGTGAGTTTTCATATAGCAGATAGTAGGTTCTGTGGGAATAGAAAATAGGCTGAAGGTTTTCGTCGGATTACAACTATCGGATCCGAACCTTCTACCCATATGTTAGCTACATTCCGGTATCACAACAGTAATCATGTTCAAATCAAGTGGTTTATATTTGTATAATTGTTTCTTGTTTAAAATATAAACATACTCAATATATCATATTTTTGTCAAAAAGACAAGATATAAAAGTATATAATATTATATAAAATATGAAATAAAATATTGATTATGAACCAAGCATTGATATTGATATAATATAATATAATATGAATTAAAAAGGACATCAATCAAGTGATTTGTAGCCATCTCTAGACAAAGGTCTGCTCAAATATTAATAACTCATAGCACACAAACAAGCCCTTTTTTATATTGTGGTCGTCTTTCTTCAATCTCAAGTCACATCTATGCGTGCGTGTGTTTGTTGATATTAGTCTCTTGTACCATCAATTCTGACTGACTTAAGTTTCACACTCAATATTACATATCATAAAAGCAACTAATAATCTGGTATATATAATATGACTATGACTATAAAGCAATTGGAAAGAATGAAATAACAACTAGGGAAAAGGAGATATGATGGTTGGATGACATAAAGGTTTTATAATAATGCAAAGTCTAAACATTGTTTTCGGGGCATTATGGACGAGCGTACAACGCCCAAAATTTATATGAACACTTTTCTTTGTATTATATTATATATAATTTAGCTATATACATGTTAATTATATAGAGAGGGCATATATTTTACTTTTTGTATCTGGCTTTAAAAAAACCCGGCCATCGCTGATAGTATAATATACTCGCACATAAAATAGAAGTTTTAGATTTTGTTTGAGAGATTATAAGATCAAATAACTAAAGGATGCCAAAAAAATAAAATACTGTTAATTGTTCTAATGCCCGTTTACCACCATTAATGATTTTTGGGGTAATAAACAAAGGAAAATTAAGAACGTCCAGAACCTCGTGTTGTTAGAGGCGTTGTAAACGCTTGAAATCGGAAAATAAAGGGTATAACCAAAATGAACTTAAGTACCACCAAAAGGCGCTAACGAAATGGAAGTGAAAACAATAAATCACAAACCACAAAAACAAACTTAGGACACATTATCACAATAGTGGAACCACAGATGTCTAGCAATAACTGAAGTATTATGAAGATCACAAACCACCATTTTTGACACACTCGGTTTAAGGCCCCAACTGCTAGTACTCGTGGCATATTTTTTGTGATAGCAAGCAAGAACCGATGACATAGAGACGTTTACATGATATGTTGATTCAGACACTTATATCCTATTTTTTGCCAGTAGGCTAAAATCAAGTGCAGTATCTATCATAACTCCAGCGGAGGTAGTTTGGGTGTAGTCAAGGCTTAAAGGTTCTTCAAAGGAAATCCAAGTTCTTTCGTCACGAGCCACTTTTAACTCGTTGGAGCCATGTCCACCCCTATAGACAGAAATATTTGTGTGGATGTTTTACATAAACTTCTTGAATTAGTGACCCCATCGGAGTCGATTATCTACAAAAAAAAGTGTAAAATTAATCCTTCTCAGTTCTCAATAAGAATTGGGATAATGACATGGAGCAATACACTTTCACAAACATTTTGTTTTTATGCAAAGTTTTTATTTCATATTCAATGACATGGTTTACAAAATAAACAATTAAAATAATCTGGGTGAAAAAAAAAAACAATAAATCCAAATACCATGGTAAAAATCCAATGATTTAAGGCATAATAAAAAGTACTGAATGTTGTTATCTAGTTTCATTTGTGTTTTTATAAATTATTTAAGATACTTCTGCTCTTTAAATTTACTGAACTATGATTCTGATTCCTCTATTATTACACCCTAAAGGCGTATACAAGGGCTTCTCTTAGCCTCCCATCAAGAAGGCTTCGTGGTATTCGCCGAGATTATATTTTTCAGTGTTCTTTTATAGGTTAGGGATTGAGTTTTGGAGCTCTTTTGAAGTAGTTCCGGGAGTTTGTTTTCTTTAATTTAAGGAGCTCGTGTTTTAGGCTTGATGTTTCCATTTTACTGGTTTTTGTATTTTCTAGCTTCTTGTTAGCTTTTTCTTAATGAAATCAAAATTATGTCTTTCAAAAAGAATATCTTAGGTAATTTATTTAATCTAATAGCATAACATCAACTTTTCTAGCGAAAAGAACAACAAAGTAAACAACAGGTTAAACTTTCTCAACGAAAAGAATCTAAAAGAGAAAAATAAAATCAACGAATATCATAATCCACTTAAACTCTAACCCTCATGGCTCCATTAATGTATGAATATCCACTATATATAGAGATAGAAGGCATATATATCTCAGTGCCTTGTAGTTTTTAACGCAATATGTTGCCCGACATGGTTATTACTATTTGAAGCATGTCTAGAATAACTTGAAGATCTTGAATTCGAACGATAAACTGTTCGATTAATTATGTTATAATAGATATAATACCTAACAAAGGTATAATTAATGAGTTAGAAAATATTCAAATTAATTAATTTCTTTACACTTTGTAGAATTCAATATATATAATAATTATATATATATATATATATATATATATATATATATATATATATATATATATATATATATATATATATATATATATATAATTATTTTACTTGGTTGAAATTGCAAAAGGGTTAAGTTAGAGGAAAAAGATAGAAGTGAAAGCACTTACTTTTACTGCAGAAAGCTGTTGAAATTAGCTGAGAGTTAACTCACTTATAGATTGAGACAAGACAATCTTTTTTTTCATCAGCAGGCTACATACAAACCTTAAACTAAGTTAGCCATGTTTACATAGGGAACATACAACTGAAAGTGAGCACTTATATATCAATCAAATATTGCCACTCTAATTCTAGCATTAACATCTTGTAACATATGCATCACATACAGTGCCATTCATGTAAAAGGGTCTTTTGGGAAATAAATAATTTATAAGCACAAATATGTTTTTTAATATCATAATGGTAAAGACAATAACAATGACTTAAACTACATAAGTAATGACTTTTATCCATGATAAAAATTCATAAAAATATTATACTTCAACAAGTAACGAGATTTCAACTTAATTTTTGGATTCAATGTCACTACTACATTTATGGTTATCTAGACCTATACATTTAGACCGGTAAAAATGTAATAGGTCTATATAATAAGTTCCGCCAAAACTAAAAGTGATAACAGGTCTTAATATGTCATGAGAACCGGTCTAAATGTGTTAAGAGGTCTAAAAAACAAATGACATCACATTTATGGTTATTTAGACCCATACATTTAGACCGATAAAAATGTAATAGGTCTATATAATAAGTTCCGCCAAAACTAAAAGTGATAACAGGTCTTAATATGTCATGGGAACCGGTCTAAATGTGTTAAGAGATCTAAAAAAGAAATGAGAGCGACTAAATTTAAATGAGGGGTCTAGATAGTAATATATGAACCGGTCTCAATGTATCAAGAGGTCTAGAAAGAAAATACAAACGACTAATTCTAAATCACCTGGTCTAGATAAGATTTTGTGGAGGTTTTTAAACGTGACCAGTAAAATTCTCCTAAAAACTAGTTATTTTCTAACTTATATTCACTATATCTATCATTGATTTCATTTATTCAAAAAAAAAAAAAAAAAAACTCCATTAATGCTCTGTGAAAAGCGATTCTTTATTTTGAATTCAACTACCATTTTTTCTAAGGTAATACTATTAAATACCATTTTTTATATATTTTTTTGAGATAATTATATGTTTTTAAATTCATATTTGTGTTCATATGAAAATATATGTGTTTCTCTCTGAGCAGGAAATTGGTTTATTTCACAGGAAAATAAGGAAACTCGAAGAGCAATGTTGGACAAGAAATTATAAGTTTTTGGATCTATTAGTTTTTGGCACTTGAGATTTCATATCAAGTAGTTAGTTTTGTTTGATTTTGTTGAATATTATGTAGTAAATATGATTGGATTATGGTTTTGTATGTACCCGGACGTGTGTTAATACTTTGAATATTTTCATAATATATTTTCGTTTCAATAATAGCACTGAATTTTTTGTTTGGGTTATAAATTCCAGATTAATGTAATCTGTGATTTTAAAATTCGATTTTAGATTTTTGAATTTATGGGAGACACGTCAAAAAGAAAATATTAAGACCTGCTAAAAGAGGTCTAAAAGAAAATATCAAAGGTTTAAAAAGAATATGAATATCATTTTAAATAGGTCTAAAAGACATATTAACCGGTCTAGATGATATTCAAACGTGCGGAAAAAAATTAATAACAGGTCTAATTGATCATATCAGGACCGGTTAGAGAACCAGTCTACATTACTTTTAAGCAAGTAGACCTCTAACATGTAGACGTGTTCAAGAACCGGTCTAACAAGCCTTTACAACCGGTCTACATAATACTTTTTGTAACGGAATAAAAATTTGTTACATTACAATATAACTTTTAATGTTCATTATATATAATAACAATTTGAGAAAACTTTCTTTCATTTTCGATCAATTTGCTCTTGTTTTTATGAGAGGGAAAGTAAAAAACAGGAAAATACTAAAAAAATTTTAGCTAGGATGAGCTTATTTTCCTAAAATCCAAGTTTATTGTTATATATGATGAAGATAATAATGGTTTGTTAGCAACAACAACGGAACTCAAACATACCGATAGGTGATCACATAGTCCTAGTAAAGATACTAATCAAACCTAAAGCATGTTCCAAAGAGTTCATTTGCTATTAATCGGTTGTTATACTATTAGTACGTGACTGGCAAAAGAGAGTTTGTGGGTTTAAATCAAATGAAGACGAGTCTATTTAAGTGTGTATTGTTTCAAATAAGAAAAAAGTTTCATATTCTTATGTACCATTTAATTAGGAAAATTTTTATTATGAGATAGGTAAACATAATTTTGTTAAAGATAAATTAGGTTTTCATGTAGAAGCAAAAAATGAAGTTTATGTATGAGTGCAATAAAGGAGGTAGAGGGATGGACAAAAGACAAGATTACATGGAGGGAATCCAGAGATTAGATATCCCACAAATTAAATATTAACCCTGCTGTGTTGTCACACTCACTTGTTGCATTCATGCAAGACAACCAATCAATCTGTCCATTTACCCCATTTCATTTCCCTTTTTCTTTCTACAAATGCTTTATTTTAATAATTTCCTACCTTTTTTTCTCACCTAATAATAATGTTAACACCCAACTATAATCTATTTTTTTATTCATAACAAAACTTGATTTTCTTCATTTCAAATAAAATACCTTATAAAAATATTTTTCCATATGCAGAAAGATTGCATGCCTTATGTGTAGGGGTGCTGGATCGGTTTAATTTGATCCAAATAAATGAATTCGATTAGATTTTGTTTTCTGTTATATGAATCCGAATCATCTAAATAAATTTAAGATCCGAACCGAACTGAACCAAATTACTATTCGGTTGGATCGGTTTTTAAACTTCGGTTTTGTATTGCTATCTAAATGTATAATAATTACAACGACACTTATGTGCAAATGTATCGAAATAAAGTGTGTAAAATAAGAGGAAAAATTGAGAATGTTGTCAAATGTCACTAATTCATTGATACCTAATAAGAATGATACTAAATTTAATGTATAAAACCAATATTCTTGAATAAACTAATAAAATATTGACGTATATATTTATAATATATGGAATATTAAGTAAAATAATTTGTTATTCGGTTTAATTGGAGTATTCGGTTTTTCTATATGAACCAAAAACCGATCCAAAATACAAAATACTTTTGGTCCAATCCTATCACAAAATCAGAAATACCAAACCATATAATCCGATCCAAATTGTACTAATGAACAATTCGATTTTATCCAAATAGTGGACACCCCTACTCATGTCAAACAAAAATAGTTTTCTTTCTTTAGTTCTTTATTAATATTGAAATATAAATTTATTTGATGTGCACTTATCATTATTATCATTGATATATGGAACTTGTAATGAACAATTATGATTTGCTTCAAATTGTAGGTCTAAACAAATAATTATAGTTAAATTTTCTGCTACTCACGAAAACATCAAACTCTCATTAAACTCTACCAGGTGCATGTAATTGACTTTATATTAATTATATTCTACTTACAGATAAGTTTATATTTAATTTTTGAATCCTAGGCTCATGCCAAGAAATTATTGTATTTTAAAAAGCCTAAATACATAATATATATAGGTACCGTACCATAAAATAGAAAAATTGTAAATTGGAAACGTTCTTATTGTTTATTCAACTAAGTTTATGAGAAAGATCAACTTTCTTTACATATTTTCACAAATTATGATAATTTATTTTTTTGAACTTTAATCATATAATTTAAAAATTATATGATTATAAAATATTTCAGGCACTTTTCAGGTTATAAATAATCTTAATCCTAACCCTAAATGTATGGTTAATCATAGCATTGGCTATTTCAAGGAGGAAAGAACAAGAATGCAAATTCCTTTAATTTTTTTTATTGTTGGGATAAACATATAATTTAAAAAAACTACAAGTAGATGGACCTACCATACATAAATTAACTACATAACAATATTTATATGAGATAAAGGTAGATGATGCTTCTGGTTGAGGAGCAAGAAAATAATAATTGGACAAAAAAGTTTTAAATATTATGATTAGAAAACCCCAAGAACAAACAAATCATATTAAAAGAGTTGACAGATTTGTTGTTGTTTTTTAGAAAAGATCCATACCAAAGAAGAAAGAAGAGAGCAAAAACTTATTAGATTTCAAGATTCTCCATGTCCCATCTCATGAGTGATCTTTGAAAAAATCCCCACCTTCGATGGTCTCACCACTGCCAATGATCATCATAAAACCAACAATACCCACCAACTATCAACTCAACTTATTTCTAATTTACTACTAATGTTAAAGATTATAAGAAAGTGATGTACCAACCTATTATTATTAAAACTTTGCAGAGTTTAATTAATAAGTTGTACATATATAAGATGACAATATAAAGTCGAGTACACCGACACATTCGCATTTACTTTTTTTATGCAGAACCTTCGCAATCCATTAAACTCTGTTAAATTCGATTGAATTCGCATGGGACAAGAAAAATAATACTTAGAAAACACACAAAAAAGATGAAAAAAGGTAACCAATTATAGATGAAAGATGATATCAATACATTCCCATGAATGTGTTATTTTGATAGATCATATAATTTTTGTGCTTGATAAGTCCCACTTCATGGGTGAATATATATATTGATAAAGGTAATTCTAGAGATAAATATATAAAGATAGTTGACCTAATGATTAATACTCCTGATGAGGATGGTGGTACATTGATGTGTCACAACCACCTTGTGAAGAACCATGTCTATGATGATGATGATGATGAGCATTGTGATGGTTGTTGCTATCTTCTCTTCCACCACCTTGTTGAACTGCTTGTGCTCCAAGGTTTAGATAAACCAATCTTGAATCAAGATTCAAGTTCCCACTGCTATTTGAACTGCTGCTATGTGTATGATCATCATTCATTTGTGGATAAATCGGTGCTGAATTCGAAGCCGCATTTCCTTCTTCTCTTGATATAACTAATGCAGCTGATTGAACAAGTTCAAGGCATAGTCTGAGCTTGTTTGGTTCAATATGAGTTAGTCCTGGAACAGCCCCTTTGAATAGAAAATCTGAGGTTAGGGTTCGGAGAATGTCAAGTGGTGTGATCCCTTCAATAGTTCGAACATTAGGGTCTGCATGATGGTCTAGTAGCACCGCAACCATATCCGGTGAAACCATTTCAGACGCTATGTGAAGTGGCGTTTTCCCTACCGGTCCGGCCGGGTAATTCACATCGGCTGCTCCAAGTTCGAGCAACGCTTTCACCACCTCTCTGGTGCAATTTTCAACAGCATAATGTAAGGCTAATGCTTCATCAAGATTCAGGCCTTCACCCATGACCATAAGCTTAACAAGTTCCACATCAGACGAATCAAGAGCTCGTCTCATTCGTCGAATCTTTTGGTCTTCCAGATCAGCAGCTACCGAGAGATCATGGTGATGATGCTGGTGGTGGTGTGGCATGAGAGAGCGGCGAGCCAGGTTCGATTTGAGTCGGAGTTCTTCAATTTTCGCCACTATGTCAAGAGGAAGATGTTTGGCTAAAACTTCTGGTGGAAGACCAGATTTTGCCACCAAATGAGAACAAGTTGTCCATAGTTGATGCATGTCTTGCTTTCTTGAAGCTAATAAAACCTTCATCACATCCTCAATTGAAGCTTTCTCTACCATAATTGCCAATTGTTTCTACAAATAAAAAAAAATCAACACTATTATACTATTTCCATATTTTGTTAAAGAAATGATAAAATGTTGTCATAATTAACAAAAACCTATATTTAATTCCTAAAGATAACTTATATTATTATTATTTGGGTTAGAGGAAGAAGATTGAGTGATGATGTATGGCATTTTGTGTATTATTAATGTTACTGTTTTCAAACAAAAACACAAATAAGGAAAGTAGAGTGTTATAAGGAAAATGATGGGTGTAATGACTGTTGTAGACAAGACTAGAGATAGATAAAAAAAAGATCTAAATTTAGAAAGCTGGTATTGTGGAACATAAAGATAGACCAACCCAATTCAAGAAATGAACAATGTTCATGAAAACAAGATAATCCTTCTCTTTCATAAACACATTTTTGGAAATATTCTGTCCATTTTCAAGAAAGATCATTGTATTATATCATAAGTTCAGTATATGTTTATGGTAATAAAAATCATTTTCAAAAAAGGCTATTTAGACCAAACATAGATTAGTTTTTTTCTTAAAAAGATTTTAAAACTAGAAAGATCTTGTTTGTTTTTCATTAAAAAAGACATGATCTAGTTCTAGTTCTAGTCCTAGTTCTAGAGAGACAAAAAAGAAGAGAGAGAAACAACAAAAAACCTGAGTGAGTAACACAAGCTGCTCAACACCAAATGATCTAGCGGCCGATAAAGTATCAAGAGCAAGATCAACGGCTGATGTACAATGTGTATGCCAACATCCTCTCTCACCACAATTAGGTCTTGGTTCATGTTTTTGTGGTACAATTGAAACCTGTCCACTGTACAAAAACTGCAACATCAACAAGAACACCTCGTACCCAACTGAATTCACAGGTATCACCACTTGTGAACTAGATGTGTTCCTTGGAGAAGCGGGTCCCATCCTTGAACCTAACGGATCGGAACTTGGCCCGGTCGGAGAGTCGGTTCCACCGGAGCAAAAGAACTTACGGAAAAACAAACTTCGAGCCGCTAAGATACATCTATGGGCATGGACGATTCTACCCTCGATGCTAAAACTTACATCACTGAAAGCTTGACCGTTGATTAGTAGGTTTAGATAGTCTAGTGAGAGAGATCTTAGAGAATCCTCTAAAGACATATTAACTTGATCAATATATATGATCAAGAATCACTTTTTCTAGAAAAAGTTTTGTGTAATTTGTTGGTGAATAGGAAGAAAGAAAGAAAGAGAGGATGAGTTTACTGTTATTTCTTGTGGGAGATATTTTTTTTGGGGGAGAGGAAGAAATTGGTTTGTTGGATGGCTGGGGATATTTAAAAGGGGTTAAATGTATGGAAAGAATTTAATATTAAGAACATATGCTTTAAATATATAAGCCTTTTCTTTTCAAGATAAATAATTTCTAGCTAGAGGAGTTATATGTAAGTTTTTTTCTTACAAATAATCAAATTAGAAAAACCTACTTTACTTAAGCAATGTTATCAAAGAATTGAAAGTGACGAAAATCGAACAAAGAATTTTAATCGTTCAATGACTTTCTATCATGAAAAAACATACATGTTCTAAATGGGTTGCTTATCAAATGACAAGAATTCCCTAACATATGATTTGCACTTTGATCAAGTGTTTTTGTGACAAGTTTTTTCATCATTATTTTTCTCCAGAAAGGAAAAGACATTACACCATACAAATATTCACACTTTTGTTCCTCGCAGGGACTTGAATCTATGATTTCTAAGTTAATGAGTTATTCACATACCCTCCGACTACAAGCCCTTTCGTCGATGGTCACTTTCCGATTTACAAAACAACACAAACCGTCAACCATACCCTATGCAAGGTAATACATCACCCTAAAATGGTATTAAACGTAATTGGAATTCAATTGATTGTCTTCTCATTGATACAAACATGAATATATATATACAATACAAGGATATCAAATTGGGCTAAGCCCTAGCACTATACATGGGCTAATACAAATAAAGTCCATAAATTAATATATTCTAATATGCACCCGCAGTTTGAGCGGGTGTAGAACGAACACTCAAACTGGACCGAAAATCGAGAAACAGTGGAGATGGAAGCCCATTCGTAAAGATATCAGCATACTGATAGCGAGATGGAACATGAAGAACACGAACATGGCCAACAGTCACTTTGTCACGAACAAAGTGAATATCAATTTCAATGTGTTTTGTGCGCTGACGATGAACCGGATTAGCAGACATATAGACGACACTGACATTATCACAAAAAACAACTGTGGCAGTAGAAAGCGGATTGTGTAGCTCACGAAGTAGGTTATGTAACCAGGATGCTTCAACAATTGCATTAGCAACCCCACAATATTCGGCCTCAGCACTAGAACGAGACACAGTGTGTTGGCGTTTAGAGGACCAAGAGAGAAGATTATCCCCAAGAAAAACACAATATCCTGAGGTGAAGCGTCGAGAATCCGGACATCCACCCCAATCTGCATCAGAATAAGCCGACAACTGAGTGGTCGACGAAGCATATAAGTGTAAACCAAGAGATAAAGAGCCTCGAATGTAGCGTAAGATGCGCTTCAAGGCATGTAGATGAGGCTCACGTGGATCATGCATATGTAGACAAATCTGCTGAACATCATATGATATATCTGGACGGGTGAAGGTAAGATATTATAATTCCCCCGCAAAACTACGGTAGGAGCTTGGATCAGAGACGGGAGGACCACTCGGACCAAGCTTGGTATCGGTATCAACTGGAGTTTTGCAGGGATTACAATTCAACATATGTGCGCGTTCCAGAATATCCGTGGCATATTTTTGCTGAGACGAGAACATACCCTTTTCGGTACGAGTGACCGAGATACCCAAGAAGTAGCTTAAGGACCCCAAATCTGTCATGGAAAACTCACTGCTAAGTAAAGTGGTAATACGCTGTAAAAATTTAGTAGAAGAAGCTGTGAGAATAATATCATCCACGTAGAGTAACAAATAGGCCGTATTTGTCCTACACTTAAATATAAATAGTGAGGGGTCAGTCTTGCTGTTTGTAAATCCAAGACAAGGCAAAGCGCTGAAACCATGAATGTGGGGCCTGTTTAAGGCCATAAAGAGAACGCTGCAAAAGACAAACATAAACATGGTGATCTTTGTCAATAAATCCAGGGGTTGTTGCATATAGACCGTTTCCTCAAGATGACCATGTAAAAAGGCGTTTTTAACATCCAGTTGATGAATTGGCCAAGATCTAGAAACAGCCAGACTAAGAACTGTGCTAATGGTCGCTGGTTTGACAACCGGGCTGAAGGTTTCCTCACAATCGACCCCATGTTTGCTGACTTCGACCATTGGCTACAAGACGAGCTTTATAACGACTTAGCAATCCATCTGCATTAAATTTATATCTAAATAGCCACATAGAAGAAGCAACGTTAGCATTCACCGGACGGGGAACAAGAGACCAGGTATTATTTTTAATAAGTGCAGTATATTTATCTATCATTGATTTATGCCAAAAAGGGTCTTTAAGGGCGTGAGGTAAGAGCGGGGTAAAGGCGAAAGGTTGGTGGTATGAAGATTAAGGCGTTGAACGGGTTTGGATATATCATGACGTGACCGAGTAGTCATGGGGTGAGTCGGGGTAGGTGGATGAACAGTAGGGGGAGTGGCGGGATCGAGTGGTGGATTGTTGTTAGCGGGTAGCGGATTATTTTGAGCAGGTGGCGGGTTGAGTGGGGCAGCGGGTGGATCGGGCTGAGTAGGTGGATCGAATGGAGCTGTTTGGTGGGTGGGCGGTCAGGTGGATCGGTTTGGTGGGTGGGCGGTGCTGGTGGATCTGGTTGTTGGGCCTGAGGTGTGGAGTTGGATTGGGCCTGCACAGGTTGTTGGACTTGGGTAGTTGGATGTGAAGTAGGAACTGGGAAAAAAACAGGCATAATGGCATCGAGGAATTGATATGTTGATGGTGAATTATTTGTGGTATTTGGTGTGGTGGAAAAAGGAAAAGAATTTTCATCGAAAAGGACATGTCGGGAAATGATAATGCGTTTTGTTTTTAAATCAAGACACCTGTAGCTGCGATGACTAGGGGGATAACCAAGGAATATGCATGGAGCGGAGCGAGGTTCGAGTTTGTGTTTTGGAAAAAGATACTGGTAGCATAAGCAACCAAAGACTTTTAACAAATTGTAAGACGACGATTTTTGAAATAATTTTTGGAACGGGTTATGGTTGTCAATGGAAGTGGACGGTAAAATATTGAGTAAGTGAACCGCCATGTGTAAAGCTTCCATCCAATAAATTGGGGGAAGTTTGGCTTGAAAAAGTAATGTGCGGATCAAGTTATTAATCGTTCTAATCATACGTTCCGACTTTCCGTTTTGTTGGGAGGTTTTGGGACACGAAAACCGAAAAAGAATGCCATGATCGTTAAAAAATGAATGCATTTCCTTGTTGTCAAATTCACCCCCATGATCACATTGAAAAGATTTAATTTCAGTATTAAATTACGTTTTAACATAAGTACGAAATTGCAGAAATTTAGTAAATGCTTCACACTTTCTACGTAGAGGAAAAACCCATAAAAAAATGTGTAAAATGATCTAAAAACAAAACATAGTATTTTATTCCAGTGACACTCGGGATAGGAGAAGTCCAAATATCCGAGTGTATAATATCAAATGCAGACGAGACAAAAGACAAAGAGCTAATAAACGGAAGTTTTACTTGTTTACCAAGTTGACAAGCATCACACAACTGATTTGTTTTGCGACTATTATTGACTGAAATAAAACCATGCGAACTAAGAATACGAAGAACATCTTCACGTGGGTGACCTAGCCGGCGGTGCCACATATATTGATTTAAAGACAAAAATGCAAAGTGGGGGGATGCAAGATTGGTGAGCGGGTACAAGTCTCCATCACTATCACATCGGAGTAGTTGGGTTTGAGGTTCCTTCACAAAAAATCCAAGTTTGTCAAATTGAACAGACAAATCATTATCTCTAGTAAACTTATGAACAAAAATAAGGTTTTTTATAATTTGAGGTGTAACAAGGAGATTTTGAAGGTATAGTGGTCGGGAAAGTGTAGGTAAAACGGTTTTGCCCGAGTTGGTGACGGGTATGGAATTTCTGTCGCCAACAACAATAGATGGTATATTACAATTATTAAAAACTTTACTTAATTTACCTGAATCCGCGGTGAGATGCGATGTTGCTCCGGTGTCCATGTACCACGCCTGATCAGTAGGTTCCTTGAATGTCATATTGCTAAACACTTGAGGAAGTGCAGTTGCTTGATCAGAAGATGAACCGGCTTGGGTGTGAAGGGCAGAGCCTGTCGGGTAGGAGCCTGGGTACCCGTAAGTGTGTCCCGGAGATGCCTGGCTAGGAGATGGGCTCGGGGCTTGAGCCTGTTGTGGCGGGGCGGATGGAGTACCGAAGCCAGGTGGGGGTTGCGGGTAGGAACCTCGGTACTAACCCGGTACAACAGGTAGCGGTGAGTAGTGGCTCGGGTAAAATTGACTAGGGTGCAGGTGCTGGGGCCACGGACCAAGTTACTGGGGGGGTCGGGTTAGGATAACCAGGGTAGGTTAGCGGATTATCTAAAAAGTAGTATTAGAAATAATACTCATTCTCGTTCTATCCTATAATCATATCCATAACGATAGTTATTTCTGAAAACAAACCAATCACGTCTTTAGTTTCAAAGTAAATGTGTAATAATCCAAAAAGTTAAGTAGTATTACTTTTGGATTTCTAGATTAAATATACTATGCAGGGTAATGAAAAGAAATGTTCAAATATTTTATTTTTTGTTTCTTAATTTTTTTTTCAGTAACGATTCTCTGAAGTTATCCATTTTTGCTATTATAGTCCTTTTCCGTTAAATTTCAACTGATTGTTCGTTAAGTGAAGACAAAATAATCAAAATACCATTACCATTTTATATTTATTACCTTTCTTATATTTTCCCCCCTTTGTGCGTTTCCACTTTTCCCCCACTCATTTTTATTAAACAATAGATAGTATAAGCTAAACTAAATTAAAGCTTGACAAATAACTAAAATGAAAAGAAAAAACAAGGAAAACACATTATCACAAAAACTGTTATAAGGAAAATAATAAATATAAAAATAATGGTATTGTGGTCATTTTGTCATGACTTAATGAACAGTCCGTTAAATTTAATGAAAGAAATAAAGGGGCTCATTATATTAGAGTCTCAGTTCTTTTTTTAGCTTGTGATATATAAACCGTTGCAATTCAAAAGAAATAAAAACGGGACGATTGCTGCCAACAAAAAGGTTTAAGGACGAAATCGACTAATTTAAAATATAAGAATTTTTGTTTTGTTTCAAGAAACTTTAGGCAATAATTAATTACGTATGCATTCCATTCAAAATTGTGCTAATTTAAAGTTTCTCCAAACATACTATCAACATGATTTCAAATGTTTTATGATTATAGTTTTTCTTCATACATTATATAAGTTTTATATAAATGCATACACATATAAATGATTTTTCGCGCAACATCGTGCGGGTACCGTACTAATATATATATATATATATATATATATATATATATATATATATATATATATATATATATATATATATATATATATATATATATATATATATATATATATATATATATATATATATATATAGAGAGAGAGAGATGGTTTCAAATAGAAACCACTCAAATATTTATGAACCACATGAAACACTTTATAACTAATTATTAAACGAAACCCACTTTATTTTAAAAATTAAATATCGTTTAAATTATAAACTTTTAAGATATAAAAAAACATACCGTTGGAACGGATATTTAATTCTTTTCTGGAAAAATATAAACATTTTTAATTTTGACGACTTATTTATTTTTTATATACACTGGTGAATATACAATATATTCTGAATTTTTTAAAAACTGCGTGTATACATTGAGGAATACCACCGTATACACATGTATATGAAGGTCTTTCATGAATAACTTTTCAATTTTTGGATATTACTTTTCTTCTTGTCTTTCTAGCCTATACAAGATGCTTGCTCATTGGAAGAAGAAAGTATTGTCTTAATTTAGGAGAAGTGTCACGTTAGTTGAAAGAGAAATAGTTTTAGGACATCCGGTCAAAAAATCAGGAATAGAAGTCGACATAGCTAAAGTCGATACCATATTTAAACTGCCTCCTCCTACGATAGTGAAAGTCATTGGGAGCTTCTAAGGTTTTCGGTCTTCGCTTTATTAAGGATGTTCTGAAAATTATCAATACCTCTTACTCAACTTTCTAAAAAAAGCTAACACATATCGAGATATTAAGAGTACTTTACAAGGAAAACATATGTTACGACAAACAACGATTCAATCTTCTTCTTTTTTAACTTTTATTGACACTCTTTTAACTTTGAATGATACTACATTACTACTATTAAATAGTTTTCTTACAGTATAAATAATTAAATGAGAGGCTTGGTGCAGTAATTCAGTTCTTCTTACTTTTCATGGGAATAGGTGATCTTTTTGGCCCAACGGATTTTCTTTGGTAAAGGACACTTTTATAATTTACTGCTTTATAGAAAACAAAATACATCGTATTATGTAGTAAATTAACAGAAAGAGATTAATAATTCTGAAATTAGAAAAGCAAAGAGTTGCGTGAATCAGAATCAGTCAAGTGTCCATTCAAACACTTGAAATCATTAGACTTTCAAATAGTGATGTGTTGTCAAACCATGATCATTTCTTATGCCTTTAATTAGTTTTCTACCAAAGTGCTCACTACCATCAAACTTCTAATCGATCTCTTGATTTCAGGCATTCATAATTAGTCAGTTATATAGAATTCACAATTCCAGCCTTTTGTAGGTAAATAAGTACTATAGTTTTATTTTTATCTTAAACACCTCGAAAGATTGAGATCTTCTAATTAGACTCCTAAAATGTCTTTTATTTATCTTTAGATTTTAGTTTATGAACTCAAACGTTGACACTAATTGTACTTTTTACACTATTATTATGTTGTGCAAAGTATACAAAAATGTTTTCTCAACTAATATACTAAATCATCGCACTATTTTAGTGTGATGAATAATTTTCCTTTAATATAGAAAAACCCATATATTTTAAACATATATAACAAATAATATTGTTTTTCCCCAAACAAATGAATGAAAGTAGCCAAAATAAAAGAGAAAAAAACTTGCAACGAAATGGTGGGTTTATAATTCCGAATGTTACATAATAGATATTAATTAGAAGATAGTACAGTATTTAGTGTAATTCTCATTTTCATTTTTCATAAAATAATAGTTCCCTCCTTTTAAAAGAAATGTTTGGACAAAAAAAAAAGAAAAAAAAAAACGATCGAAATATGATATATATATATATATATATATATATATTAAAGTATTTTTTTTTATTTTATTATTCATTATGTTTCCGCATTAAATGTATTAATTACTTTAAAGTGTGCAAAGTTTGAAGTTTTTAAGTGTAAAAAAAGAAATTACTACATTTTCATCATACATATTTTAATACAGACAATAGTTTTAGATATAAATAAATAGAAAGATGGTAATTTTTTTCGCGACGAAAGAGGTATATTATATTGGGTTGAGTTCTTTTAAAATCATTAAAAAATTTAAGTACAAATTAACCAATATTAACTCTCTAGTTCAAAACCCACTTTATTTTTTTTTGCTTATAAGTTAATTATCTCAAAAACCGTACATATATTAAACGTATAAATTACGTCATTAAAACAAACATTATCTCCTCTTTATATAAACTACACACTTGATATATTTTTAACGAAAACATTTTCCGAGGTTTTTGACGAGTTTTGGAAAGTTGATATAGTAAAATCAATGTTTTATCACATGTGATAATTGTATTTTGACTTAAAAAAATTTTGTTTTTCTTTTTGGGTCTAGTTAAAAGTACATCATATAACATATCTAGGTTTTGAAATACGCATTTAGTGTTCAAATCACATGTGATATTACTTACGAATATCAACATTTGACCAAAACCGAAAATATAAAAATTCGTCAAAATTCGATTTTTTTTTCGGGTTCATATATATTATACCTCATATAATATTTTTGTGATTTAAAATTCAGATTTAAAGTTAAAATCATATGAGTTATTGACTTATTAGTTTTGAAATACTTCGTATATTATAAAATCACATATTATTTACATTAATATAAATGTGATTTTAGTACTATCACATGTGATTTCGTGAATTTTTTTATCCGTTTAATTGAATTATACATCATATAATGATTTTATGTATTTAAATCCACATTTGATGTTAAAATAACATGTGATATAACATTACGATTTTCAACATTTGTCCAAAAAGGGAGAAAAAAAAAGTTGTAAAAATTTAATTTTTTTCTTAGTTTAGTTAAGTTATACATTATATAATATTTTTTCTTTTGAAAATTTACCCATAAATGTTAC
Source organism: Senecio squalidus (assembly GCA_910822075.1). Taxonomy (NCBI): domain Eukaryota; kingdom Viridiplantae; phylum Streptophyta; class Magnoliopsida; order Asterales; family Asteraceae; genus Senecio; species Senecio squalidus. Next base: position 12,727,293 of record CAJVGC010000508.1, on the reverse strand, counting down.
ACTTTACAATTCCAATAACTATCTTAAAACTCAAAAAAATAAAAGTCATCGAAAATATATATAACCACTGCTTTAATTAAAAAGGAGAACACGACGGTCGCAACTAGGGGTGTCATTTTTACCCGAACCCGAATAACCTACCCGGTCCTAATCGGGTTTGGGTTAATTAGGTTGGGTTAAACGGCTTAAATGGGTTAAATGGGCCAAACCCGAATAACCCGAACCTTATACGGGTGCGGGTATAGGTTAAAAAAAAGTATTAGGGTTAACCCGAATAACCCAAATAACCCATGTTTTTTATAAACCTAATATTTTAAATACTTGTTTTGTTATTTTTGTTTAATAACTACTGTCGCTTCGTTATTGTTTGGAAACCTTTTTTTTCTCATTTACTTTGTCACTTCTATTATTGCTTTTGTTTGGTTACATACTCTTGGCAAAAAAAATTATAAATTTTTGTTAGTAACTTATAGTTGGTTGATTGACTTGTTTTTTTTGATTTAGTAAGTCACTGTTGTTTCTTAAATTTTGGCTAGTTTATATGCTTATTTGAGTATTTTTTAGAGCTTAGAAGTTTGAATACTTATCAAGTTAGTGTTTCTATTAGATCGATTACGGGTTATTCGGGTTTGGTGACCCAACCCGCGTAACACCCGACCCATTCAACCCGTACCCGCGTAACCCGAGTATTTATGCGGGCCGGGTACGGGTATATTTTCTATTATAAAAAACCCGAATAACCCAACCCGTATAACCCGAAACCCGGTAACCCAACCCGATCAACACCCCTAGTCGCAACGGCATAATTTGTTTCGTCTAACAATTAACGGTTTGCAAGATAAATTAATATAAAAAAAAATTGAATGTGGGTTTTGATTTTAATCTAAACCATTAAATTAAAAATAAATTAATTAAAAATAAATAAATGATGAAGATTAAATCTTTTTATATATTAAAAAATTAATATTATTTAATAAACTTTTCCCATATTACATAAATTACGAAATCTAATTGTCCTATTTAAAAACTTGTTTAATATATAGACTTTATCTACCGACGAATAATTAGGACAATGACATATATCTCTAACTCACAATAATTTACCGATTTCTTGCTTGATTTATATATAATATAATAATTCCTATTTAATATTGTTTAGCATATTTTTTCTAAATAAGGAAACTATTTTTGTCGACTGAAGTTATTAGTTTCATGTTTCCTTTGTTTTTCCACATCGTGTTGGTCAGGATGAAAGTGATACAAAACGTCCATTCTTCATTGAGGAATTCACTCAATCAGTAATATTAATTACTGATTAAAATTAGTTTTTTAATATAAAATAATATACATAGTGCCTTTGGTATAGGTGTTTTTTAAAGACTACAAACTTGCTTTTGAAAGAAAAAAACCCCCTTTGAACATAATCTTTTTTGGTTGTAAAAGTTGTAAATTAATATAATGAGAAAAATCTCTCAAACAAAATCAAAGATATTTAAAACTGTTGAAAAATAAAAGCACTAAATAAGAACCATAATTTCTAATCTCTAGCTACGACTTCTCATCTATTTATACTAGAAATACTTTGGAAAATGTAGGTTTCGAGAGATGGTCTAATGTTTGACCATGTAGCATACTCAGTCCCTTACTAGAAATATTGGCATAGATAACCACATATAAAACCGATTTGTTTTAAAGAAACTTGGTTTTTAAGAAAAATAATTCGTTTTTCATCAAACTTTCTCTTCTCATTCTCCAGACCCTAAAATATCTACCACCACGATGGACATCTTCATCACAAAATCCAAACACTGCCACCACTAAATCGACCAATCTACCCTATAATTAGCCACCACCGACGTAAAATCTACCATCTTCCAACCATAGTCGAACCTCTAATCTACCATCTGACCACTAGCAACGTCATTGTTGCCACTTCATCTACTACTACCACAACATGCATCATCACAACCATTTTCCGGCTATACACAAAATGTAAAAATGATTTTAGTATTTCTGTATGTTATCGTGATTCTTTAGTGACGGTTAATGTTGTATGTCGTTGAATCCCTTGACCAACTTGACTTTCTAGTGTTTTAAAAGTTTTGAGTTACAAGTTGTTTATATGTAATATGTTTAAATATATTTTAGATTTTGTTAAATATTTCTTGTTTACCTTATATTGGAAGTTTTTTGTTATATGATACAAATTATTCGTGGAGGGATTGTTATGTTATTTTTAAATACTTTATTTAACTGATTTATAAAAATTGTATGTGACGATAGTCAAACACAGACTCATAACGAAACGGGTGCATGTTTTACCATTGGGCTAAAAACCTGATTTATTAAACATACGACGTCGCTGTCTTACAACTGAGCTAGTAATCACATTTTCTTATTTTTTTCATTCTTACCGGCTCAAAAAGTCCTTAGCGAAAATAATATTATAGAATGAAATGAATATCACATGTTAACAGAAGAATTGAAACTAAGACCCTCATCAAAATTGGTGTTTTTTCTAGTTTTCGGCATCAAGACTCGCTATCAATAATTTAAGAAATAAGATTTAATCAGCCCACTACGATATGATAATCGATAATATTACGATCATACTATATTTTAGCTCTTAGGATCAAATATTTTCTATAACTTGTGCTTATATCATTCTTCTTAGTTATAACAATATGATAAACTAAAGTAATTAGTTTTGAAGCAAGAAGTAGGCAGATTATCATGATTTTCTTATTTAAAATAACTAAATTATTTTCCGCGATAGCGCGTATAAATATAAATAAAAATTGAATCGTAAACTTTATCTTTATGAACAATTTCTTTTAAATTATTATGAGAATACAATATTTGACGTATAATAACAAATATACATTGTTTATACAAATGTTGAGTATAGTTATAATAACATATATACATTTATTTTTACACACATATATTAATATTTTGTATTAAAAGATTTTAGAATAATAATAATAATGTAAATCATAGTCCAATAAGAGACATATGTTTTTTATTTTAATAATGATGAAATTGAAAAAGAATGCAATTATGAATTGTAAGAAGGTATAAAATAAAAAGAACATTTGATGACATCATTAATTTCATCTAACGGTTAAAATCAAAGTATCTAACTCATCCAAGGGACCTTACTTCGCCATGTGGCATTTAAGGCCTCTCTTTTATTATATACTAAAGATTAGCAAAACATAAGCTAGCTAGGTAAAAATTTTCTTATTAAGTACATAATATTTGTTTTCTAACTATATATGAAGATTGTTAAGATCTTAATCAGCATCGTAAGAATCTATGTTATTCCTGTGGATATTTTATCTTAATATATAATAAAATAGAAGCCTAAAATGTCAAATGATAAAGTAATAGTCATTAGATGAATATTAAACTTTAATTTGAACCATTTAATCATTTTGATGATGTCATCATTACTAATTTCATTTTAAACCTTTTACTTTAACTAATTTAACCATTTATTTAATACAATGCAAATAACAAATTAATTTTTTTTCTACTTTAAATAATATAACACTTCTACTTGGAATTAATATTTAAAAATATACGAAACATATCTCTCTTTAACATATTATACTTATTTTCCTTCATATAAATACAAATTATTAGTATAAAGAAAATATAATTATTTTTGAATGTTTTGCAAAGAAACATAAAAAAGTTAATGAACATAAATATTGACTCTTAAATGTATATATTTATTTCTCTTTAGTTTGTTTTTCTTAACTTCGAGTCTATCTTGACAACATTCACGAGTTGCATTACAAGAATCGTCAATAGTATATGATATTTTGAGGAATAAATAATAATCTTATCTTTAAATCCACATTTATTTTCTAGAAACAAATGACATAACGTCGTTTATGTATAAACAAAACATCTTAGAAACAAATGACATAAATTTGGACATAAGTCATTTAAGTATAAACGAAACATCTAAGAAACAAATACATAAATTTGGAGATAAAGTCATCTACGTATAAACGAAACATCGTAATATTTGCTAAAATAATCATTTTGTCTAGACGATAAATAGTTCTATTAATATATTTATATAGATTATGTTTTTTGTTTAACATTATATTGTTTTTGATATAGATATTCACGTATTACACGAGGTCAATAAGCTAGTGTATAAACGAAACGACATAATATTTGACATTATATTTAATTTTGTCTTACATAGTTAATGATTTTTTTTAATAAATTTAAATGATATTAGTTTTAGTATATATAATAGATTTAAATGATATTAGTATTTAAATGATATTAGTTTTTTTTATAATTGTATTATATTCGATAGATTCTCTACGTATACGACTGTTTTAGTATATATATAAAAGATTTAAATGATATTAGTTTGGCATAATATTATTTTAAATCTAGAATATATATTATGTATTAAACTTTTTTTTAAAAAGAAAGTTGTTTTTTTAGTTATGATTTTTTAGAGATATGTATAAACGAAACGACATAATATTTGATATTATATTTAATTTTGTCTTATATGGTTAATGATTTTTTTTACAGACACTGTTCTATTTATTTAGTATTTGTTATAATTCTATTATATTCGAGAGAGTTCTCTACGTTTACGACTCTTTTAGTATATATTACAGATTTAAATGATATTAGTTTGACATAATATTATTTTAAATCTAGAATATATGTTATGTAATAAACTTTAAAAAAAAAAAGAAAGTTGTTTTTTTATTTTTGATTTTTTAAACATGTGTATAAACAAAACGACATAATGTTTGACAATATATTTAATTTTGTCTTACATTGATAATGATTTTCTTTACAGATAGTGTTCTCTTTATTTAGTATTTGTTATAATTGTATTTTATTCGATAGAGTTCTCTACCTATACAAATTTAGATATGAATTTCAAAAACACATACATTTAACCATAACGACAGATATTTGGTACCACAATTCATGTTGTCCAACATTGTTAATTATACACAAATATTCGATATAGTTATCCGCGTATACGCGAGAGTTAAACTAGTTAGGTTATAAAGTTTATTCTAAAAGCCTGTATATAGAAAATATTTGATCACTTGTAAACAGGGTGCGGGATATGATATTCATTATGGATATATTATATATAACTTATGTAAGTCATAGTTTCATTGTCCTTTCTAGTCTTTTCGAGTTTAAATTGGAGGAAAACAAATAAAATGATGAAAAGTAAGATAAGAGCACTCGGTATGTATCGTTGTCGTCGTCGTTATAGGCTCGTTGTCAGCTAGATAACGAGAGATTATTCGTTTTTACTCCGAGGCGGGCCGTTGTGGGGGCTCGTTCTCGCCCTTGTTATCCCTACAACGACTCTTTTTTTTTTCAAACGGCTAGATTTATAAAAAAAAATAAAAAAATTTAAACATAACGGCTAGATTTATATAACCGTTGAATTATATATATATATATATATATATATATATATATATATATATATATATATATATATATATATATATAGATATATATATATGAGAGAATGTCACAAATCGTCCTTGTGGTTGGTCTGTTTTTCACGAATCGACCTTTTCACTTTTTTTTTTAGCATTAACCATCCTTTAGATATTTCTTTTTATCACCGACGGTCCTTTTTCACTTAAAAAGACTAAAATACCCGTTCTTTTTATATTTTTATATTTTTTTATCTTTTAAATTAATATACTATACTCTCTCTCTCCTCCATATTTTCAGATCTTCATCACTTTATCTCTTAATACATCTTTCTCCTCTTTAACATCACCACCAACCACTAATCCACCACTTTCGACTATCACCGCTGCTGCCGCCGCCGACAAACACGGGTGCTGTTACCACCGAAGACAAAACAACCCACATCGACAAATTCACTGTCGTCTAGATCTGCAAATCCACCGTGGGTTATGGTTTTCCGGTGGATATTCAGGTTCTGTTTGTGGTGGTAATGGTGATGGCGGTTGTTTAAGGTGTTCCGATGGATATTCGACTTCGATTGGTGACGGCGGAAGAGAGACACCGGAGATGGCGGTTGTTCAACGTCGCTAATTTTGGTGGTCAACTGATTTTTCCGGTGGCGTTACCAAACTAGGTGAAATCGAGTCCATAAACTGATCTTGATTACGTGCCTCGTCATTAACCGGTAACAGTGAACCGTCAATCACCAGTTGCGGCGGCGGTTAAAGCTTTTCCGGTTAAAGCTTTTCCGGTGGAAACATGGAGGAGAGAGAGTAGAGTATTTAGAGATGTGATGAAGACGTCGGCGGTTAAAGCTTTTCCGGTGGATAAGAGGAGATTGGAATTTGATTTGCGGAATAATTGGTTCATGTAGATCGTCATCCGCAATTTACTTCGTGATTAAGTGTAGTTTGTTGTTGTTGGAGAAACCCATTTCTATAAGTTGTTGCTTTTCTTTTTCCATTTCCATTATTTTCATTTTGACCTACCTCTTTTGGTTTAATTATGGGAAAATATGAGTTGATTTTGTGGATGAATAATGGATGTTTTTTTTTTTTTTGAAGATCTGGGAAAATTGAGTGGAGAGGGAATATATGAGTGAAATAAAAATAAAAAAATAAGAAAATATAAAAAGAAGGGTATTTTAGTCTTTTTAAGCTAGCAAAGGACTGTCGGTGATAAAAAGACATATCTAAAGGATGGTTAATGCTAAAAAAAAGTGAAAAGGACGATTCGTGAAAAACAGACCAACCACAAGGACGATTTGTGACATTCTCTCTCTCTCTATATATATATATATATATATATATAATACTATTTCACCTATAAATACATCCCCAATTTAACCAAAAAATCACACCATTTCTCAATCTCATTCTATCTTTATATACATTTCATCTATAAATTATTGGAAATATTTCTCAATCTATCTTAATGTTTTTCTAAAAAACATATACAACAAAAAATGAGTTTACATTCTTCAACTGATCCCGATGTTACGGATACGTCATCGGGCGACTCCGAATTGATCGAATTACTAGTTAAGGCGGTAGAAGCTATTGAACAAATGGAAAAGGAAGAAAATGAGGCGGAAAGTACACGTCGGACTGAGAAAAAGAAAAGGAACTATATCAACCGTGATCGAACTGCAACAAACAAAAACGTGTTACGACATTACTTCCCCGGCGAAAGCACATACCCGAATGAATATTTCTGTAGACGATTTCGTATGAGAAGACCTCTTTTCCTCAGAATAGTCGAAGGTATATCTAATTACTCTGTAGAACCTTTGCCCGACTATTTTAAATATTTCAAACAACGAGCCGAATGTACGGGTAAAATGGGCTTTAGTTTTTTACATAAATGCACGTCCGCCATGCGTATGATGGCGTTCGGGATTACTCCGGACGCTTTTGACGAATATTTAAAAATGTCAGAAAGAACATCAACTGAAACCCTAGATAATTTTTAAAATATGTAATCCATTTTTATACAAACTTTTATCTAAGAACCCCAACACAAGATGATGTTAATCGTTTATATAAAAAATGTAACGACATGGTTTTAAAAATCACGTTTTTCAAAAGCTTCTCAAGTATTCAGAGTGATACAACAGTTATAACGTGATTTAAAACATATTTAGCGAATCACATGATTCTCATTAACAACGACCATTCGTTACGTTAATATTTACAATATAATACAAATATTACACAAGCTGGTAATTTTCCAAAAGATACAGGGAACCACAAGCTACCCCGAATCATCTCATCTCACCAAGTACTTAAGCGACCTACGAGCAAAAGACAGGTTTGGAAAAAGAGTATCAGCATAAAGCTGGCGAGACAATAAATAGTAAAGACTATTAAAAACATTTAATATAATCAAAGTTCGTCTTTACAAATTCCCAACCATACCCGCAACCTCACAAGCAAATATGATTAACGATAATAAAAAATATGGTAATAACATGCATATGAAATTAATTATCCACATAAAGTTAATTTCCCATTTTAATGCACTTATCACTTTACTAGGGTCCAACCCAAGCCCTAAGTATTCAATCCAGTAGGGTCCCACATATGCCCTAGGGTCTACTACCCCGTTCGCTACTCGCACATTTCGCATATTATTATAAATATTGGGGCTCGACTCCCAATCTTTATAATAACCCGAAATGCAGGCTTTCACTACTCTGACTTAGCATATAAATGCCTTGTCGTTAAGGAGAGGATTCGTAGTGCGTCAACGACCACACCTCCCCACTCCCACGTGATGTTTTCGGTTGACCTCACAGGATCAAGACATCACTCCAGCATGAGCCAACACTCAATACCACGTGTTGCCAAGGAGTTCAAGAAATCCACGCAACTATCCTGACCCACATGGTCAGAACAAAACACATTGGGTAGCACTTATCACCTAGCCAGTTCTACTAGGTCTCAACATATATCTACGAGCAGCTACGACTACCCGTAATCAAGTCCTCTTATGCAAAACTAAGGCATACTCCTTATAATGGATAAATAACAACACAACAATTATATAATCCTATATAATTAATATATAGATGTGTACCTCATCGCATTGTACACCTCTAAACATGAGTATTTACAACCACACATGCCTGAGGTCTTACCAAATCAAATATCACATAATTTATTTAAAACATTAAATAAATTTTAATACAATAAGGATACATGTAGATTACAACTAATTGTCAACCAAATATACAGGTAGATACGACTACCCATAATCAACATGTATGGGTAATCAAGTGTTACCCACACCACACAATTCCGTTATTCTGTTCTTGTTCAATTCTTTATTGATCAAAACATCTTTAAATAAAAACAACGTCGTTTATCAACAATATTTATGTTGGGAAAATCAGCAATTAAACCCAAAGTATAAGTCTGTTTAATTAAAGTCTCAGTCTGAGTATGAGTGACTTTGAGTCTGAGTCATTTTGAGTCCGAGTGGCTATTTTGAGTCTGAGTGACTAGCATTATAGGTCTGAGTTAGTCAGTTCCACAATATCTTGAACCGAAAGTTTAGGAAGTTAGTTAGATGAAATCTTCTATCTTTTTAGAAGATTTTCTAAGATTCGTCCTTATCAAAGCTCCCTTTATTGTGTAAAAATAGGGAGCTTAAGTCTTGTATTTCGGTAGTCGTTTTTATTGAATCGAAACTGAGTGTTATTCAATCTTGCTAATAGTTAAAATTTCGCTATAAACTGTTAACAGGAACTGTGAGTTTATCAAGAGTGATAATTAGCGTTTGAATACTCATTTGAAAATTTATTCATTCATACAAGATTAATTAATTATCTGTATATCAAGTAATTGGGATCTTAATCAGACCTAACAACTGGTATCAGAGCAAATAAGATTTAAATTTTAATATTTACAAATCTTAAACGATCAATCAGTAATATCTCAACTAATAAATATGTTTTCATCTTCACAAACTCCTGCTATGGATGGAAAAGGAATTCCAATTTTTAATGGACATAACTTTGCCCATTGGAAACTCAAAGCTGAGTGGCATTTGTCTGGAATTCATGATGAAATGATGACAACAATCACTGAAGGACCAATTATTCATGGAAAAGAAATTCCAGAAGTGAAAGAAGGAGACAAAGTCAGACTCCAAAATCTCAATGGAGTGAGTTAGATAGGCATTTATTTAATTTAGATCCAAAGGCTAGAAGCATCTTAGAAAATGTTGTGTCTGAACAGATATTCTCCAAAATTGTTGGATGTAGATCAGCAAAAGAAATATGGGATACACTCATTATATCCTATGAAGGTGTGCAAGTGGTGAAAGAACAAAGGTTGAACAGTTTGATAAGAAACTATGAAAATTTCTATGTGAAAGAAAAGGAATCACTTGCTGAGGTACACACCAGATTTCAAATCTTGCTAAATGATTTGTCAGCTCTTGGTGTGATGAAAGAAGATGATGTGGTGTTCAAGAAGTTTGTTGATATTCTTCCAAACAGATATGAATCTGTCATCACCTCCCTTGTTGTAAGTGAAAAACTATCCACTTACAAACTGCCTGGTTATTTGGGCTTTTGTTGAACTTTGAAGAAACCCAAGAGAGGAAGAAGTTGAACCAAAGGAGGATTTCAAGAGATCCTGAAGCTGCATTAGTTGCAACAAGTAGAAGGAATAAAGAAATCTACTCAAAATATGAAACTGACTCAGATGAGCCCGAGACAAACTCAGACTCAGATTCTGATGATGAATCTGAGGTAAAGAAGTTAAAAGATCAACTAGCCTTGCTCACTATGAAGCTTGAACAAAAGACATGCTACAAGGGAAATAAACCGTTTGATTTGAAAAGGGTTAAATGTTTTAAATGTGGAGAACATGGTCACATGGTTGTAGACTGCAAAGTGAAGAATGCTGAGACTGACCACATGGATGCAGTTGCTGAGAGAGCTCAAAGATACAGGAAAAAGTATCGTAAATACAAGAATGGAAACACCTTAAGAAATCAAAAGCCTCAAGCTGAGTAGAATGCCTTATTTGCTGAAGAATGGATGGATGAAGATTTATATTCAGATGATGAGGAAGTGGTGGATTAATGTATGATGTCTTTCATAGATGAATCTGAGTCATCTACCTCTCATTTTGACAAAGATTTAAAGGAAGCTGAGAGACTGAGCTGCAAGTCAGACTGGGACAAGTCAAAATTTTATAAGGTATACAATTTCATTCTATACACGGAAGATCAAAAACTTCAAACGTTTAAGTTTCTCTTTCTAGATTTTAAAACATCATTAGAAGATAATTCTGCTCTCAAAATCAAATTAAAAGATTTATAAAATATTTTACAAAGCAATAATAAAGAGATTTCAGAGATAGAAAACTGCAGAGTCACACTGACTGCTCAGACTGAAGCTTATAATGATCTTGCAAAAGAAAATCACAAATTTAGGGAAGAAACTCAACATTATAAAAGTATTTGTAAATCTTGGTCTATCTCATCATTAAAAAATGAAGATTGTTTGAGTAGACAAGTCCCTAGACAAGTACATGCTGTGTTGGGAGAAGATTTCAGTCTCAAGAAACATATGACTGAAGAAGAAGAAGAAGAAGAAGAAGAGACTGAGAGGAAATAAAACAAAAATGTCAAATGCATTTGTCAAACCTGTCACGTCTCAAGAGTCAAACAAGTGTGAATCTTCAACAACAAGTCAGTCTGACCTTCATTTAAAGGGATAATTACGAAAATAGCAAAAATGGATGGGGGTATTTTACAAAATGTCAAAATCTGCAAAACATTTTACAAAATGTCACATGGTTCACATATGCTACATGGGGTTCGCATATGCGAACTGGAGTTAGCATATGTGAACTCAGTTTTTTTTTTTGTTTTTTTTTTTTTTTGCGTCCCATTTGTATTTTCACACTATGTTTGTTAATATAACCACTTAATACATTAAAATACTACATTTTGGAACATAGAAATACATCATATTACAAATAACTAATCATCATACAAATTATGGACCGATGCTTGAGACGACTGAGTAGGGTTTTTTTTTCCACGAGACGTTGAAGCAACTTTTGTTGAATGGGAGGATGAAGGTTGGCTTGAACTTTGGTATTCTGGGATCTTTGCACTACATATCTTTTTAGTGTGACCTTTTTTCTTACAACGGTTACATGTCACTTGTTTTGCCTCCCCTTGCGATAGTATACGGTCTTTGTTTTTTGGACGACCCGTCTGTCTCCTTTCCATGGATGGTGGGTTGATGGTTGGGATCTTATCTGTGCGCAACCATTCACACGGATTTCCAACTGGGAATATGGATCCCGTATATGTCCGTTTATAATTTGCTGCCTTGAACCAATGTTGTGCCCAACCCGCGACATCATGTTCCATTTTCAAAAAAATTAAAGCTACTACAAGGTGTGAGCAAGGTATACCAGAGTTTTGCCAAACTTGACAGGTGCATTTCTTATCACGAATAGTGACCACTGCATTTTTCTTGTTGTCTATCACCTCAAACGTGTAGTCATTAATTGGTATGGCTTTCCATCCGGAGCCTCTTTTTATCCTACCATTTAATTTCTCTGTAGCCTACGGTGTTAATGGTTGATCCAAATCCTCTATTTAAAATTAACAAAAATATAGTAAGTTATTAAAATAGGAAATCATACTTATTATGAGGCGACAAAGAATTACCTGCAACCTTGCGACGTTCATGGTACCATTTTTGAGTAGTTGCCCACATAAACTCTAGAAGCATACAAATCGGAAGCTTGCGTGCATGACGAGTTATCGAGTTTAGATATTCAACACTGTTAGCCGTCATAAGGTTATAAAGATCTCGGGGAAATAAGCCCTTGACCATTTTGCTTTATCTAAGTTATCAATAATTTTCCTTGATTTGGCAGGAAGAATTAGTTGTAGTTGCCTAAATGCCTCCAGAAAGTCCGATTTCCTGTATGCCTTACATGTCTTCCAGAAATAATATTCATTGTCTTCGTTTGCTTTTGTTAATTCGTAAGTTCATGCACAAATGTCGACAAAAAATGTCGTGAAGAGCAGTACACTTTTCGTATTCAGTCAATGGAACTTGCTATATCGGAGATAAATACCAAGTTATCGATCTGACCCAAGCATTCTCTAAGGTTCGACAAAAAACCAGGTGCAACCATATCCACTCTATGTCACCCCCCTCCATATGTGATAGGAAGAATATTGGTTCCCATCCATACCTACTGCAACACAACATTGTGCCTTGATATCTTCCTTTAAGGTGAGCCCCGCCTATTACAATTTTCGACGACATGTTCGACAAAACTGCGAACCTGTAAAGAAATAGATTTTGAGCCTGAGTATTAGTATGATGAGATATCATGAATAATAATAGTAATAATCAAAATTAACTTAAAAACTCTTACCGATTGCAAGAAATAGCATTTCAAACGCTTTCACGGTCCCTCGTCATATGTGTTATGGTTCCCGGATTTTGCTGGATCAAATTGGTGTAGATAAATTGGTAGTTAAGAAAATGATTCTCTGGGTCCCTCTAATATGTGTTATAGCATATTCTCTTGCTCTCCATGCTTGTTGGTATGAATACTAATGTTATGATTAACACGCATGTCCTTGATAATGTCTCTTCCTGTGTATTTCCGCTTGGATCTTCAAGGACCTATTTATTAAACATGCCAAGACTTTATTGTTTGTTTGTTGGAAACCCTTCTAACTAATCACCAAACCATCTTTATCTAAGAAATTATTAAACCTAGGGTTTTGAGGTAAACCACAAGTCAGTCTCAAACAAGTCAATTCAAAACAATGTTGAAAAGGAGTCGGTTGTCCTATAACCAATTAGGATATCAACTTTTGCAAGTAACCAATATTGTAACAAACACTGGTTAGAAAAAATCACAATTTGAAAAGAACCAAGGACTCCTCCTAAAAGAACTTGTTACAATTGTGGTGAAAAGGGACATGAAGTTGTGTTTTGTAAACAATTAAATCAGACTAGACCTAGATTCAATGGACCAAAAGTATCTCAATCTTCAAAACCAAAGTCAGTCTTACCTCAAAAACAAAGGTCAGTTCAAACTTCAAGACAACAGTCTGTGTCACCTCAAAAACAGAGGTCAGCTCAACCTCAAAACAAAAGTCTGTCCCATTTCAAAAATAAGAGTCAGTTAGAGGGGTTGCCAACAACTCAGATTCACAAAAGACTAATTTCAAAAATCAACCATGCAAATATGTGAGTCGTAGGGCATTATTCCATGAACTGTATGAAAGAAATAAACAAATGGAATTATGATAACCCTGAATCTGAGTGAAAAAAATATCACTAAAGGAACAAAAACTTGTGAATGAACCCACTCAAAAGTGGGTTCCCAAAAAAGAACTAATTTTGTTTGGGTTTCTATGTGCAGGATTCCCAGAAAAATTGTTTAGACAGTGAGCCTCAAGGCACATGACAGAGACGAAAGCCTTTCTATCTGAGTACAGGAGGAAGATGGACCACAAGTCCAGATATATTAATAGTGTCTCTATGACAAGAGGATATGGAAAGATTCATGCTGGATCTGTCACATCAAAAGCGTAGCATATGTGGAAGGACTACAACATAACTTACTCAGTGAGTCAGATTACAGATGAAATCATGAAGTCAGATTCAGGAACAAGGAGGATAATATAATGCTATAGAAAAACCTTTGATGTTAGCCAGAGAGAGAGATTGTTATGTGACGTCCCGTCAATTTGAACACTATGCTACCGTTATATTTTAAAGTTATTCGCAATTGTTTTGACCCTGTATCGCTTTGTTTTACTCCGGTTTATTTACTAGAATCGGGTTTTAAGTGTGTAATTTGATTTGCCTCTTAGACGTAAGATTGTGTTTATCTAAGTTCCAATAGTTAGTATGCTCATGGTAATAGTTAGGAGGTTTATGCCAAATTTTTCGGTTAACGTATTCTTTATCCTTAAGAAATCGTGCTTTGCTCGTGTTTATGTTTATACCTAGAAGTATGTATTTCCATTTTTGAATTTAAATCGAATAATAATGAATCCTAATACCAATAATATCTATAATGAAACAACTTGGCCTAAGTTCATATGTAAACAATCGGAACCCTAAACAAACGAACGCGCATGACGGATAACTTAACGAAAAACGAAAATTTGCTGTTGGAGCCTGAGATGCGCCGCATGCGCCACTAATGCGCCGCAGTAGGGTGTAGATCAGCATTGGTGGTTTTCTAACGTTGGTAACTTTTCTTAAACGGACCTAAACCATTGTGTCGGGGTTGTGCGTTGTCCAAAGGGCTTTTGGGTCAGTATAGCATCTAACACCCTCATTTGATCTCCATTTCATTTCTCATTTGCACATACAATAGCATCGCAACTCTCTCTCTTTGAAGCTTAAAACACCCAAACACAAACACTCCTTCCATCCATGTGCCTTCTTGTGCTGTGATTCCAGAGGTATAAACCACGAAGTTCATCACTAAAAAAGAGTTGTTTTCCATCAAGAGGAGGTAGAAGTGGTTCACCCTTTGGAGGTTTACTTGGTTATACCATTTTCGGGTCGAAATCAAACCGTCTCACATCAAGGATTTTCATCACATCTTTGCTTGATCTTCACAGCTTCACTTTCTTTGGGGTAGAATGACTTAAACCTCTCTGAATTTTTTTAAGTTTATTCATTGCATATAACATCTGACTAAAGAAAATGAGTTTTATAAAGTTTGATGGGAATCTATGAAAATCAAGTTTTTTTATAAAAATTTGTATGGATCTTGCTTAAATGATGGTAAAAGCTTTACAAAAATTATTACTTAAAGTGTTTTTTGAAACTTGCATGTCCAAGATCTAACATCAAAAAGACATTTACTAAGACACGAAAAACATTTTCGGTGGAATCTGCCTAGCGCATTACTCCCAGATGCGACGCATTCTGGGACAGATTACCCACTCTCGTTTTGTTTCGCCGTTATTCGTAACCTTAGCTCGTTATCTTAAGACCTTATTAACGGTTGGTGTATTGTGTCTTGGATTGGAAATCTCATGCACCACACCAACCGAAGCTTTGGTCCCGGGTTCTCCGCTTGCTACATTTACGGTTGTTATCGGTAAGAATTGATTTTCTTCAATTCCTCATTTTTCATATGTCACGGTTTTAGCCTTGAAAAATGGTTATGAATAAAAATTAGACCAACACCTATTATATTATCGGATTTGGACTATGCTTTGGACTAAAATACGTTAAAGAGTAAAATTTAACCATAAGGTAACGTATTTAACTCATAATCATATATATATTACGAGAAAAGGCTTAAATGATCTTAAAAATATGTCAAGCGGGAAAGTGTACGGTTTTGGACTGATTCGATGCGGAAGCGCTGTCGAAATTCCTTTCATAACTTTTTACGACTATAATCACTTATATGAGTAAACTTGTGCATAAAAGTAATATATTACACAATAACATCGTCTTTGGACTCAAAGACGCCATCATTTACTAATGTTATGATATTACTTAAAGGGATGTTTAACCTTTTTGACAAACAAACCTTCGTTACATAACGCGTTCGTAATCTAAAATCATCAAATGGCGTTTTTACGACAAACTCTTTGTAAAATGATTTTGGTATTACACTTATATCTTGAAAGTTAAGACCTTAAATTATCCAAAGTGTCAAGTTGGACTTTCAAGTTAACTTTGACTTTATTTTAATTTGACTTTGATTTTAATTTCAGATTGTTGACTTTGACTTTTATAAAGTCAACATTCCTGACGTTTGACTTTGACCAAGTCAACATTGTTGCCATTGACCCTGGTCGATCTAATGAAACTTGGTAACGATATTTACCTAACCGGTACGCCTAGTAGTCGTGGTCGATTCGGATTATCATCTTCTCCAGTTGAACGATTATGACGTGGAATGTCGATATCTTCCGAGCGCCCTGTTTGACGCGGAACATCGCCTTCTAATACGTCACCTCATTTAAACTTATTAATAATTGGATCATCTTATTAAACTTAATCTTAACCGACAAGGCTAAACCGGACCCTAGACTTATAGAGATACTGAGACTATGTTGTTTATTGTTTTAAAGGCACTTAGACGTGGAGTTGTAGCTCCGTGATTGTGTACCCGATTCATTTGCTGAGCTTTTACAGTGAGTTATTCGTAGCCCTTGTCTTAAATATTTTAGGGCTGGAAAGCGTTCTTTAAAAATTGCCTGTTTAAATAGTAGGGCGTTAATTTACATCTTGTCTGCTAAATGTTAGACGTCATCTTGTCTGCTTAAATGTTAGACGTCATCTTGTCTGCTCAAATGTTAGACGTCTCTTAAACGTTAGACGTCATCTTGTCTGCTTAAATGTTAGACGTCATCTTGTCTGCTCAAATGTTAGACGTCATCTTGTCTTTTTAAACGTTAGACGTCATCTTGTCTGTTGAATGCTAGATGTTATCTTGTCTGTTTAATTGCTAGACGTCATCGTGCCTCTTGCTTGCTTAATTTCTAGATGTTGTTGTATATCTTGTCTGCTCATTTGTTAGACGCTATTGATTACCTTTTTTACCTATGAGATTAGGTATATCTTATAAACTTATCGATGGGTCACCTTTTTACTTAAAATTGCGAATAATTCACCAACATGTTGTTTACGTCGTTTTAACGCTTTTCAGGAAATTGAGGATTCCTCTTGATCATGCCATATTGTTTTCGGATCGCTTGTTGTTGGGAAATTTGATTTGTGATGTTAATGTAATTTCC
This sequence comes from Senecio squalidus, assembly GCA_910822075.1. Classification (NCBI taxonomy): domain Eukaryota; kingdom Viridiplantae; phylum Streptophyta; class Magnoliopsida; order Asterales; family Asteraceae; genus Senecio; species Senecio squalidus. The sequence continues at coordinate 12,710,016 of CAJVGC010000508.1, read as the reverse complement.
ATGACGATCCGCTTGTTGTCTTTTGATGTTGTAATTTGTACTTGGCGATGTAACGCTCTTGATATTTTGGTATCATTTGGCATGATTAATGCATTTGATGTTTTGTTTATTGGTTGTATTGTTGTAACATTTGACTCGTGATATTATAACTGGAACACCTCGTGTTTCCGCTCTTAGCGGGGTGTGACAAAAGTTGGTATAAGAGCCAAAGGTTATAGCGAACCGAGTGATTTTAACTGAGTAAATCACTTGGACTATGACCATAGGCTTTTAAATCGATTTTCTCTTATTGCAATGTGTGCACTATTTTCATGCGTGTTTAATTTCACGTTGTGTTTTGGAATTTGGCCTTGTTTTCGTGTCGCACACATTTGCTGATCGAGTTTTCTCTTCCTTTTATTTTAGGATGATGGCGCGTAAGAGGAGAGTTGCGACACGAAGTTCCGCGAGACGCGCTACTGCGAATGCGAGAGCGAATACTGTGAATCCGAGAGCGAGTGCTAATAACGCGAACGCGAATGCGAGAGCGAATAACGCGGAAACGAATACGACACCGAACATCAGAAAATTTATCGCTGAGGAATTTGCAGCAATGATGCCTGTTATGATCGCTCAGATTAGAGATAGCATCTGTATGGGAACTGGTGGCTTGAATCAGGGCGGACCCGAGGCTGGTGGAACAGATGGCTCGACTCGACGCACCGGATGCACGCTCAAGACTTTCATGAGCTGTAAAGCCCCAGAATTTAAAGGCACCGAGGGTGCGACTGGAACCCTCCAATGGATGGAAAAGTTGGAAGCTATATTTGATGCGGTGAGTTGTGCGGACGAGGATCGGGTCCGTTTTGCCACTTTTGTATTTCAAGGTTCCGCTCTAACATGGTGGAACTCGGTCGTGAACGTGCGAGGCCGAGCAGAGATTAACGCCATGACTTGGGAGCAACTGAAAGAGATGATGATTGTGGAGTATGTACCTGAATCTGAGATTCAGAAACTGGAGGACGAGTTTTGGAATTTAACGATGGTTGGGTCGGATATTCAGGGGTACAACTCGCGTTTTCACGCTTTTTCCCAATTGGTGCCGCACTTGGTCCGACCCGAGCCCAAGAGAATCGGGCGCTACACTCATGGTTTGCCCCAGGCTATCCGTAAGGGCGTCCTTTCCAACAAACCAAGCACTTTCCAGAGCGCGGTTGAGATTGCGACCACGTTAACCCATAACGCGGTCCGGGATGGCGAGCTAGCCCCAACAGTAGTTAAGCTAAACTCCGAAGGGAAACGGGGTGGTGAAGACCGTTATGGAGACTCGCAGAAGAGAGCTAGGAGGCAGGATGCTCCTCAGGTTGCGCAAGCATATGCAGCAGTGGCTCCGGGTGCTCAGGGTAAGCATCCGAGGTGTGAGCGGTGTGGTAACCCCCACGCCAAGGAGATAAAATGTTGGGTGTGCAGACGGTGTAAGAAACTAGGGCACACCGAGAAGTTTTGTAGGATCCCGAAGGGAAATTTTTATGAGTGTGGATCTCCCGAGCATCATAAGAACAACTGTCCCGAGTTAACTCCAACCGGTACAAATACTTTTCTTATCTAAGTTCAACTTGCATTTACCCTACTTGGTGTTTTTGATGCTTGGTCATATTATCGTCGTGTTGCACCCTTTTCTTTTCACTTCCTTGTAATTTCGTTTTCTTCTTACGTCTCTTTTGCGTTGGCACCGAAGAAGCTTCCATCTGTAAAGAAGTCGACGAGACGAGATTGACCTACGAGTGCGATTCCGAGAGGTTCGACTCCAGATTTTAATCTGTCATTTTGATTCGACTTAGTAATCAATGGTACCAAACCAAACTATAATAAAGACTCTTCATAAATCATTTCACAAATTTTTAAACTTTAGTGGGTTAATTCCGCAATTGCATGATTCGCTTCCAACTACGCGTAACTTGATCAAGTACGCCTAGTTCGAAATAAATTATGCGAGAACGGAACGTAACTGCTATTGTTAACCATTTTGAGTCAGTAATTCTCAATTCTACCTATTCCAAATTTTAGTCCGTCATTCGAAGAGCTTCATATCTGATACGTGTAGGACTATGATTCCTTGTACGTCTTTATGCTTAGCGTCTTCCTTCGAGATAGAGTTAGCCGTTGGTGAGTTTTATCTGCTACCGAAGTACTTTCTACCTATCGTGTTAGTTCCGATGACCATTCTTTTCCTATCGACTTGATTCCGACCACCTTAGGTAGCTTCGACGTTATTATCGGCATGGGTTGGTTGTCGACACACCGTGCAGAGATTATACGCTTCGAGAAGAATATCCGCATACCGTTATCTTGGGAAAGCGCCTTAAAATCTTCTCATGCTTGAAAGTTCGGGAGTACATCGAGTGGGATTGTTCACTCCTTCTTACACATCCGTGGTTCGTGATTTTCCCGATGTGTTCCCAGAGGACTTACCTGGATTACCCCTTAGTCGAGAGGCGGAGTTTCAGATTGACTTAGTTCTGAGAGCAACGCCAGTGGCGGAGACTCCTTATCGGTTAGCACCTTCGGAGATGTAAGAGCTATCGAAGCAGATATAGGGATCGGTGGAGAAAATCTTCGTTAGCCCGAGTTTCTCTCCTTTGGGCGCTCCGGTACTCCTCGTGAAAAGGAAAGATGCTGATTTCGAGGCAACATCTATGGGACGAGTTGCATAACGATTATGATTTTGAGATTCACTACCGATTGGGTAAGGCGAATGTAGTAGCCGATGCGTTAAGTCGCACGAAGGCGGTTAAGCCGGTGAGGGTACGCGCCACGATGCATTCAATTCAGTCGAGCGAGAAGGCTCGTAGCATTCAGGCTCAGCGGGAGACTCTCACCGAGGATTGTATCATTTGGATTATCGTTGATCGGCTGACTAAGTCAACACATTTTCTTCCTACTCGTGAGAATTACCGAGTAGAGAAATTATCTAGGTTGTACATCAACGAATTGTGGCCAGTCATGGCATTCCAGTAGCTGTCATTTCTAATCGAGGCTCGCGTGTGTTTCAGACTTTAATAGGAGTCGGGATCGACATTTATCTTTGGTCGAGTTTTCATTCAATGATAGCTACCGCTCCAACATTTATTGCGCGCCGTTTGGGGATTTTTCTTTTTACTGTCCTAAGTGTAGGTATCCACCTTGTTGGGCTGAGATTAGTTATAGCGAGATTATGGGTCCGGTATGGATCCAGGAGACTACTGATAAGATCTTTAGGTTAAGGATCGTCTTTAGCCGCTAGAAATCGTCAGGAGAATTACACGGATTTGCGTCGGAAACCTTTGGAATTCAAGGTCGGCGATGTGGTGTTATTGAAAGTTTCTCCGTGGAAGGGCGTGTTTCGTTTTGAGAAGCGCAGCAAGTTAAGTCCACGTTTGAGGTTCCTTTTAGAGCTTTGTCTCGTGTTGGCCCAGTGGCATGCCATCTTGAGTTGCCACCTGAGTTGTGCGGTGTGCACAACATATTTCACGTATCGCATCTCAAGAAGTGCCTTGCTGGCGAGCCTTTGATTGTTCCCTGGGAGAAACTACGCTTTGATGATTCGCTTCACGTGATAGAGGAGCCGGTGGAAATCGTTGACCGAGCTGTCAAGCGTTTACGGCGGAGTCGGATCCCAATTGTGAAGGTCCGATAGAAATCTAAGTTTGGAGCTAAATTTTTATTTTACTTGAGGAACGGGAGGAGGAAATGCAGCGGAATTATCCCCATCTCTTTTATAGCAGTGATGCTCCATAGATATTTCGAGGACGAAATTCTTTTTACTGGGGGAGTTGTGACGTCCCGTCAATTTGAAGCACTTATGCTACCGTTATTATTTAAAAGTTATTCGCAATTGTTTTGACCCTTGTATCTCGCTTTGTTTTACTCACGGTTTATTTACTGAGAATCGGATTTTAAGTGTGTAATTTGATTTGCCCCTTGAGACGTAAGATTGTGTTTATCTAAGTGCCAAATAGTTAGTATGCTCATGGTAATAAGTTAGGAGGTTTATGCCAAATTTGTCGGTTAACGTATTCTTTATCCTTAAGAAATCGTGCTTTGCTCGTGTTTATGTTTATACCGAGAAGTATGTATTTCCATTTTTGAATTTAAATCGAATCATATAATGAATCCTAATACCAAGAATATCTATAATCAACTTGCCTAAGTTCATATGTAAAACAATCGGGAACCCTAAAAAAACGAACGCGCATGACGATAACTTAAACGAAAAACGAAATTTGCTGTTTGGAGGCCTGAATGCGCCGCATTCTGCCCCTAATGCGCCGCACATTAGGGTGCATATCAGCATTGGTGGTTTTTCTAACTTTTCTTAAACGGGCCTAAACCATTTGTGTCGGGTTTGTGCTTGTCCAAAAGGCTTTGTGGTCCATTAATAAGCATCAAACACCCTCATTTGATCTCCATTTCATTTCTCATTTTCACATACAATTATCATCACAACTCTCTCTCTTTGAAGCTTAAAACACCCAAACACAAACACTCCTTCCATCTATTTCCTTCTTGTGGCTGTGATTCCAGAGTATAAACCACGAATTTCATCACTAAAAATAGTTGTTTTCATCAAGAGGAGTAGAGTTGTTCATCCTTTGGAGGTTTACTTGGGTTATACCATTTTCGGGAGAAATCACCCTCTCACATCAAGGATTTTCATCACATCTTGCTTGATCTTCACATCTTCACTTTCTTTGGGGTATAATGACTTAAACTCTCTGAATTTTCTAAGTTGAATTCATTGCATGTAACATCTAACTAAAGAAAATGAGTTTTATAAGCGTTTGATGGGTAATAATCTATGAAAATAAAGTTGTTTTATAAAAATGTGTATGGATCTTGCTTAAATAATGGTAAAAGCCTTACAAAATTGTTATTTGAAAGTGTTTTTGAATATATTATAACTTGCATGTCCAAATCTACCATCAAAAGACGATTTACTAAACACGAAAAACATTTTCGGTGGGAATCTGCCCAGGAATGCGCCGCATTCCTCCCAGATGCGACGCATTCTGGGGACAGATTACCCACTCTCGTTTTGTTTCGCCGTTATTCGTAACCGTAAGCTCGTTATCTTAAGAACCTGTATTAACGGTTGGTGTATTGTGTCTTGGAGTTGGAAATCTCATCACAACACCACCGAAGGCTTTGGTCCCGGGTTCTCGGCTTGCTACATTTACGATTGTTATCGGTAAGAATTGATTTTCTTCCAAATTCCTCATTTTTCATATGTCACGGTTTTAGCCTTGAAAAATGGTTAGGAATAAATATTAGACCAACACCTATTATATTATCGGATTTGGACTATGATTTGGACTAAAATACGTTAAAATATAAATTTAACCATAAGTAACGTATTTAACTCATAATCATATTATATATTATGAGAAAGGCTTAAATGCTCTTAAAAATACAAATTTTGTCAAGCGGGAAAGTGTACGGTTTTGGACTGATGATCTACAATGCGGAAGCGCTGTCGAAATTCCTTTCATAACTTTTTACGACTATAATCACTTATATGAGTAAACTTGTGCATAAAAGTAATATATTACACAATAACATCGTCTTTGGACTCAAAGACGCCATCATATTTACTAATGTTATGATATTAGTTAAAGCGGATGTTTTAACCTTTTTGACAAACAAACCTTCGTTACATAACGCGTTCGTAATCTAAAATCATCAAATGGCGTTTTTACGACAAACTCTTGGTAAAATGCTTTTGAAAGTTGTATTACACTTATATCTTGAAAAGTTAAGACCTTAAATTATCCAAAGTGTCAAGTTGGACTTTCAAGTTAACTTTGACTTTATTTTAATTTGACTTTGATTTTAATTCAGATTGTTGACTTTGACTTTTATAAAGTCAACATTCCTGACGTTTGACTTTGACCAAGTCAACATTGTTGCCATTGACCCTCGTCGATCTAATGAAACTTGGTAACGATATTATACTAACCGATACTCCTAGTAGTCGTTTTCGATTCGGATTATCATTCTTCTCTAGTTGACGATTATGACGTGGAATGTCGATATCTTTCAGAGCGGCCCTGTTTGACGCGGAACATCGCCTTCTAATGCGTCACCTCATTTAAACTTATTAATAATTGGATCATCTTATTAAACTTAATCTTAACCGACAAGGCTAAACCGGACCTAGACTTATAGAGATACTGAGACTATGTTGTTTATTGTTTTAAGGCACTTAGACGGTGGAGTTGTAGCTCCGTGATTGTGTACCCGATTCATTTGCTGAGCTTTTACAGTGAGTTATTCGTAGCCCTTGTCTTAAATATTTTAGGGCTGGAAAGCGTTCTTTAAAAATTGCCTGTTTAAATAGTAGGCGTTAATTTACATCTTGTCTGCTAAATGTTAGACGTCATCTTGTCTGCTTAAATGTTAGACGTCATCTTGTCTGCTCAAATGTTAGACGTCATCTTGTCTTCTTAAACGTTAGACGTCATCTTGTCTGCTTAAATGTTAGACGTCATCTTGTGTGCTCAAATGTTAGACGTCATCTTGTCTTCTTAAACGTTAGACGTCATCTTGTGTGTTGAATGTTAGATGTTATCCTGTCTGTTTAATTGCTAGACGTCATCGTGCCTCTTGCCTGCTTAATTTCTAGATGTTGTTGTATATCTTGTCTGCTCATTTGTTAGACGCTATTGATTACCTTGTTTACCTAAGAGATTAGGTCTATCTTATAAACTTATCGATGGGTCACCTTTTTACTTAAACTTGCGAATAATTCACCAACATGTTGTTGACGTCGTTTTAACACTTTTCAGGAAATTGAGGATTCCTGTTGATCATGCCATGTTGTTTTCGGATCGCTTGTTTTTGGGAAATTTGATTTGTGATGTTAATGTAATTTCCATGACGATCCGCTTCTTGTCTTTTGATGTTATAATTTGTACTTGGCGATGTAACGCTCTTGATTTGTAATGTATTTTGGTATCATTTGGCATGATTAATACATTTGATGTTTTGTTTATTGGTTGTATTGTTGTAACATTTGACTCGTGATATTATAACTGGAACACCTCGTGTTTCCGCTCTTAGCGGGGTGTGACATGTTATGTTTGGATCTGAGTTCAACTAATGATGAAGCTGAGACTTGTCTTTTCACTGAGACAAAATAAGAACTCAATTGGTTGTGGCGTAGAAGATTATCTCATTTGAACTTCAAAAACATCAATATTCTATCGAAGAACAAACTGGTTCGAGGTCTTCCTGAACTGACTTACTCAAAGGACAAGGTTTGCTCAGCCTCCGTTCTTGGAAAGCAAACAAAGGTTCAATTTCCTTCCAAAATGCTTCACTCAATTGTTGAACCTCTATATATGGTTCATATGGATCTATTTGGACCCATAAGTATAGAAAGCCAAGGAGGAAAGAAGTATACACTGGTAATTGTAGATGAGTTTACAAGATATACCTGGTTGGTTTTTCTACAAGCCAAAAGTGATGCAACTTAAGAAATCATCAGTCTGATCAAGAGGGAGCAGAGGCAAAAGAACACCTTGGTCAGACATATGAGAAGTGATCATGGAAAAGAGTTCAAAAATTCTGTGCTGATAAACTTTTGTGACAAAGGAGGGATTGTTCAAAATTTTGCATCTGTTAGAACTCCTCAACAAAATGGAGTGGCTGAGAGAAGGAACAAGACTCTTACTGAAGTTGCAAGAACAATGTTATGCTATGGATACATGAAGATCAAATTCTGGGCTAGGCTGTCAACACTGCTTGTTTTACTCAAAACAGATCCATCATAGTAAAGAAGCATGGGAAGACTGCTTATGAGATGTATCACAATAAATTTCCATCTATTCATTATTTTCACATTTTTGGAAGTAGATGCTACATTCTTAATCAAAGAGATCAACTGTGAAAAATGTCTCCTAAAGATGATGAAGGTTTATTTGTTTTCTGCTCAAGTGTGTCTAAAGCATTTATAGTATACAATGAAAGAAGAAAGGCAGTTGAAGAAAGAATCAATGTGACATTTGATGATACAACTCAGTCCAACAAGGATGAACTGACTACTCAGTCTGACCTTGTATCTATTCATCATCTGTGTGATGAACTGATGGTTACATCCTTGATTCTGATCCAACCCAGACTGAAGATCAAGTAATCTCCATAAGTCAAGCACAGGGATCTGAGAGTGAAGATGATGAACTCTCAATGACTTTCTTCAAAGAAAATAAAAGTCATGAGTCTGAACCTGTTCAAATTGGCCTACCTCAGTCTGATGGAACTCAGATTGATGAAGATCAGACTCACACTGAAGAAGTTCAACAATCAGATTCAGGAAATGTCAAAACTGTCAAGGATCATCCACTGACCAACATCATTGGAACATTACAAGAAGGGGTCAAAACAAGAAACAAGTCAGCTACTACTAATTTTTGTTTTTACACAAATTTTCTTAGTCTGATGGAACCAAAGAAGGTGGAAGAAGCTCTTGTGGATGAATATTGGGTTGATGGAATGCAGGAGGAACTGAGTGAGTTTGTCAGGAATGATGTATTGAAATTGGTTCCTTGCCCATTAAAAAAGGTCATAATTGGACTCAAATGGATCTTCAGAAACAAATTTGATAAAGATGGTGTGGTGATCAGAAACAAAGCCAGGCTGGTTGCACATGGTTATAAACAGGAGGAAGGAATTGATTATGTTGAAACCTTTGCACCTGTGGCAACAATTGAATCTATTAGACTGTTTCTAGCTTATGCAGCATTCAAAGACTTTATGGTATATAAAATGGATGTGAAGAGTGCTTTCCTAAATGGTGATCTGAAGGAGGAAGTTTATGTCAAGAAACCACCAGGTTTTTTCAATCCAAACTTTCCTAATCATGTTTATAAACTTAAGAAAGCTTTATATGGTCTCAAATAAGCTCCTAGAGCTTGGTATGATACTCTGTCTGACTTTCTTATTTAAAATCAGTTTCAAAGAGGGTCAATTGACAAAACATTTTTCATAAAGAAAGAAAAAGGTCATGTTATTTTGGTTCAAATATATGTTGATGACATTATATTTGGATCCACAAATGCAAAGTTGTGTACTTGGTTTTCCAATTTAATGTCTAATAAATACATAATGAGTATGATGGGGGAACTGACATTCTTTCTTGGTCTGCAAGTGGAACAAAAGAAAGATTGGATTTTCATAAATCAAAGCAAATATGTTAATGATGTTTTAAAGAAATTTTCTTTTGATTCATGTTCTGCAATGAGAACTCCCATGAGCACCTCTGATAAGTTGCATAAGGACAAAACTGGCAAGTCAGTCTGTCAAGCAACCTATAGAGGCATGATTGCCTCTTTATTATATCGTACTGCCAGTAGACCAGACATAATGTTTTCAACATGTCTATGTGCAAGATATCCAGTTGACCCAAAAGAATCTCATTTGAGAGCTGTGACACCCCGCCATTGGCGGACACGCAGGGTGCAACTGATTGGCGATCGTCATAACACAAAAGTAATTAAAAGAATATAATCTATATGAATAAATACATAATGTATTGTTATGACGTCGCCATACTCAAGGTATAAACCTTAGTACACGAAAATCGTCAAACACTACAAGAAGAATATTCAAATGTAAATATCGACGAATGAAAGAAATACTTGGGCATGCAAGCCCGAAATGAAAACCAAAAGTATAAATATTAAATGTCCACAATGCAAAGATATCCTGAGGTCAACTAAAGTCCAACTCTTACGTACAAGTCCTATGCCTGCTCATTACCTGAAAGTAAAGCTGAAAAACGTCAACATAAAGTTGAGCGAGTACATCGAGTAGTGGTAAAAATAATTAATCTCATAGTACAATCAGTAAAGAGATGTTGTGTAACTAATGCATTTTTAAGTAGTAGGAAAACAAACATTTCATCGTATAGTATAAAAGTACATCACAAACATTCAAAATAATCGGAACATAGTAAGTGCACCTCATAGAGAGCATGCGGTATCGGTATGAAACACATACCGATAATCCATCATAGTAAGTGCACCTCATAAAGGGTGTGAGGTATCGGTATGACACATATACCGATAATCCATCGTAGTAATGCACCTCATAAAGAGTGTGCGGTATCTGTATGACACACATACCGATAATCCATCATAGTAATGCACCTCATAAAGAGCGTGCGGTATCGGTATGACACACATACCGATAATCCATCGTAATAGTAAGTGCACCTCATAAGAGTGTGCGGTATCGGTATGAAAACACATACCGATAATCCATCGTAATAGTGCACCTCATAAAGATCGTGTGGTATCGGTATGAAAACACATCATGATAATCCATCGTAATAGTATATCGAAGCAAGTATTGAACAACCGTTTGTGATGTTTTAGATAATTGCATTAGCTTTTATTACACAATTTAGAGTTTCGAAATATCGTAAATTTCCATAAAAAGAGTTATCTATTTATGGTAAGTTTCTAAAAATAGAAATATTTCCAAAAATAGGAAGTAGTACATCATACACGTAAATCATTTTATTTCAAGTCATTTAGGGGGCTTTACTGTCCCCCGATTTAAAGCATAGAAAATAGTAGTAACAAAGGGGCGATGACTCCCCTTATCGAGTGAGCGAACGTGAACGGTACTTGTGTGTATATGGCGTAATAAGTTGGTCACAAATAGAGTCCTCACTAGTCCTAGAGATCCCCTAGATAAAGGTAGAAATGTAAAAGAATATTATTCGACGGTTAAAGACTTTTCATCGACGACATAGGTTCATTCAAACAGAGATAAGTAAAGTTAGAGAAGGAATTAGTTGTCGAAGGAAGTATATTTGAAAACTAGACACCGAGAGCTACGTTTTAGAATAAGATATCATTACAAAAGAGTTCGTTAAGAATGAGATATGCTTCAAACAAAACTGGTTATCTAATCTGTCCAAAAACGTTATTTCTATAGAAGTTGAGTTTATTACTTTATAACGTCGTATATTTTAGGTGTAGACAAAATACACATTTTTATTACCTTTTAGACCTTTTATTAACTTATAATAAATCTATTTAGTTATAATTAAGGTTCTCTAAATGGTTACACGAAATAGATTATTGAACCTAAACACTTTACTCAAAATAATCAGATTAGACCCCCTGCAGGTATTTTACGTTTTTAGGAAATTATATAAAGAGTTAGAAAACGAGTCTTACGTTTTTGAAAACTAGACTCCAAGACCTACAACATATATTCAGGTCACAGAGTCTAATTTCTACGCCAAAATAGAGAAAAATACAAATGAACACAGATACAAAATAGAAAACCAAAACTGTCCAAATTACAAGATTGTCCAACGAATCACGAATTGCAAGATATAACGAAAAGCACGAATAACGTAATCAACCACGCAATTAAGTACGAACAAAAAGTGTCCAAATTCAGTTCATGAGAATAAGATATCAAGACTTCACCACGAGAATAATCACGAATAGAAAAGTATAGAATAGTTACCGATAGTCGTAACGGTTAGGTCACCGAAAGATGATTACCGTTACAAATCGAAAACTCGATTGATAACGACTCGAGGGCTGTTCCTAGGTCAAATATGAACCATTAAACAAACCACAAATCAGATTGTAACCAAAGCAAGATTAATAATGGAGACTAGTAAAGAAATGGAATTTAGTTCGGTTAGAAGTGTTTACTTACGTATAACAAATCTTGTGACTAACACGAACCAAACACAAACTCGGGAGGCAAGTCACGGGTATGTAATAACACAAAAGATATTCACAATTTAGAATCTTCATAATAGCCTATGTGTTAGCACGGTTTTGACAAACTGATTTGGAATAGTGAACGATAAAACAGCTCGAATTTACAAGCAACTAGAAAGTGAAATTGTGAACAATATAGGACACAAATACAAACCTTTTAAAGATGATATTGAGGTCTCTAAACCGCTGTCTAAAATCAGGTTCTAAGGACGGAATCAATCCACAAAAATAGCCCGCAAAACTTCACGTACAGTCACCGATAATTAGAGTATTATGATAAGAATTTCAATACGCAATTGTATGTAAGTAAACGATTTTGAATATGAAGAATATAATAACGGAAAGACGGTAATAGGACCTGAATAAGAAGTAGAATAATATGATTAGGAATGGAATCGAAGGCTTCACTTCCACGATCTTAGATTCGACTACAACAACAACATAAACTCGAACAATCCAAACTTTAGAATCGGTTATGAATAAATCTCAAAGAAAATGATACCAATTCCACATACCTTGATGAATTCACGGATTTGATGATGAATTAAATGAGATTTTTGATGGTTAGAATCTGCTGGAAATTGATTACAAGAATAAAGATTAACAAACGGTTTCATCTAACCCATACTAGGGTTTTCGGTTAAGAACAACACAATAAGCCATTAGAAATCTATTACCTTGATACAAGAGATGAATTACCACGATGGAGATGAAGAGGGCTGCAAGAATTCGATGGTGGTTGCTGGAAATCGATGGCTGCGAGGAATGCAATGGAGGTGACGGTTAGGAGATTAGGGTTTAGACTTTTGTTTAGATTAGTTTAGGTGCTTAATGGATTTAAAAGTTGGATTAGAGCCTTAGCCAAGCCAAGCCCGACTATGATTACTGCACCCTACGAGTCCTAGCCACAAATCCATGGTTCGAGCCAAAAGTCCAAAACGTGCAAAGTGAACCGCTGCTCCCCGCTGTGTCGCACCTAGCCTTGGGTGCGGCGCAGTGTGTCCCTGAAATTCCAACGTTTTTCTTTCGTTTAACGCACAAGTAGCGGACGACTACCTGAAGTGTATTATACCGAAACACGATATAAGGAACCTTTGAATAGGTACCCTACGTATAATTATCGAACCCGTATACGAATTTAATTTGTAACGATCAATAAATATAGTAAAGTGATAAAGTATCTAAAGTACGAAATTAACCGATAAGTTATCTAGGAGCTCGTCTAGTGGGACTAACTATTGTACCTAACTAATACTGTAACATCATATAACGAGGTATACACAAAATGCATAGTAATCATCATACATAAAAGAAAAAGTAAAGATCTTTTTAAAAAAAAAAAATTGTAAACACGGTAAGAGCCTACAGCATATTAGATTAAACTGAGTCGGAAAAGTGACGGTTGTCACAAGAGCTGTTAAAAGGATATTCAAATATCTTAAGGGTACCCCAAATCTTGGACTTTGGTACCCTAAGGATTCTGGATTTGATCTAATTGGTTACTCAGATGCAGATTATGCAGGATGCAAATTGGATAGGAAGTACTTCAGTAGGATGTCAGCTTTTGGGAGGAAAACTAGTCAACTGGTCCAGTAAAAAGCAAAATTCAGTTGCTACTTCCACTGCTGAAGTTGAGTATGTTGCTGCAGGAAGCTGTTGTGCACAATTTTTTTTATGGATGCAACATCAGCTAGCTGATCTAGACATCAAGATCAATAAAACTCCTCTCAAGTTTGGCAACAAAAGTGCCGTCCAAATCACTGAGAATCCAGTCTTCCATTCAAGGACAAAACACATAGAAATTAGACATCATTTCATAAGGGACCGTGTTGAAAAAGGGAAGGTCGATTGGAGTTTGTGGTCACAAATGATCAGCTTGCAGACATGTTCACAAAAACTCTGAGTGAGGGAATGTTCTTCTATTTGTTGGGAGAACTGGGGATGTTAAATCCTTAAGGATTAATAAGCTTCAAATCCTCAGTCTGACTGGTTACTCAGACTGAGAAAAGTTCAGTCTGACTGGGTGCTCAGACTGAGACTTGCTCAATCTGACTGTGTGCTCAGACTGAATGGTTGTAAACTTTTCTTAAGTTTTTTTTAATTTTTTTTTTTAAACCAAGTCTAGGGGTCAGTTGCACATATTTGTCAAACTGAGGGCTCTTTTTGTAAATATACTAACTAAGTTTCTAAATTTTTGCTCCTTTAGTTTAAATTCAACTAGTTTGTATTATTGAACTAAATTTCTAACAATTTTCTTCTCTTATTGTTCTTAATCTCATTCGCGGCGATTATATCCTCAATCAACAATCAATGGCCAACATGATGTTGCATATCCGACCTGGGATGGTCGCTGGAGCTGAGTTTGATGGAAGAGTGAAGGTAAAGGATAATAATAGGGTGGTAAACGTGATCATACCGGAAAATCGTCAAAATCAAGGGTTCGAACAAATATGTCAGTTTATGGTGTCTCATCCTCTCTATGGAGCATTCTTTCAAGAAACTGTCATGTATCCACCTGTTTTGTGTGAATTGTGGTACACCTGTCGAGTCAATGACACTCAAGATTCAATCTCAGGAACTGATAACAATGGACGGGATACCATCACCATTAATGAAGATACCATCAGAGAAGCTTTACTTCTTTCTACTGTATAGGAAGCTGGTGAAGGTGGCTTTCAACCCAGACTGACCAAGCAAGAGGCCAAGTCTGAGGCCTTCCCATTGGTAGGTGTAGTCAAGGGGGTTATTGAGTACAAGATGTTTACTGGTAAATGGAAATTTCTTTTTTCTAGTATTACCAGACGTTTGGGGGGAAATTCAGAGTCTTTAAATAAAATGAATGAATTTGAAACTCACCTGTTCCATTCAATGGTAACAGGAAGGAGAATTTCTTACCCTCAATTATATTTTGATGAAATTCTATCCCTTGCTTTAAAACCAAAAAGAACAAAGGATGCCCCTTTTATAAGAGTGCTTTCACTCTGTTTTGAACTGTCTGGGAAAGACAAGTTATACTCAACTTGAAGAAACATTTTTTGTCTGTCCTCTTCCCAGACTGACATCCAGGATATTTACTTACATAACAATCACTGAAGCTGAGGTGGGATTAACTCTTGTCATGCTTCAGTGGATTGCAAATCCTTTTATTGTTCCTGAAGAAAATGAGTCTGATCACCCAGTTTCTGTCAGTAAGGACAATATTGTACCTCAAAAGGATGAAATTGACAGCAGTGGTGATCAGCATGTGCTGAATGATGAGGTTAGGGGTGATGGGCTATGCCTAGTGATGCAGCTCCAGAGATTAAGTCTCCTCATGGAGCCTCATGTATGAATATTCTCTCCTTTCCACCTCAGTCTATGAGAATCCCCTCTCAGTCTGAGGCAGTCCCTCTTTCTCAGCTTGCAAAGCTTGCAACTCAAGCGGCCAACCTACTGAACTCAACAAGTTCAGTAGATAATGTTCACATAATCAGCCCCACACTAAATAAAGCACAAATGGAATCATCACACCATGAGGCTGACAGTCATGAACTGCCCTCCAGTGCTGTAGATCACCCCACTTTCCCTCTGCTAAAGCAGGAGGTGGTTGTGACTACTCAGACTACCCAAAGCCAATCTAGTGTAGTCAGCTTGGAGACACATGTTACTGCTGCCAAACTGATACATGTGGAAAGCATTGAAGATGATATCCCACTCATGGATATCCCTGTACCTAGTATGGGAACACCCCCCCTCAGTTTCACAACCTATTCCATAGGCTCTTTTTACCAGTTCTGTACTGGTACACACTTCTGAACCACCAAAATTCTCACACTCTGATGCACAATATGCCAATGCCTTGCTCCAAAAACTGAGTGAGGTACAGACTTCAACTTCTGTAGTCAATGACCTCTCTCCAAAACAACAAGAGAGATGTGAGGCTATACCAACCTTACCCACTTCTATTGTTTCTAATCTTCCTTAGTCTGAGGGTGCTTTGACTATGTCTGTCTTACTGAAATCTATTCAGGACATGTCATCTCAGTTTGATGTCAAATTGAGTGCACTGCAGAATGAGGTCAGGGCTCTAAAGGAAAATAATACAAAGGGAGGGGAATGTTTGAAGGTAATTAGTCGGTGAGTCTGACTTCTGAGTCAGGGCCTCTAAGGTTGGAAAGATGATGTGGGGAATCTTCTATGGGTGCTCAGACTCAGGGGAGGAATTTCTAAGCATAAGTGAATATGAACCCAAGAAGGATCTGAAGAGAAAAAAAGAAACTGAGTCTTCTACTCAGGGGGAGGGATTAAGGAGAAGAAGTTAGGAAGAGGTATAGGAGGAGCGGACTTACAATCCCAAAAAAATGGAAGAAAAAGAAGTGAAACTGACTACAGTTAGGGTGTTGATCGGGTTGGGTTACCGGGTTCGGTTATACGGGTTGGGTTATTCGGGTGTTTTTTATAATAGAAAGTATACTCGTACCGGCCCCCATAAATACTCGGGTTACGCGGTGTGGGTTTTTTTCGGTCGGGTGTTACGCGGGTTGGGGGTCGCCAAACCCGAATAACCCGTACTCGATCTAATAGAAACACCAACTTAATAAGTCTTCAAACTTCAAAACTACTAAAAACATACTCAAATAAGGTAAAAACTTGGTCCAAATTTAAGAAGCAACAGTGATCTACTAAATAAAAAAAAGCAAGACAACCAACAACCTATAAGTTACAACAAAAATTTATAATTTTTTTTGCCAAGAGTATGTAACGAAACAAAAGCAATAATAGAAGTGACAAAGTAACAAACAAGTTTTAGGAGCCAATATAGCAAAACAGTAAGTTTAAAATGAATGTCAAACGATAAAACGTCACATTTCATTCATTCTTTGCGGTCTCTACTCTCCTTTGAAGTGCCAACTTTGCCCCATTCTACATAAAAGTAGCCATGTAAGACAACAAAGTTAATGCATATTATAAGAAAATGTAACGTTAATTCTGAAACAAGAAACCTCCCTTAGAAGATTCACTTACTGAATTTATCTAAATTTTCTAAAAATATAAGTGGCTAATCAAAATACCAGCTGCCATACCCTTGAGACCCCCCCAAATATGTAGAAAAATTTTTCAATAACACTAATATTAAGCAATGTACCTTTAATAAGTTTTGTAAATTATCCTGTCTTCCTCGCTCCCGACTTTGCGCATGTACGAAGCCAATCTTGAGTACAATTGGTGCTTCTACAATCTTAGCATTCATGAACTCCTAAACGGGTTCAAAAATTCTACCACTGGTGCTAAACACCGCCTCGGAGGCAACAAGTAGTGACGGGAATGGCTAACAAATCTCTTGCCATAAGGATAAAATTGGGAACCTCGGGCTGTTAACTTTCCAACATGCCAATATATCAAATGTTGTAGATTCGGGCTCAACACTTTCATCCAAATACTTGGTCAACTCATTGGTAGTTTCTACAATATGTGTTTTCATCTTTTCTCTTAACGGATTTCTCGTTGGGGGTTTGGGCATCGACTCATCAGAATTTGAACGTTTCCACAATATTGATGAAGAGGAACAAGATGGGGTAGAGATACTTGGAGAATGAATTCTCATACACTCGTCATATAATAACCCCATTTGATCGATTACATATAGGGTCTTCTTTTCAATTTCTTTCTTTGTCAATTTTATTTTCCTCATAATGATATTCAAGAATAAAATGCAAATATTTTCTCTTGTTTCTAGGATCAAGCACCAAAGAATAATAAAATAACAAGTTCATTTTTTCGATCTCCCCAAATTATTTGTCAAACTTTATTTTCATGAAACTTGCTATCTGAAAAAGGTCACTATACAAAGGATCATTCATTGTATCAATCTCATTGTATCAATCAAGAGCCTACGAATAGTAGAAATATCATCCATTATCGTGCTTGAAGTCACATAAAGTGTACCCGACAGTTTTAA
Source organism: Senecio squalidus (assembly GCA_910822075.1). Taxonomy (NCBI): domain Eukaryota; kingdom Viridiplantae; phylum Streptophyta; class Magnoliopsida; order Asterales; family Asteraceae; genus Senecio; species Senecio squalidus. The sequence continues at coordinate 12,692,310 of CAJVGC010000508.1, read as the reverse complement.
AGTAGCATCATAGAAATGCTTAAGAAAGACACATAGCTTTTTACATATTTCCCTATCACCCCATGTAGGCACCTCAAGATTTTCCTTTCGAATTTCTTTCCCAAATTCCACATCTTCAAAATCATATCGATCAAAAACATTTTCATAAAGAATAGCAATTTGTAGCATATCATAAGTAGAATTCCACCTAGTTGGGAAATCTAAAACCAAATGTGTTTTGCTCTCACATTTAACATATTCAACATCCTTATTAAAATTGGCTATTCTTAACGGAGAATTCCGAATCCATTTAACCGCAAATTTAATATTGTCAACCGCTTTACACCCCTTTTTAATACCATCTTGCCCGACTAAGTTCAAAATATGTGCAACACGGCGAATGTGAATCCATTCACCTTTCAAAAGACTATTATTCGAACTTTCAAATTTTTTTTCAAAATATCAATGGCTTTATCATTTGAAGTAGCATTATGAACGGAAAAAGTCATGACATTCTCAATTTCCCAATCTATTAAACAATTTTTAATTTCTCTTCCAATCTCAACCCCCTTATGACTTCCTAGAACACAAAAACTCAACACTTTTTTTTTCAACTTCCAATAATTATCTGTATAATGACCGGTAAGAGTCATGTAATTGATTTTTTGTGTACAAGTCCAAGAATCGGTAGTCAAACATATCCTACCTATGTTTCTTTTAAGCGATTCCTTAAGTTTTTACTTTTCATCTACAAACACTTGATAACAATCCTTAGTGATGGTACTTCTACAAGGAACTTTAAAACCGGGGCAAGTAACACACGAAAAAAACTTAAAACCTTTATTTTCAACAAAAATAAATGGAAGTTCATCTACTATAATCATATAAGCGCAAGCATTCCTAAAATATTTTTGACCAAACTTCCTAGCTATCATCTTGTTTTCTTCACCACGTTGAAAAGCAATTTTTGTTTGGCCTCCATTTATTTGTTGCAAATAATTGTTAGACTTAGTTAAATGTGTATTTAGATTCTTAGTACCATAACCGTTTGAGCCACATAAATACTTGGCTCCACAATAGTTACATTTTGCTCTTAATTTGTTATCTACTTTATCAGTATACCTAGTAAAGTGGTCTCAAACCTTGGATCTTAATTGTGTTGCCCTACGTTTCACGTTTAGTGCATCGCCTTCTTGATTGTTGTTGTTGATTTCAGTTTCATCCATCTTATCGTCGATGTAATCATTTATTTGTGCCATCTAGCAATAAAATATGAAATAAACAATCAAACTTTGCAACATGCAAACAAATAACTGTCCATTATAAAATTATAAACAACTATCATGCATTACCTTTACCATCTTGTTTTTCAACATTGTGGAATGTAATAGATTGGTTATTGTGTGGTGAACTAGGTATAAAATCATATATTATCTTTAGGGTTTTGCTTGACACTTAGATGAATCAAATATGTAATATGAGAATTACTGGACTATTAGTCTATGCTAATGCATGGATAGATTGATGGATTCATATTTGGAAAATTATTGAATTGGGATTAATACATTAGGTTGTAGTACTATTAAAAATAGATAAAATATTAGGTTTATTAGTTGGGTTATTCGGGTTAACTCTAACAATTTTTTTTTAAACCTATATCCGCACCCGTATAAGGTTCGGGTTATTCGGGTTTGACCCATTTAACCCATTTAATCCGTTTAACCCAACCTAATTAACCCAAACCCGATTAGGACGAGGTAGGTTATTCGGGTTCGGGTAAAAATGACACCCCTAACTACAATGACTTCTCATTAGATTCACAAGCTGAAACTGAAGAGGAGATTGAAGTGGAGACTGTGGGAGGTAAATGGGTTGAAGCTGAGAGTCAATCTAAGGAAGTCAAAAAGATTGAACTGACTGAAGAAGAGAGACAAGCTAAATTGAAAAGGTCAGCTCTTAATGCAGGTGTGATAGTGGAAGCATATAAGGAATATGTCAAAGACCTATACCTTGAAAGATTTGATGATCAGACCAAGGAAAAATCAACCGTTGAGAAAGACTCTTGTGATCAAGCTGTTGAAGACCTTGAAGCTGAGTTAAAAAGAGGGGATCAGTTGGCTTTTGATGCAGAGTAAGAAAGAGTTGAAGTTGATCATGAAATGGAAAAAAGGGTGCAAAGAGAACATGAAAGGATGGACTACATTGAGAAACATTTATTAAAGATAAATCTTGATGGGAAAATAAATCACCTGGATTGTGTTACTCGTGGAGGTTTGGTACTAATATGTCTATTCAAAAATAGCACATTCAGAATAGCAGTGAATAGAATGCATACTCTGGGACTGGGGGAATGGAATAGAATTGCTCAGTTAAGTTCAAGGATTAGGAACATTGCACATCAGACTGAGGTCAAGAGGGAAGCAATATACAATGTCGTTGCAACTCATTTCCTGGAACTGATTCCTGGAGAAGATTACAGAAAATTCTGCACAATCAACAGAGTTCATGCTGGAGCTAAATCTCTTGGACTGGAATCAAGGAATAATCATCATGTGCCCTCAGGTATAGTCTTTCAAGAAAACTTTTATGTCAAAACTGAGAATCTTGAAGGACTGTGCTATATTGATTGTGCTGGTGAAGAGTGCTTTCAAGCAATGGAAGACTTAAACAAGACATATCTCTATCACTGCATTGATTTATTGAATGAATGCACAGTTGAACAATGTCAACCATTCAGACTGAGGCTGATAAGTTGGTTATTTAACAACCTAAGGAGAATTGAAGAGCTGGAGACTCAGTCTGATAAAGTGGAGCTGATCAAGAAAGAATATCAAATTCAGAACTCCAAGACTGATGAAGAAATGGAAAGTTTGTTGAAGTGGAAGACTGAAAGAACTCAATGCGCTAAAGATGCTTTGAAACCAACAGTATGGGATTCTATGCTGAAATCTAAATCTAGAAGAAAGAAGTAAATTTTGTCACAAACTTTTTATTATATAAATTATTTTTAGTTTGTGTTTGTTTTTCCAGTGTGTGTGTCATTGTAAAAAGAATTCAATGTAAACAGACAGGGGGAGATTGTTGGGAAAATCAGCAATTAAACCCAAAGTATAAGTCTGTTTAATTAAAGTCTCACTCGGAGACTGAGTAACATTGAGTCTGAGTCATTTTGAATCTGAGTGGCTATTTTGAGTCTGAGTGACTAGCATTATGGGTCTGAGTTAGTCAGTTCCATAATGTCTTGAACCGAATGTTTAAGAAGTTAGTTAGATAAAATCTTCTATCTTTTTAGAAGATTTTCCAAGATTCGTCCTTATCAAAGCTCCCTTTATTGCGTATAAATATGGAGCTTAAGTCTTGTATTTCGTTAGTCGTTTTTATTGAATCGAAATTGAGTGTTATTCAATCTTGCTAATAGTTATAATTCCGCTATAAACTGTTAACAAGAATTGTGTGATAATCAAGAGGCGTTTGAATACTCATTTGAAAATTGATTCAATCATACAAGATTAATTAATTATCTGTATATCAAGTAATTGAGATCTTACTCAGACCTAACAACTGGTATCAGAGCAAATAAGATTTAAATTTTAATATTTACAAATCTTAAACGATCAATCAATAATACCTCAATTAATAAATATATCTTCATCTTCACAAACACCTGCTATGGCTGGAAAAGGAATTCCAATTTTTAATGGACAGAACTTTGCCCATTGGAAACTCAAAGTTGAGTGGCATTTGTCTAGAATTCATGATGAAATGATGACAACAATCACTGAAGGACCAATTATTCCTGGAAAAGAAATTCCAGAAGTGAAAGAAGGAGACAAAGTCATCCACCGTGCCAGATAGGTTCAGACTCCAAAATCTCAATGGACTGAGTTAGATTGGCAACTATTTAATCTAGATCCAAAGGCTAGAAGCATCTTAGGAAATGCTGTGTCTGAACAGATATTCTCCAAAATTGCTGGATGTAGATCAGCAAAAGAAATATGGGATACACTCATTGTATCCTATGAATGTGTGCAAGTGGTGAATGAACAAAGGTTGAACAGTTTGATAAGAAACTATGAAAATTTCTATGTGAAAGAAAAGGAATCACTTGCTGATGTACATACCAGGTTTCAAATCTTGCTAAATGATTTGTCAGCTCTTGGTGTGATGACAAAAGATGATGAGGTGTGCAAGAATTTTGTTGATATTCTTCCAAACATATATGAATCTGTCACCACCTCCCTTGTTGTAAGTGAAAAACTATCCACTTACAAACTGCCTGGTTTATTTAGGCTTTTGCGGAACTTTGAAGAAACCCAAGAGAGGAAGAAGTTGAACCAAATGAGGATTTCTAGAGATCCTGAAGCTGGATTAGTTGCAACAAGTAGAAGGAATAAAGAAATCTACTCAAAAAGATGAGTCTGAGTCAAACTCAGACTCAGATTCTGATGCTGAATCTAAGGTAAAGAAGTTAAAAGATCAACTAGCCTTGCTCACTATGAAGCTTTTACAAAAGACATGCTACAAAGGAAAGAAGCTTTTTGATTTGAAAAAGGTTAAATGTTTTAAATGTGGAGAACATGGTCACATGGTTTTTCTTTTAAAAATTTGAACCGCGTCTTTTTACGTTTCTGAGCACTAGTGTCTGTGCATCAGTTCACTCGCAACCCGGCTCTGATAACAACTTGTAACGACATGGTTTTAAAAATCACGTTTTTCAAAAACTCTTGAAGTAGTCAGAGTGATACAGCGGTTATAACGTGATTTAAAAAATATTTAGCGGTTCACACGATTCTAATTAACAACGACCATTCGTTACGTCAATACTTACAATATAATACAAATATTACACAAGCTGGTAATTTTCCAAAAGATACGGGGAAACACAAGCTACCCCGAATCATCCCATCTCACCAAGTATCTAAGCGACCTACGAGCAAAAGACAGGTTTAGAAAAAGAGTATCAGGATAAATCTGGCGAGACAATAAATAGTAAAGACTATTAAAAACATTTAATATAATCAAAGTTCGTCTTTACAATTTCCCAAACCATACTCGCAACCTCAAAAGCAAGTATGATTAACGATAATCAGTAATATGATAATAACATGCATATGAAATTAATTATCAACATAAATTTAATTTCCCATTTTAATGCACATATCACTTTACTAGGGTCCAACTCAAGCTCTAAGTATTCAATCCAGTAGGGTCTCACACATACCCTAGGGGCTACTACCCCGTTCGCTACTCACACATTTCGCATATTATTATAAATATTGGGGCGCGACTCCCTATCATTATAATAACCCGAAATGCAGGCTTTCACTACTCCGACTTAGCATATCAATGCCTTGTCGTTAAGGAGAGGATCCGCGGCGCGTCAACGACCACACCTCCCCACTCCCACGTGATGTTTGCGGTTGACCTCACAAGATCAAGACATCACTCCAGCATGAGCCAACACTCAATACCACGTGTTTCCAAGGAGTTCTAGAAATCCCCACAACTATCCTGACCCACATGGTCAAAACAAAACACATTGGCTAGCACTTATCACCTAGTCAATTCTACTAGGTTTCAACATATATCTACGAGCAGCTAAGACTACCTGTAATCAAGTCCTCTTATGCAAAACTAAGGCATACTCCATATAATGCATAAATAATAACACAATAATTATATAATCATAGATAATTAAAATATAGATGTGTACCTCATCGCATTGTACACTACTAAACATGAGTAGTTACAATCACTCATGCCTGAAGCCTTACCAAATCAAATATCACATAATTTATTTAAAACATTAAATAAATCATAATACAATAAGGATACATGTAGATTACAACTACTTGTCAACCAAACATACAGGTAGCTACGACTACCCATAATGAACATGTATGGGTAATCACGTGTTACCCACACCACACAATTCCATTAATCTGTTCTAGTTCAATTCTTTATTGATCAAAACATCTTTATATAAAAACAATGTCGTTTATCAACAACGTTTCTTTCTAACATCTTTACATGTTTCAAACATCTTTTAAAATGTTTATACAACTCTTAAAACGTTACTTTTATCTTTATGGTCGGTTTTATAAATCATATTGTACTCAACTTAAGTTTCCAATCCATAAGCAAACGGCCTCGCCATACTTTTCATGATCAATCTAATTAGATCATAAGATGCCCGTTTATAAGACCGTAACAACTCACAACGATAAGCGCTTAACTAGATTATTGGTAAAAACTTCCTTCATACCACTCAACCGCGGCTGAGGAGCACCAGCCGCCGGCTGGCAATAACTACGCAACTTGCGCAACACTTTTACGTAACAACCTGCGTAACACTTCTAACGTAACAACTTGCGCCACACCAAACTATCGCAACACTTTTAGTAACGTAACTCTTTACTTAACGACACTATTAGCGTAACTCTTTTAATGAAACAAAATTTTATTTCTTAAAACACCTCTAACCGGCGGTTGGATTATACTAGCCGCCGGTTGGAGAAAGCTGCATGAAACACTTCACGCAACACTTCTTATTCCCCAACTTAGATTACCACGATTGTTGCAGATTAATCAACTTAAATAAAACTCGACTAAAAACGTTCCAAACTATCACAAATAACTTAGAACTCGAATATAAACGTAAATAACAAGTTATACCTCGATAAAACGAAACGGGTATCGATTCGACCCGTAATGAACCACCGCGAAACTAACTTTTTCTTATACCGGAATGATCCCCTTCACTCCGGGAGTGCAATGCTTTCCATTTATTTACCCGACGAGAAATAAATACCGAATCGCCGTCGTAAAATTTAACCGACTTATATATCTTTTTTTCTTGATTTTTGTTGTGGCGGTGAACAAAATGAAAACAACCAGAACAACAAGTCCTTTCTTCAAACTTAAGTAAGGGATTTAATTTAAAATTTTCATATATAACCCTATAGTTTTCCATTATGACAACTTTGGCCCAAAATGACTACTTCATAACAAAACAAGTCCTTTTGACTTAAAACTTATTACAAATCTAGTCCTTAAATATTTTCGGGTCGTTACAAAAAACACAATGAGGTTCACGCGTTTAAGGGTATGCTTGGTAGCATCGATTGTATGCATTGGAAATGGGATCAATGTCCAAATGCATACAAAGGGCAATACACACGAGGTGACCATGGTTATCCAACGGTTATGCTAGAAGTTGTTGAGTCGTACGATCTTTGGATATGGCATGCTTACTTCGGTGTCCCGAGGTCGAACAACGACATCAACGTGCTTAAACAATCGTCGTTGTTTCATGATATGCTCAACGAATCATCCCCGGATTACAGATTCACCGTCAACGGCCACGAGTACAATAAATAATATTACCTTACATATGGTATATATCCAGACTGGTCTACATTTGTTAAAGCTTTTTCGTACCCATTTGACGAACCGGGTCAAAAATTCAAACGTTTTCAAGAGAGTGCGAGAAAGGATATCGAACGGGCATTCGGTGTTCTTCAAGGTCGTTGGGGGATTATAAAACATGCAGCGAGATTTTACAAGATGAAAAAGTTAAGAAGAGTTATGTATGGGGGTATCATATTGCACAACATGATTGTTGAAGACAACAGACAGTCGATTTGTGATGCCCAAGAATGGTATGCTCCTCCGGTTACATGTGTTCCTGGAACTTATAACGAGATAGCGAATGAACGTATCCGGATTAATAGAGAGATTAGAGACAAAAGCACACACAACACACTCCGCGGTCTCGTGGCGTCATTTCGACACTTCTGGATGACTATCGACAAAGTTAGCTATTTTTATTTTATGTATTTGTATTTTTTTTTTTTTAATTATTGTATTGTAAATTTATTTTTTTGTATGTGTTTGTATTTTATTTTAATTATTGTATTGTAGTTTTATTTTTTATTTTAATAAAATCTTATATTTATCTTATTTAAATGATTCAAAAAAAAATTGGGGGTCTTACATCTCCCACAATCATCATTATCACTCCACCATAAAACTCACAACTCTCATTGTGGATGTCATGACAGCAAAAAAATCTCATAATCGTGTGTCAGGATCGAATAAGCTAATATAACTTATTAAGTTTCCCTTCGTTAAGATCTTGATCTATTGAAGAAGTTCGGCAGCGGATGAACACTTCAATATTTACGAGTTATCGAACAATAGAATATCGTACGAATATGAATAAGAACAAACAATAATATTGTCGAACGTTAAGCCTCAATCGTATTAATCAATTATCAATACAACGTGTTTCTTCTATTCTACAAGGATCTATATTTATAGACCTTGAGGCTAGTTCTAGATAAACTAGAAATCTACATCTATCGTTATGTAATAAGGAAACATAATCTAATTACAAAAAGAAACATAATCTAAGTCTAACTCTATCTAGTAAAATAAGACTTGCATGACAAGGTGATCTTCCGTATGAACTTGATCTATCCGCAGTAACTTGATCTATCCGTAGTAACTTAGTTGAACAGCCGCATTAACTTGTCTTCCGTAGTAACTTCTTAATAGCTTCCGTATTAATCTTGTAAGTTACTTTTCCCGTTGTTAGAAGTATTGTTTAGGAGTTAAACTATTTTGTCTAAGTTATAACCCAACAATCTCCCCCTAACCTTGAACTTTTATATCCTATCAAAAGTACAAGTTTTAATGCTTCAACCGTATTAACTAATTCATTACAAAACAAGTTTGACTACTTCAAGTTAATTACATATTTCTTCGTTCATCCTTGTCTTGCCACTCAGCTTCCTTTCCTTTCCTTTTGTACTTTCTTCTGTGATTTGTACCAGAATGCTCCAAACCAGTTCATGTGCTATTCTTGAATCAAGAAGTCCATATAGCTTGACTTGTATCATTTCTTCCAAAGTCTTCAAGCCATGTGGATATCTTTTATCCACCAAGTAAAACTCCATGGCTCCCTCCTTTCTTATTATTGAGTAGACACCACTTTGTTCATAGACAAACCATTTGACTACTGGATTTAATGGACCTCCCTTCTTGAACATTGAGCTTTTCTTCTTATATCCTGGTTCAAACAAACCACATAGAGTGTCCATAGCATGATCAGTACCTGAGCATTCTCCTTGGCAATGGGAATATTTGACTTTTCCTATTTGGTACATTCTCTTTAAGTCATCTCTTTCGAAATCTCTTATCACTCGGTGGAAGGCTGGAACTTTTGTTTTGGATTTGTCTTGCCTTGTGACCTCATATTTTGTTCCCAGTTGCCCACCAAGAAATTTCCAATCAATGATCATAGGAGGCTTTACAGCTAAAGGAGTAAACCTTAGTCCTTCTAGATGGTTAATAAATGGTGAACAATCTTCTTCATTAGCTTTAGGATCTTGTTCTTCCACACTAACTGGTTCTTGCTTAACATCCATAAAAGGAATGTTAGGACTTTCTTGAGAAGCATTTGGAGCAGTAGAAGTTTCTACTCTTCTTTTCTTAGCAAGAGGAATTCTTTTGGATGCTAGCTTCTTCCTCTTTGGCTTCTTAGTGGGTTTATCCGTAGCTGGATCTGTACTAACCATAGGATTTGGTACTTCCTTACCTTGTTCATGGACAATTTTCCTTCCAGTTTCAAGAGCAATCTTCATGGCTTTCTCCATGTCGTGCTTCTTCTTCTCTTAAATTTTGGCAAGTGCAGCTTTTCTTTGCACTTCTTTCTTCTTTTCCTTCTCCACCAGCTCCAATAAACTAGCTATCTTCATAGGTCCTAAAGACCTACCATTATAACCCTTTGTCTTGAGATAAGAGACAAATTTCTGCCTATCTTCAGCTAGCTTAGCTTTGGTGGACTCCTTCTTCTCAAACACTTTCTTCTTCTCAGGCTTGGCTTTGGCTTTCTTTTGCAATAGAAGTTCATCTCTTTCAAGCATCTTCTTAGCAAGTTCTTCATCAGCTTTCTCTTGAGCTTTAAGTTGAAGTACTTCTTGAATCTGCTCATCTGCCATTTGTTGAGCATGAATTGCATCCTCCTCTGCAATCTTCCTTAGCTTTTCTTTTTCAGACTGAGTAGGTGATTGATTCAGTTTAGCATGAATTTCATCCTCCTCGGCTATCTTCCTTAGCCTTTCTATATCAGCTTGTTTTTCTTCAGCAGCAAGGTTCTTCAAGAACTCAGCAGAGGCTCTTTCTTGCTCAAGCCTTTCTCTCTCCAACTCTGCTAGCAGATTTTTAGCATCCCTTTCTGCTGCAGCCTTCTCTCTTTTCAGTCTTTCTTCTTCCTTCCTCTCTTCTTTAGATTTCTCCACAACCTTCACCTTGCCTTTATCATAGTGTTTTGGATCATCAAGGTTCACCTTTTGAAGTTTTCCCTTCACAGTGATGTATCCAGATCTACCTGCAGGCACAGACACACTAACTTGTTGTTCAGACATAGCAAGTTGACCTTCTTTTGGTGTTGTAGCTTCTGCTTCTCTTTGTCTAGCAACTGCTGCAGGTATGACTTTCTTTCTTTCAGCTTCTCCTCTCTCTTTCTCTTGTTTCTTCTTGTCTTCTTTGATCTTGTCAAGTTGTGAAGCTAATGTGGACTCATCAGACATGACAAATGTTCTTGCCATTTCTTGTTGAATTAGCTCATCCGCAGCAACTTGTTGATCAACAGTAGGAGTAGGAGCTTCAGATGTTGTGGTAGTGATTGTTGTGGCTTCAGATGGAATAGCTTGAAAAGTGTGAGAAGCTTGATAAAACGTTGGAGGAGTTGTTGTAAACAATGGTGGTTGATCATCTACGGGGCTCTCCGTAGCAACTGGAATACTGGAAGTAGTAACTATCTCTGTAGTAACCATTTCAGCTTCCGTAGTAACTTGCTCCGTAGAAACTATCTCCGTATCAATTACAGCTGTCTGGGAAGCCGTAGTAACCATGGTTTCAGTAGGGTTGGTAGAAATTGATGTGTCTTCCATCTTAATTTCCCTTGTATGCTCCCCCTCTACTTTTTCTTCAACCATTTGCTCCCCCTCAAGCACTTGTTCCTTCTCAGTGGTTTCATCTACCACCATTCTTTCTCCTTCTTCATCCACCATCATATCTTCTCCTTCTGTCTCTGTCTCCCCCTTAAGAGTACTATCAATCTCGATATCTTCAGTTTGTTAGGAGGTTGCAGTAATGACAGTTTCATCACTCTTTCTTTCTTCTCCCCTGCTCTCCTCAGATGATAAAATATGAGTCTCTTGTTCTTTCTCCCCCTTTTTGTCAGTTGGAGGAGTATCATCAGATGATGAAGAGCTTGATGGCCTGGGGGATGTTCCAATGTTGCGTGTGGTGGTTCTTTTGGGCAATAGTTGAGCAAATAGAAGAGCCTGTTGAGCCAGCAACTGTTGCACCAAACCTGTGAGAGTGGCAAGAGTTTCCTCTTGTTTATCCACCCTGGCTATGACAGTTTTGTACATGTCCATCAATTCATTGTTTAAAGTAAAGCTACCTTCACCCCTTTCTTGTTGGGTACCAACAGGTGGTTGATCATAGGGTGTAGAGACACTCTCTTACCTAGCAAGAACAGGTATCTCTCCCATGGTCTCTTGGCGCCAGGGACCACCTTCCAATGATGAGAACCAGTCATCATCAAAGGTTAGTGTTGCCTTGGTTTGGGTCTTAAATATGTTAATACTGTCCTGAGCTTCACTATGAGAAGTGCGTGCTGCAGTAGTATTAGCCCTCCCCAAATGGTCACCCCCCCTCCTGATGGACCACCTCAGTGAGCAAGGGGGTATGCTCAATGTTTTCCCCTAATGGTGTCATTCCTGAAGATGTTTCAGGTAATGATGTTTGAATATGAGTACGTGGGGTAGTTTGAGACACAAGAGGCTGAGGAACCCTCTTTGGTCTTCTTGAGAAAGCAGCTGTGGATGGTGTTTGAGGTGTAGAAACTGTGGGTGAAGTCACAAAAGTGGTGACTGTTGCAGTAGCAACTGGAGTAGAACTCACAGTAGCAACTGGAGTACACTTGCAGTAGAAACTGTAGTTGTAACCTCATGGGTTCTAACCTCAGCACTTGCAACAGAAATTGCAGTGGTGCTTCTGGTTGATGCAAGAGAAGATGGTGGTTGGGACAGAGGTGCAGTCACTTGTCCTTCATCTTGAGAAACTATGACCACCATCATTGTAGAGAACAATGGTGTCACATTGGAAGAACTACCTTTATTAACTTTTCTCATGTTTGTAAAAACTTTCTTTGTGTGTGCATGAGAAAAGAAAACATTTTCAGATCTAGAAAGATTTTGTAGTTCGTTGTTAAAAATTTGTTGTAGGAACCTTGGATACATTAGAAATTTGTGTTTAATATTGACCAAGTTCAACTTCATACCCTCAAAAATTAAGTTTGAAAAATTATATGTTCGGTTGGTGGCCAAACATACCATGGCAGTAGCTAAAGAAGAGCTACCCTCATGCCAACCCGTTCGTTTTTTAGATAAGCACTGTTGCAAAGTATGCAACAAAAATTTCCATTGGGGGGACAGTTTTGCTTTTTGAAAAGTTGAGATGTTTAGGTCCCCCTCATACCCCATTCTTTCAAAATTTTCGATAAGTATTTCATTGGAAAGATGTGTTATACCTGCCGCATCACGAAGTTGTAAGTGTGTGCTCAATGTTGCCTCTGAAATACTTATAGCTTTGCCATCCACCGTGGCATTGATGACAGGTACCTCCCCCTCAAGATTGAGTTCAGCAGAGGTCCAAAAATCCCTTATGTGTGCTTCATTGATTTCGGGATTGATTGTTAGCGCCAGTTTAATGTTGGATCGATTCAAGAAATAGATAATCGGATGGAAATCGGCATTGTCATCACGTTTAGTCAAGAAAGCCACCATATTGTGTGTTATGAAAAACTGTAATTCAGCCATTGTTAATGAATGTATAATCGATTTAGATGATAACAAACAATAATATTGTCGAACGTTAAGCCTCAATCGTATTAATCAATTATCAATACAACGTGTTTCTTCTATTCTACAAGGATCTATATTTATAGACCTTGAGGCTAGTTCTAGATAAACTAGAAATCTACATCTATCGTTATCTAATAAGGAAACATAATCTAATTACAAAAGGAAACATAATCTAAGTCTAACTCTATCTAGTAAAATAAGACTTGCATGACAAGGTGGTCTTCCGTATGAACTTGATCTATCCGCAGTAACTTGATCTATCCGTAGTAACTTAGTTGAACAGCCGCATTAACTTGTCTTCCGTAGTAACTTCTTAATAGCTTCCGTATTAATCTTGTAAGTTACTTTTCCCGTTGTTAGAAGTATTGTTTAGGAGTTAAACTATTTTGTCTAAGTTATAACCCAACATCGTGATTATCACTCCGAGTGCTCTAAGGTCTCTTTTCTATATTTTAGAGTTAATTACTTAAATGGTCCATGTGATTTACTGGGTATAATGGGTTTGGTCCCTAGGGTTTTTTTTGCGGATCTTGTCCCTGCGGTTTGAATTCGTTACGAATACAGTCCCTTATTGATTTAAAATGACCAAAATACCCTTAATTTCTTTCTTTCTATAAGTTTTAATTGTTATTTTATAATTTATATCATAAAAAAGTAAGAAACAATTGCAATTCCACTGTCAATTCGTCATCCTCTAATCCGAAAACTTCATCGACTATGGTCGGCGACTAGGTGTGGGTTCTGAAGGTGTTGTAGGCTATGGAGGCGTTAATAGTGTTGTATGGTTTATTAAAAATCAATTATTAGATTATTTCGGTTTAATTGAGATTTTAATACTTGTTTTTTTTTTCCCAGTAAACTACAGGGACCACTCAAGTAATTAATTCTACATATTAAGTTGGGGATGGGGGAGACACTTTTTCATGTTTTTTAGTTTTGAGAAAAATGAAATTAAATAAATAAGTTATATACTTTTACGATTAGTTAAGATTATTTTCATCTAAAACAATTCATATGTGATAGAGTTCAGCCGAAAAATCGAAAAATTGAATCGAAACTAAAATAAAAAAATTGAAAAAATCGAACCAAAGCAAAAACCGACGATTTGGTTTTTGATTAATAAAAATCCGAAATATTCGGTTTAGTTTTGGTTTTACTCCAAAAACTGAGCCGAACTATTTATAATATACCATTAAAATAGAACTTTTTTAAGTAATTTTTATGATTATACTGTATTTTTAAACCAAAAATCATTATAATTAGCGTAATAAAATGCTTAGTTTAATGATTATATAGTATTAAGTAGTATTTATAATGGATTGTAAAAGAAAAACGAATTACATGTTGCTTATTAAGTTAAAATATTAAAATCATAATTGGATCGAGCTTGACCCAAAAAATCAAAAAATCCAAACCAAATGGTTCATAACCTTTAGAAAACCTAAATATTCGGTTCGATTTTTGGTTTTATACAAAAAGAGAACCTAACCATGCTCAACTATAATATTTGATATCTTTAAATGAAGGGGTTTAAACATTTTCACAATATAATGTCGTGAAATTTTGTTTATTTATTTTCATTTCTTTTAATTGCTTTTAAAAATATATCTTTAAAAACATTCTATAAAATTGGTTAGTGAAGATTTATTTCCATTATAAAAGAGGTCATATGGTAGAGTTCAGCCGAAAAATCGAATCAAAACTAACCAAATCGAAAAAACCGAACCAAAGCAAACACCGACGATTTGGTTTTTCAACCAAAATGTTAACTTCGGTGGAGTAACCCCAACTTCGCCGTTCTTTTGAACCAAACCTAAACCTCTAACAAGGACTAGGCTTCAAACAATATTCTTCTGTCTCACTAACATGAATCAAGGAGTGGGCCCAAATTTGAACCTATGACCTATTTAACTAAAGTCCTCTTTGAACGGATCAAGTGAGCATTTGTGAGTGGTGGATATGTCCATGGAGCAAAAAGATTCAGGTGGGATTTAACCTGATATCTCTAGTCTATGGCTAGAGCTTTGGTTTTTATTTAGGTAAAACCGAAATATTCGGTTCGGTTGGTTTTACTCCAAAAACCAAACCAAAAAATCATTATAGATAGTATAATAAAATGCTTTAGTGTAACGATTATATATTATTAAGTGAAAATTATAGTTGACTGTTAAAAAAAAAACCTGAATAAGATTTTACTTATTAAGTCGAAATAGACTAAGCATAAACTAATTAAAAACTGAACTGGACCGAACTTGACCCCACAAATAGTAAAACCAAACCGATGTAATTAAAACCGAACCGAACATTTCATAACCTTTAACAAACAAAATTTTCGATTTGATTTCGATTTTATACAAAATCCGAACCAAACCATGCACACCCTTTATTTGACATCTTAAAAAAAGGCTTAAACATCTTCATAAGTTCATTTTCTGAAATTTTATTTATTTCTTTTCATTTCTTTTCATTGCCTTCAAAAACATATCTTGAGAAGTATATCTATAATTCAGATTTATATATCGTTTTTTTCTATTATGAAACAAACAATCCATATAAATAAAGCAAACTAGATAGAAATTCTTGAGTTACCTATCCTAGTCTAGTTGGGTAAATGAAGTAATAAATGTAGGAACAAAATACATTGAAGCATGGTACAAAATGGCAATAGATGAAATCTCATCCTACACACAAAGGACTGCATGCCCTACAAAAGACTTTGATGGAGTCTTGTGGGATTCCAAATATGCAAAAACTTGATGCGACAATTCAAGAAGAAAATGTTGATGTTGACCAATGACCTTGACCTTTCCCTGTCATGGCCACCATCACCACATCCAACGGCTATCAACCGTACGATCACTTTTCATTACCCAAACCCTAAATTTATAGACACGTGTCGTTAGCCCATCATAGTCTTCTTCTAAACTTTTGTAACCTGAGAGACAGTTACTAAAAGATGTCACAAGTAACTAGGGTTTATTGTTTAAGTACAACTTTTTACCATCCTAATCATATTTTTTTGGTAAAACCTAACTTAACAAAGACTATTTTTGTCCCAACAATAACCTTTTTACAACACAAATATGTTGAGGAGGCAATTTTGACTTTTTGTGTTTCATTTTGCTAAGCCACATTTTAAAGGTTAATTAGATAGAAGAAATAATCTCTCTTTTGACATTTATGCCTAATTATTTGGGTGTTGCATTCACCAAAAAGATATAAAATAGAAGTGATAAGTTTTGTCTACTATGACTAACAAAACGAAATGGCTGATTCAAAATGTTACCAAATCATGATCGAAAAATAGATTTAAAAGTAAAAATTAATATATTTGACAAGAAAAATTTATACAATATCTTAACTAAATATAAAACATTTGAGTTTTTTGTTTTAATTTAAGTACGAAATTTACTAGATATCCTTTATTTTACATTTAATTAACACATTTAAATATGTCAACCAATATTTCCTTTTTTTGATTTTTCATATTTATTTGTCACCCAAACTAAAATTCAAATAAAACTTATATTACAATTTAGATAATTAACTTACACCTAATTATGCTAACTATTAAAATAATAAAGGTAAAACATAATATAATAGTACTAAACTACTAATAATAACCTTTTTTTTTTATAAATAATTGACTTATGTTTAGAAAGATAAAATATATCCTAAAATAATAATGCTAATAATAATTTTCTTTTCCTTATAATAATCGGCTCGTGTTTAAAAGATTGACTTAAATATATTTTTAGAACTTTTTCAAATATAAAACGATATAATTATTGAAATTTAGAGTTAATAATAAGTATTAATACAATTTCTCTACCATACCAAAATTCAATAATTAATATATCTATTCTCACATGTAGTACTATAAATGAATCGAACAAATACAAACAAGGTGTGTTTGTGTTCGATTGAATAAATTTAACCGAACAAGTAATCGAATACGAACACATTCTTAAAATCAATTTTGTGTTCATGTTCGTTTATTAGGAATTTAAGTTTGTTCGTTTGAATGTTAAACCTACATAAACGAATACGAATAAATATACACAACCTAAATTATTTATAAAAATAATTACCTTATTTCTAAATCTAAACCCAAATAATTTATATTTATATTTATCTTCATATCTATAATTATTTATTTTATTAATTACTTCTCAAAAAAAATTAACTTTAAATAATCTATTATTATGATAATTATTTTTAAAATGTATAAAATAAACTAGTATTAATAAAATAATATAAATGAACGAAAATATAAATGAACGTTCATAAATGTAAATGAAGAAACAAAACCTTTCTTCATGTTCGTTTATTTAATTAAAAAAACAAATGATCTTATTCATGTTCGTTTTGTTAACTAAAAATACTAACATAAGCGAACGTGTTCGCCTAACTGCTCACTCACTGTTCCTGTACAACCCTACTTGGATGGACAAATATATGTGGTTTTGTCGAAAGATATTTCACGTGGCAACACAAACTATTAGTAATACTACCAACATCTTACATCCAAACGAAGTACACATCAAATGAAGTGTATTGAGAGTTTTACAAGGTTATTCGATTTTTACATATTATAAAATATTGCAAAACATTTAACACATGCTCTCTTTGCATTATTATTGCTAAAACCATGAAAGTGGAAAAATTTGTTTCTCTACAAATTTAACTATCTATTTATCGTCGCCGTTGCAACGTGCGGGTAACGTACTACTTTTCAATAACACGGTAAATATAAAACATATATCCAACTTTGAATATAAATATTAATTATTATATATATATATATATATATATATATATATATATATATATATATATATATATATATATATATATATATATATATATTAATTTAACAAAGTTGAAGTCTTATATTTCCCTTTTAATATTTATATATAGGTTGGTTCTTGTAAAACCAACATTAAGGTAAAATAAGTAAAAAATAATTAAAAAATAATCTATAACGTTAGAATTTTTGTATTATCGTTCATTTTAACTATATCTCAAACTTTAAAAAACGAAGTTTTATTGTACATCATAAAATGTGAAATTTTATTGTTGTGCATTAAAATTGAATATTTATTGAACAAAAACAATGAATTTGATACACAACCCCTAAACAACATAGATTTCGATGCATATCAAAACTTGCTTTTTTAAAGTTTGTTATAGTTCAATAATTATATATAATACAAACATATATTATAAATTATTTTTTCATTTTTTTTTACTTATTTTACTTTAACTATTGTTTTATAATAACCTCTTCCTATATATATATATATATCAGTAGGATATTATAAAAGGGTTTGAAAATAGGAAGGATAGGAAGGAATGTGAGAGTGACATGTGGCATTTATTTATTTTTTAATAATATATATATATATATATATATATATATATATATATATATATATATATATATAATAAAACAAATATATATATTTTTTTTTTAAATATTAGGGGGAAAAAAAAAATTCGGGGAAAAAAAAAATTTTGAAATTTTTTCCGATAACGTAATCATTTTCGTGCACAAGTTTTGAACTTATGTACACGAAAAATTGATGCACCAACTAATAAAATGATTTTTGGTGCATCATTTTATAAAAAAAATGACAATTTTAGTATATCATTTTACAAATAAAGTGATTTTGGTGAATAAGTTCGTTTAAAAAACATTTTTCGTACATCAGTTTTTGAAAAAATGAATTATTGTGCATCAGTTTTGTCAATCTTTTCGTGCATACTTTTTCGAACAAATTTTTTTTTCCCCCGATTTTTTTTTTATTAAAAAAATATTTTTTTTTATTAAAAAAAAAAAATTTCAAAATTGTCACATGGCGTTCCCCCAATCCTTCCTATCCTTTTTATTTTAAAAACTTTTTTCATTAACCTTCCCATATATATATATATATATATATATATATATATATATATATATATATATATATATATATATATATATATATATATATATATATAATATGGGGGAAGTGAATATGAGGTTGTTACACATTTAAGGTTACATGCGAAACTCATCAAAAACTATATCGTTTTGTGATTTAAATGTTATTAAACGCTTGATTTGTCTTATATTCATCAACGAATAGATGATCCCCAAAGTAAAGAGGGCCATTGTTTATCATTAAAAAAATTTTTAAAGTTTTTTCAATATATGCCCAGCATAAGAAAAAAATTAATATTGTTGAAAAAAGCGATTAATGAAGAAAAAGATGTAAATAGATAAAATTACTAAAGTTAGTTTAATAAATATGATTATAATTATATATATTTGAATAATTTTTAACAAAACGACATATTTTTTGATGAGTTTCGCATGTAAACTTACATATATAACAGCCTTATATTCACTTTTCCATATATATATATATATATATATATATATATATATATATATATATATATATATATATATATATATATATATATATATATATATATATATATATATAGACCATTGGGGCTCTGCCTCAACGGTACCACCACCGTAAATACCCAGGACCCACAGGTGTCCCAATTGAGGTCGGGGGTTCGACCCCAAGCGCCAGTGGGGATTTGTGGTCAGGTGATTTACCCGGCGTTGATGTCTCTTGTGGGTGGGGCGGACGGGTACTAATATGGTACAAAGGCTCAGAGGGTGCTTGCCAATATACCCTTTTTTTATATATATATTGGGAAGGGTTTTTGTGGAAAAATCCCAAATTTGTGAAATATAATGTGTGCATCATAGTTGAATATTATAGTTTTTTTGTATGGATCATTAATGTGCATCATATTTTTCGTGCATTATTAATGTGCATCATAAAAAAATATTTTTTTTTTAAATGTCACCTAAGCATACATATGTCGATCTCACATTATTTCTCGACTTTTTACAAATTTGAAAATTTTTATATGTTCTACTCACATATATATATATATATATATATATATATATATATATATATATATATATATATATATATATATATATATATATATATATATATATATATATATATATATATATGACTTTGGAATGACAACCCAAATCAACTTATTTATTAAAGGTTTTAGGTGGGTGTTTCAATTTATCACTCAAATTCATTCAACTCAAACTTACTTATTTGTGTGTGAAATTGATATCCTTGAAGAAAATGACAAACAAACATAAATACTAAAGCCTAAAGTTTGAGTCTAAAAATGCGTTTGAAGGAGTGTAAAAATGATCGGGTTATTACGATGAAGGATAACTAGTAGAATTCATGTGACATATGTTATATCAATTAGACATTTTTTAGACTAGTGTATATCGATTAGACATTTTAGTTATGTGACAAAATAAAAGATGGTTATAATTGAAAAAGAAAAAAGATGTCATTATCATTTAGACATGAGTTAATTACATAATTGGTCCCTGTGTTTGTTCCAAAACAACGGGTCCAGTCCCTGGGTCGAAATTCCTTCGGACCCAGTCCCTGGACCCTATCTTTGGTTGCACGTTTGGTCCCTCTTCCTAACGTTCGTTTATTTTGGTCGTTAAGTGAGTCACATGCTTCTCACGTGAGGGGTATTATAGACATACTTTTTTTTACAGGGACCAGTTATGTACTTTAAGAATTTTATATTTTAATTTATTGCTTTTTTAACACCTCATTTCATCTCCCTCTCTCTCCTTCTTTCACACCAAACCACCACCACCCACTCTCTCCTTCTTTCACACCAAACCACCACCACCCACCCTCCCTAACCACCACCACCACCATTACCTGACTTATGTAAACCACCATTTGAGTGAGTTGGATTGATATTATACAATAAAATATTATATGCCTAATTTTTTTTAATCACAACCTACATAGTTCCGCACAAGACTCTGCCCTATATTTCGATAACTTTATTGCTCTTTACTCAATAAATATAAAAACAAATTTATAAAGCTCTATAAAATATAAGTAATGGTTATTTTTGTATAATCTGAATTTAGAAATTGCATGTAGTAGTTGACAGATTTGATAGTGATTACTCAATGACTCATGAGATAGATAAGGATGATGTGAAGGTTGGAACTGACAAATCCAGAAAAAGTACAACTATCATTGCACACTATACAAGTAGGGAAACAGCTATTTCTTTGAAAGAATCATCTTTTTACCATAATTTAAAAAAAGGAAATTTGGACCATTTTTAAAAGTCCCTTTTTTCAGAGCCCCCACCCCACCCACCTACAAACCTTTATTACAAATCAAAATCTGAGTTAGAAAGAGAATCTATTTACAACCACATTGAACTCCATGGCGGCGGTGTGAGCAGCGGGACCACTACCGATGATACATAGACGAGTTTTCAAAGTTTTGAGATCCTCCATGGCGGCGGCGGTTGTTGAGAATTTTGGAGAGGAGGAGAAAATGGCGTCGGTGGCGGCGGCGGAGGAAGAGCCGATGGTGGCTACTCCGATTAAATTGCGGGCTTTATATAGAAGGTTTATGAGTTTAGGAAAACATGGTTCCATACTCTTTTTTTACGGTTTAAAGAATGGGCGGAAGACGGTGGTTTACAGAAGTGTGGTGGTGGTGGTTAGGGAGGGTGGGTGGTGGTGGTTTGGTGTGAAAGAAGGAGAGAGAGATAGAAATGAGGTGTTAAAAAATCAATAAATAAAAAAATAAAATTTTTAAGGTACATAACTGGTCCCTGTAAAAAAAATATGTCTATAATACCCCTCACGTGAGAAGCACGTGACTCACTTAACGACCAAAATAAACGAACGTTAGGAAGAAGGACCAAACGTGCAACCAAAGATAGGGTCCAGGGACTGGGTCCGAAGGAATTTCGACCCAGGGACTGGACCCGTTGTTTTGGAACAAACACAGGGACCAATTATGTAATTAACTCTTTAGACATTTATATGTATTTTTTAATTAGGTAAGAGTGAGCACACTATAATTTTTCTTTTTTTCAAATTCAAACATAAATAGAATTTTTTCTTGGATTTGGATAGAGTTTCAAACAGAAAAATCGAGTTTATCTAAAACGGATGTTAACAAATAAACACGAATAAATATGTACTTATAACATATTTCCTGTATTATCAAATCATAAATCCACCAAGTACAAAATATTGTTATCTTCTACTGTATAATGTCTATTTGGAGTAGTTATCTTTAAATTGTAAACTTGATCAACTATAAATACATTGTCCTGATATTATTTTGGCACTGATTTCCAAGTTCTTTAAATGAAAATAAATAAAAAATGTCCTTCAAATACCCATTTAAATCACACAATTGACTCACAAATCTACAATCTTCAAAATGGTTTTATTAGATGTGGCTCAAGTCCAACATGTGAGTTTTAGGTTAATTAGGGTTAGGATTTTATGAATTATATATATTAATGAATAATACAATAATAGTTAAGGGGTTTTAACATTTTTCATGGTATCAGAGCGGGTCTAATCTCGTCTCTATTTTTCTTCAAACCCTAATCGGCGTAGAGACGAGCTCTTCAAACCCTAATCGGCGTAGAGATGAGCCGCCTAGCTTGACTAGGTTCAAAACCCTAAAAAAAAAAAAAAAAACCCTCAAAAAATTCGGATTTGTACACCACCGGTCACTGTTTCGGTCATAATATCAGTGGTGTGGAATTTAGAAGTCTTTTATGGTTAGGCAATGTGCAAGGCACATTTATGAGAATTTTAGAAAGCAATTCAGTGGTGTGGAATTTAGAAGTCTTTTATGGTAAGCTTCAAAGTCATCATATCATGTGCTATTTCAGAAGATCATGGACAAACTTCACCAAGCTAATCCAAAGACAACAACTTATTTACTTGAGAGGGATCCAAAAACATGGTCTAGGGCTTTCTTCACATTGCATAGAGGTTGTGAAGCAGTTGAGAATGGTTTCAGTGAGTGCTTCAATTCAGTTATTGTGGCTTTAAGGAACAAACCAATCATCACCATGTTAGAGGCTATAAGAGTGATTGTGATGGAAAGGATGAACACAATGAGAAAGCTATGCTTGAATTGGGATGGTGCAATATGTCCATCAATACAAAAGAAACTGGAATGGTGCAAGGATCAACACAAGTTCACTCTTCAATCTTGGTTTAACGTTTTTGTAATAATGTTTATAGTATTTTAATATGTTCTTAATCATAGGTTTTGGCTTCCTATGTTCCGTGGAGGATTTGAATGGGGGGTTAGACAATGCAATATGGGCTTTAAAGTTAATGAACAACATAAAACATGCAACTGCAAGATGTGGCAGTTATCAGGTGTGTCTTGTCCACATGCTTGTTCAGTGATACTTGTTTTACATAAAAACCCAGAGGATTATGTGGCAGATTGGTTTAAAAAGTCAATGTACTTGAATGCTTACACCACTTACTTGAAACCTGTTGGTGGGATGTCAACTTAAAAACCAAACAACATGAACAAGCCTCTTCCACCACTACCAAGGAAAATTCCAGGGAGACCCAGGAAGAAGAGGATTAGAGCTCAAGGTGAGGGGGGTAGTACCACAAGAATTTCTTGGGTTAGGGCAGTTATTACTTGCCATAATTGTTGGCAAACTGGTCATAACAAAAAAGGATGTACAAATGACCCTAAAACGCCACCTAAGAAGAACAACAATGTTGGTTATGCTGCAACCAGTGGTGGTAGTGATGAGGGTGGTGCAAGTACTGGTCAGAGCATTGTCTCGGGTGCAAGTATTGGTTCTACTACAAGAATGCAGGGAGTTGGTTCAAGTTGTGGGGAACAACATCATCATACATGTATGTTTTAAGTATCATGTTAGTTATTGTTGTACAGTCTTTTAATAGGTAAATATACTATTTAGGACACATATTGATGCTTTGATGGGAGCTGGACCAATTCAAGGTATTTTTGCTGGTGGGTCAAATCCAGAACATTTCTTCTTAGGTTCATCACATGGGGCAAAGAAAGGTGTAGGCTTTGGTTTAACAAGTGCTCCAGGTGTCCCAAGGCCAAATGCAAAATATCATACAGGTATGTTTTTAGTATCATGTTAGTTATAGTTGTGAAATGGCTTGTGTATTGATCCTATATACTATTTAGGTCCTATTAAAAGACCTTTACCTTCATGGTGGGGAAATGGCTTGTGTATTGATCCAGTTACAGGTGAAATCTTTGAAGGGAGAGGTAAGAATTGTGTTCCAATCCCTATGTGGCCTCCTGGTGTTCCATTGCTAGTTACTCAAGAAGATGTACATGCTGCAGTACAAGGTAAGGTTGAGAATGAAAATGAAAAGAATGTAGATGTTCAAGGTAAGGCTGAAAATGAAAATGAAGACAAAAATGTGGATGTTCAAGGACAGGCTGGGAATGATAGTGAAGAGTTGGCTTTGGGAAGCCAGGAACCCATATTCACTCAGTCTTCACAAGATATATCACCAAAGAATAAGAATTCAAGCTCATTAAAGAAGAGAAAACCAAGTGAAAGAATCTTGAAAAGAAAGTTGGGAAAGCAAGTTGAGGGACCAGGAGATAACCAAGACAATGCAATTGACCTTGGAAAGTAATATGTACTTGGTATTTAGGATGTTAAAAAACAATGTCTTTTCATGTTTAGGATGTTTGTAAACAATGTCTTTTGGTACTTGACTTTGGTATTTAGGTTGTGTGGTATTTAGGATTTAGATGCAGTTGGCTTTATAATCCAATTAGCAATTTTGATGTAGATGAATGATGGATACAGTTGAATTTATAAGCCATTTTCAAGTTAGTGTTGTTTATTACCAATTGTTTGTTACCATAAATTAGAACTTGCATTAAAAAAAGGTCATTACAATTCACAATCTTGAATCTATTCCAATTTCTAAAACAAAAAACATTACAACATGCTTCATTTTGTTCTTTACAACCTATTCCAATTGCTAAAAAAACCTACTAAGAAAACCTATTCCAATACCTAAAAAAAACAGCAACAATCAACAAAATCACAACCAATTTCTCATAAACTACAATCTTTGACTTTGTATAGGTCAACTCATGCATCATTTTGTTCATTTCCAATCTTGAATCTTTAAGCTATTCATATGTTGCATTTCCAATACTTCCCCTAAGTCTTTGCAATTCAACATGAAGATTAAATAGGAGTTTCTTGTAATAAGGATTACGGATTTCTTCGTCAATAAACATATACAACTTGCATTTCCTTTCTTTATCCTATTAATTGGAAAAATAAATTTAATTTTATTTTGAATTTAATTTGGGGCAAAATTAAAAATTAGGCAACTAAGATGAATCTCCTTCCATGATTCATGCTTGTCCAAGATGTACGAGGGTGGATTTCGAATCCACAGTCACAAAAACGGGGAACCTCCATTTAGGTCGAAAGAAAAACACAGGTTAAAAATTAGGTTTTATAAAATTGGGTAACAAAAACGGGTTTTATTGGGTATAAAATAGGTAACCTACGTGGCAGCTGAGGTGGATAAAAAATCCTACGTGGAAGCTGAGGTGGACAAAAACGTCATTAACTTGTTACATGTAGACATTTTGTAGGTAAAAGGTCACCACGCGTACTCGAAAGAATAAATTAGTCAATATATGGTACTCAATAAAACTTTTTAGAATACGGTATACACTAAAGAAAAAGGTGTCAAGTTAAAAACATACACAGACAATTTTTCCAATAATTTACTCTAAAAACCTCATCTTATAAAAATTTTATACAATAATTTATTTTTATATAAAATAATTGCTCATTTGAGTTTTTATTGAGCTTTTATAATCATATTTAACTAAACATTTTAAAAAAATATTTTTTGAATTTTTTTACTAGATTAAAAATTTTGACTAAAAAATTTTAATCATTTTTTTTTTTTTTTAAACTTTATATGAAGTATGTATCAATATAATCAATATATTGAAATAGTTAAATTAAAAAGATTAGAGAGTTAAAATAGTAAATTAAAATTTTTAGAGAATAAATAGTGTTCGTTTATATATATATAGAGAAATTTCAGTTTTCTCTAAAAATTTATCTATTTTTAGAGAAACGGTTGGAACGCAAATTTTTATCATATCTCTATATTTTGAGATAGAGTAGAGGTGTAGAGCCCCATTGGAGATGACGCCCGTACATAAATAGGTTTAGATGGTATTTGTTTTAGCTTATTATTTTCTTACTTATAAAGTTTCAGTTTATATTTTATATTAATCTTATTTTATGATTCATAAATTTATTATAACTTTAATATGAATATAATTTATAAAGAATATAAAGAGGTCTAAGATAAAGCACCAAATACTTATACACCACCAAATACTTATACACCGTTTAAAAATCCATTTATTGAAAGCTAGCTGAATTACAAATCCATGACTATTTTAATTCTATTTTCCTACGTTAATAGACACTAGTATGAAACCCGCGCGATGCAACGGTAAAAAAAATTATTTTCGACAAAATTTTGGTAACGATTTATGGTAGTTTCTCATTCGTTTCAAGATAAGAAATAGTTAGTATTAGGGTCGTTCGGACACTTGAAGCATAAAAATAATTATACGGTAAGAGTTTCTTATTCAGTATTTTTCGAACCAGAAAATGAAATATGTGGTAACCGTTTATGGTGGTGCGTCCCTTGTGGCCATCATCTTCGATGATTATTGGATCATTGATGGTGTTGCCAATAGGTTTCATTGTACAATTATATATAAAAAATGGTATGAAAAAAAGTAAATGTTAAAAGTTTATTTATATAGTATAAAATGTGGAGAGAAATTTACTAATATTAAAATGGTTTTGTATTTTCAATTTTTTAAATTTTATTACTAAATAGGAAAGTATATTGGTGGGAAATTGATTTGTCCGTTATATTAATTTTTGCTTTGTTCTATGTATTAACAAAATGGGTATAGAAAAATGAGAAATTTCGTAACATTAGAAAAGGGAAGCATGTTTTTCTACAAAACAACAAATGTTAGATATTCACTATTGTTATTATATGTTAGATATCCACTATTGTTATTATATATTATTTTAAGATATGTGTTCAAAGTAATTTTATGTGCAACATATAAATTTAAACATAATTAAATCTCATTCATATCAAATTTGAGTTGAACCGATGCTAGCATGTGGGCGGCCTCTGGCATTTGTTGCAACTCCAAAGAGCTCACTTGTGGTTTTGATATTGAAGGAAGTGTTCAACTTCCACTCTGAACTTCATTCACATCTCGCTGCAATACCAGAGATAGTAAATATAAATAATAAGAAAGAGATTAGTAAATACCATGGACTGAAGGGACGTTTAGAAACAAGATTAGGTAAATTATCATATTGTTCTCAAATGCTCATAAATGTATATTTAAAAGATAAACGGTATGTCTATATATAGTTGGCATTTTATAAGTTAATTTAATATTCTATATATTTGAACATTAGTATAGTTAGAAAATATGGAAAAAATATTATTAAAATATTAATATAAATGATAAGGGTAAAATAGTATTTTCCTTCTTAAATTTTAACTTTAAAATACATATATAAATGCTTTATAAATAGTATGATTAAGTTAGAGTGTTAGACAACTATAACTTTATTTACTTATTTTGCTTTGCACGGCAACGACGATAGCATATTAATGATATAAAAACACAAAATCATTGAAAAAAATGAAATTTACGAGTTAGATGTCCTTTAGAAGTATAAGGATAAAATAAAATGTCGTGATATATAGTTAAAACGTCAAATAATGCACAAATACGTCAAGGGTTAAAATGTTATTAACAAAATGATATTAAACATTTGATGTTTTTCAAATGTTTAAAAATTATAATATTATTTGAACTATTTGTCAAATATTAATGTTATTCAATAAAAAAAAGAAAACATTAATTTGTAACTAGTGGAATATATTAACAAAACAAAACAAAAAAATATAAATAAATAAATAAATTAAAATGAGAGTAAATTTTGTAGTGGTAATGAGGACATGGACGTTGACGAGGACGAGGACAGGAGCTAGATCGCTGAATTTTCCGTCCAATTATTATTAGCTCTATTTAAAAATTATAGTTTCTTAATAAAATAAATAATTTATTTAATAAAATGATTAATTGAAATAGTTTTTGATAAAAGTAATTGAAATCGTTACACATAACAAAATCACTAATAAAAACATTGAATAGACTATATTTTTTATCCTATTATTACATGAAACTTTATACATTAATAAAATCCAATTAAATCCTTTACTACCCACAAAGTGTTTGTGAAAATGTCTCAACCAAAATAACATACATAAAACACACTATCACCCTCTCTACAAACTCATTCACGTATTTTATTTATTCTACTTGCATGACACTCACCTCTACCTCTTCGGACGGGGTTTGGCCGTGTCCGTTCCGAGCATTTCATTGTTGCCCGGATGGTGAAGTGGGCAATAAAGGGTTTCCTCGTATGATATCTCATATCAAGAGGCTACACCTTTCCTCTGATGAACGTAAAGGTGTCTTACGTGAGGCCATTTCTACGAACCATGGACTATATATGGCAGTCGAGAACACTTTAAAGTCATTAAAGCAATGGTTGTGTGCGAAGTGTATGGTTTTACATGCTGTGAGTCGCGCTTGTCATCATTTTTCTAAAGGACCCGATGACATGTACAGATATATTGTTGGTATTTCAAAGCCGTCTTATAAGAAGCCCGTAACAGAAACAACTCTGGGGTTGGTTTTGGATGCTCAACTTTTGGATCGTGTTTTTATGGTGCCTATTACTACTGTCAAATGTATCCCTCATGGCTGTCGTCTAGCTTTTTCTCAAGCATTGAAAACAGTTCTTTGCAAGGTGGTTGCCCAACCCGTCTCTATTGATGCTTGGGTCAGTTTGTTACTTTTTCCAATATGTACGCTGCAGGTGTATAGGCCCAAGAATAGACAAGAACGTAGGTCTGGGAATAGAAAATCATTGCAACAAAGTTTTATACTTAAAGCACTGGCTACATAGGGGAAAGATGATGGGATTACGACGTTGGTTAAAAGTATATTAGACGGTTTTGCTTTTGGGTCTTTTGGCCAGGGTGGAGGTGATTTTCTAGAGGCGAGGGAAACGGGTAATACCAATGTCAAGCAGTGTCTTCGTAAGGTTGCGGATGGGCACTTTACAGCCGCAGTAAAAGTGTTATCATCCTCCGGGGTTGCTCCATATTGTGATGATACCATTAAAGCTTTGGAGGCTAAGCATCCTTACAAGCCACCCCCATCCATGCCTAACATCGCATTTTCTGAGCCTCCCCTTGTAGCAGAGATTGATAGTGTCTTCAATTGCATTAAATCGTTTCCTAAAGGTACTTCATGCGGTAGAGATGGCTTGAGGGCACAACATATCTTGGATGCATTATGTGGCGAGGGGTCTGCTACTGCCACAGATCTCTTAAAGGTCATCACCTCGGTCATTAATTTGTGGTTAGCGGGGAGGTGTCCGCCTATCTTGGCAGAGTTTGTTGCATCGGCTCCTCTAACGCCACTCCTTAAACCAGACAACGGGATTCGACCTATTGCAGTAGGCACTATATGGAGATGTTTGGTTTCCAAGGTTGCTATGAAAGGTGTGGGTAAAGAAATGTCAAAGTACCTTAGTGATTTTCAATTTGGGGTTGGAGTGTCGGGTGGCGCTGAGGCTGTTCTACATAGCGTCAATAGGGTGCTGAGTGAATATCATCATGATGGGTCTCTTGCAATGCTTACTGTAGATTTCTCGAATACATTTAACCTTGTGGATAGATCGGCATTACTCCACGAGGTTAGGGTGAAGTGTCCCTCTATTTCTTTGTGGGTAGATTTTTTATATGGGCAGGCATCGAGATTGTATATAGGAGACACACATATCTGGTCTGCCACTGGGGTGCAACAAGGCGACCCGTTGGGACCTCTTCTTTTTGCTCTTGTATTGCACTCTCTTTTACATAAGATCAAAGATAACTGCAAGCTTCTTCTTCATGCTTGGTATCTTGATGATGGAACCGTTATTGGAGATTCAGAAGAGGTTGCCAAAGTGTTAGACATTATAAAGGTGAGTGGTCCAGGTTTGGGTCTTGAACTTAATATTAAAAAAACAGAGTTATTTTGGCCCTCATGTAACGGTATGAAGCTTCGTGATGGTTTATTTCCTGTTGATATTCGGAGGGTATCATCGGGTGTGAAGCTTCTCGGGGGGGCTGTTAGTAGAGACACAAATTTTATTAGTGGGTTGGCTATGAGAAGAGCTGTGAATGATGTTGATTTAATGAGTATTCTTCCACGGTTACATGACCCGCAGAGTGAACTTCTTTTACTTCGATCATGTATGGGTATTGCCAAACTCTTTTTCGGTTTAAGGACTTGTCAACCTGAACACATGGAAGAGGCGGCCTTGTTTTTTGACAAAGGTTTGCGTGGGTCAATCGAGAATATTGTGGTGGACCATTCTTTGGAGACTTACAGTGGCGACTTGCGTCTTTACCGATTCGATTTGGTGGTTTGGGTTTGTACTCGGCAAAATTGGTTTCCTCATACGCTTTTGTAGCCTCGAGGGCCCAATCTTGGGTGCTACAAGACCACATATTACGTGACAGTGGCATATGTGGTATGGATGATGATTATGCTTCTGCTTCGGCTCGTCTTCGTGATACGCTTCCAAGCTTTGATTTTAGTGGGTTCACTAATAAGGACACCGTCCCCTCGAAACCCCAACAAACACTGGCGAATGTCCTTTTTAGCGATTTGGTCAAGAATATGGAAGTTCACTTTGACATGACTATGAGGCAGAAAGCGGTTTTTGAGTGTCTACGCGCACCACATGCTCAGGATTTTCTACTAGCTATCCCCATAGACGGGCTTGGTCAACATATGTCACCGGTGGAATATCGCACTATTCTTAAGTATCGTCTTATGATTCCATTATTCCCGGTTGATGCGATATGCCCTGTTTGTCGCAAAGCATGTTTGGATTCCTTTGGGGAACACGCGGTTCATTGTAAAGAGCTCCCGGGATTCAAATACCAACACGATATGGTTAGAGACGTCCTCTTTGACATATGTAGACGTGTCGGGATCTCCGCCAAGAAAGAAGCACCTATAAACTTTTTAACAGACCTATCGGATGGAAGATCTACACTTAGACCGGCCGACGTTTTGGTTTTTGGATGGGTTGGAGGGAAACATGCGTGTGTGGATCTGACCGGGGTTTCTCCTCTCGTGGGGTTACGTAGTAGTGGTTTTACAGCGGGTCAGGCTGCTTTGAAGGCCGCTTCAGGCAAAGTGACAAAACACGAGAAAGCATGTATTGAAAATCAACACGTGTTTATTCCCTTTGCTTTTGATACCTTCGGTTTCCTTGCACCGGAGGCGGTAGAGCTACTCAGTCGAGTTCAACGGGTTATGCATAGCAATGTTATGACTCCTAGACGTTTTGATGTAGTTTTTAAACGTATTGGCTTTGCGATCCAAAAAGGGTTAGCGGCGCAGCTTGTTGCCCGCTTGCCTTCTGTCACTTTGTAAATTCTAACGTTCTTAATCTAATATAAAGGGAAAGGACTTTTATACATTAATACAAATTGAACGTTGTGATATATAATTTTTAAAAACGAGTGAAAAGGTACGTTCTTCATGTGTACACTAGCCTTTGTCTGTCTGTTCACCTTAAAGAAACATAACATTGTTTCTAAAATCTGACCAAAAAAACCTTTGCAGGAACTCCAGTGCAGCTACAGTTATTTTCAATGGTTGTATAAGAATAAACACTATACACTATACCATCTGTATCCCCCTACTACTCTTCTATCTAGTCAAACAACAATACTACGTTATGATATATTTTCTCCAAAGTAATAATATTTGTATCAATAGGGATGGTAGTTCAAAAAAGTAAATGTTTGATAATTGATAATATGATGTTCAATTTAATTAGTTCACGATCAATGACAAATACAATTTAATTAGTTCACAATCAATGACATGTACAATTTATCTTTTTGGTCATTTGGGTTCTCTCGGGTAATAACGGGTTTTTCTGATAAATTAGAGGTTTCAAGTTCGAGTTTCGTATGAGTGTTTTCTCTTGTGATTGATTTAAGTTAGACTCTTTCTTGTGTGGGTGTGTGGTTGCATACTGCCTAATTAGATCGAGCCATGTATGAGAGTTTCCTCTTGTAAATTAAGTAAGATTCATTCGTGTGAGGATATGTAGGTTTGTGGGTTACATACTGCCCAATTATATGTCTTTTGGCTCCAAACCGATATACTTTCCATTCAAGAAAAAATAAATTCCTTTTTAAACTTCTCTTTTACACGTCGTTTGTTACAAGAGGCTACTATTATGTTCGTCAAGAGTGAGCTAATAGAAAATCAAAATAACTATACACATGTAAGTAGGGTGTTATTCGGGTCAACCCGGCCCTAATAAGTAACTTTCGGGTCGGATTCATTCGGGTTTTAACTAAAATTTTCTAACCCTAACACGACCCTAAACCCGAAACCCGACAAATTGGAATATTCTACCCAAAACCCGACCCTATTTATGAATCGGGTGTTTCGGGTCAACCCGATAGACCCGAAATACATATATAACCCGATAAAACCCGACCCTAAAGTGGTAAATAGAGTTCGTGTCGGGTCGGGTCCGGGTCGGATTTTTTTAACACACCTACATGTAAGGTGTTTTGGTCGGTGAGACTTGAATCGCATCGAAGAGATTATTATAGCTTTCAACTACAACTTAAAACATAAAAATATAACTAAGTTGTTACATTAATCAAAAGATTATTGGTTAAAATCTCGTTTTAGACATAAGTGTGAATTATATATGTTTTTCTAAAACAAACTACTATTCAAAATATTTAACTCTATTATGTAGCTCATGTATCGATAGCACTTCTAAACAATCTACTCGGGATATTGATTAACCAACTGAACTAATTAAAATGTTCTCGTTCTTTTATTTTTGTTTCTTAATTTTTATTTCATTTTTTAAAAGAATTACGCAATATGAAACACGCATAAGACTTACAAAGTATGAAATATCAACTATGATAACTATATAATCGGCAACGACAACATCATGCAGCTTCGTATAAGTATAATGCTAGTATTCATATGAAGAGAACAAGAAGAACAAAACATAACGTACTGAATAAATGGATCCAAGTGGGGCAATTACAATATGAATGATATATTCCTTGCCACCATCATTCCCATTTTTACATGGCCCGCAATGGCTAACACTTCTTGAGCCAATATCAAAATTGGTCCCACCATTTATACTTAAATAGGGTTGCATTTCCATGATCTCGCATCCATCCTATCACATTGGTCAAAGTTAAAGCTTGTTATCTTCATAAGAGTGCTTTATGATAATTTTGATCCTTATAAAATAAGGGTTATAAACATGGGGTGTAAGAAGCCTAAACCCTTGTATCCTATTAGCTAAAATCTTGATTCAAATTGATCGAGTCTAAACAAGCTCAAACCTAACTAGAGCTTGATTTTGGAACTTGTTTAATAAATGTGCTCGAGCCCAATCCTTATAGGTTGAGTTAACAAGTTTAAAGAGTTTCATATTTATAAATACTAGAGATATAAGTATCTAAAAATATTTCTAAACTTTATTAGAAATAGATGGGGATTATTTCAAACCATAAAAATTTTGAACACTAAATGAGCCAATCATTACTTTTTATTTTAAAAAATTATTTTAATTTATTTTAATTATCTCTTTCTATGGAAGGTCGTCTGACGCTCATTAAATCTGTCATAAGTGCACTCCCTTCATATTACTTTCAAATTTTTAAAGTTCCGAAGGGTGTTCTTAAAATCCTAGAGACTATCCGTAGTAAATTTCTAAGAGGAGTTGAAGGGGATTCTCGAAAGATGGCATGGTTCGGTTGGGATAAGGTGCTTGCAAGTAAGGATGTAGGAGGTCTTGATGTCTCAAGTTTTTTTTCTATGAATAGGGCGTTATTGAGTAAATGGGTTTGGCGCTTTAAAACTCAACAAAACGCTCTTTGGATATCGGTCATAAAAGCAATTCATGGTGATGACGGGAAACTTAATAATCCTATGAGTCTTGGTGCGACTTCAATTTGGTCAGGAGTAGTGAACGGGATGATGGAACTAAAAGAGTTAAATATCGACTTGTTGAGCTTTATTAGCAAATCTGTAAAGAATGGGAAGAATACTTGTTTCTGGCTGGAGAATTGGAAGGTTGGAGGGACGCTTAAATCCTTATTTCCGCGGTTGTATGCGTTAGAAAATAACCAAGTCGTCTCGGTTTTTGATAAGCTTTCTAATGGTCTCGAAGGCGGTTTTCGTAGGGCTCCTAGAGGGGGAGTAGAAAATGAGCAACTTTAACAACTTAGAAACTACCTTCGTGATGTTCATTTAACCAATGGCATAGATTCATGGAGCTGGAAGTTGGAGGAGAATGAGTTGTTTTCCGTCGCTTCTATTCGGAAAGTTATTGCTTCTAATCTTAATATGGTAGAAGGTGATCCTACAAGATGGTGTAAGCTTGTACCCATTAAAGTCAATATTCTTGTTTGGAGAATAGGAGGTGATAAACTTCCGACAAGATTTAACTTGTCCTTACGTGGTCTTGATATTCAAAGCTTGGAGTGTCCGATGTGTAAAGAACGGGCGGAAACTACTAATCATATTTTTTTCTCGTGTTCTTTTACGGGTGATCTTTTAAAGAGGATGTTGATTTGGTGGGATTTTCCTGTAACTTATTTTGATTCATGGAATAATTGGAAAAGTTGGTTTGACGAGTTAAAAATAAAAAGAGAGAAGAAGGATTATGTGGAAGCCACGTTTTTTGCTTTATGGTGGTCTGTATGGAACTTCAGGAACAAGTTGATTTTCTCTCCCAAGAAAGTCTATAGTAGTGGTGTTTTTAACATGATAGTGTCGCAAGTTTTTTTATGGTGTAACAATAGGGGTAGACGCAAACTTGATTGGTCATTTTGGATTAGAAATCCAATGTATACGCTTATGTAACTGGTTCATTTAGCTTCTTGCTAATTTAATATATTTGAATGCAGGCACGGGGTGATGGCAATGCCGAAGCTTCTTGTTTGTATTTTTGCCGTTCAAAAAAAAAAAATTATCTCAAAAACTGTAAATATATTAAACAAATAAATTACACAATTAAAACAAACATTATTTTCTTTTTCTATAGAGGACCCACTTGATATAGTTTTGACGAAAAAAAAAATCGGATTTTTTGACAGGTTTTGTAAAATTTATATTATAAAATCACATTTTTATCATATGTGATTTTGGTATTTTGACTTATGAATTTTGTGTTTTTTCTTTTTGATAATAGTTGAATATAAATCATATAACATAGTTATATTTTGAAATTCACATTTAGTGTTCATATCACATGTGATTTTACCTTACGAATATCAACATTTGACCCAAAAACGAAGAAAGAAAAAAAGTCGTCAAAATTCGATTTTTTTTTCGGGCTATATAGATTATAGATTATACCCCATATAATATTATTGTGTTTTTAAAATTCACATTTAAAGTCAAAATCATATGAGTTATTGACTTATTGGTTTTAAAATTTTACGTATATTATAATATCACATATGATTTACATTAATATCACATATGATTTTAGTACTATCACATGTGATTTCGTTATTTTATTTTATCAATTTAATTGAATTATATATCATATAACGATTTAGGTCTTTAAATCCATATTTTATGTTAAAATCACATTCATAGTTGTTAAACTTGTCCGAGTCACGAGTCAACTCGGACGAGACGAGTTAAAATTCACCCAAAAAGAGCCGACTCGGAATGTGATTCAATTTTACACGTGACTCGGATCCTGACTCGGGAGTTTTTGATTGAGTCGAACCGAGTCGACTCAGCTTGTAACTTATCCGAGTTTTTTCATGAAAGAAAATTATGGTGTTAATCATCCTCTTCTCTCTCCACTAGCTGAGATCATTGATCGATCTTCATTTTCATTGAAATCGGAGCATCTTCATCTGCATTTTTGTAAAATGATTTGATTTTTCTTTCTTCTGTACCTAACCAGTGTTTTTTTTCTTCTTATAGATGGATAAGGGATAAGAGCACAAGAAATGGTCGTTGAGGGACTCGTTGTAGGCTCGTTATACCCTCACAACGAACGTTACCACTCTGACACGTCTCGTTGTGGGCTGTCGTTGTGGGTGTTCGTTGTGTGGGCAACGGGTCGTGGTGATTGTTTGTTTTTTTTTTTTTTTCATGGCTACTTTTTTTAATTTTTTTTTCACATTAAAAAAACTTTTAGTAATCTATATCTAAATCTAGCTTATAATTATAATAAACAGAATGTTTTTCTATTCTTTTCAAAGGGGTATCCATTGTTTAATAAAAGGGTATCCAATATCTAAAATAATAAAAATAATCGAAAATTACCTCTTTTGTAGATAAAGTTGAGAGGTATCCATGGCTACCCCACTGATAGCCTATGGTCCGCTCTCGATTACATACAATAAAGTTTGGATACATATTATACATTTTGAAATAATGTTTGATACCTTTTCAAATATTTATCTCTATTATAATAAATAAAAAAATGTTATATTTACAAACAAATTACAAACTTATATTTACAAATACATAGAAAAGATGTATTGAACCAATCATATTTAATTTTTGGGCAAAATGACATAGAGGTAATATAAAATATTATTTTGACCGTTATGTAGAAAATTTGTAATCTTTAAGACTGCACGGAGTGGAACAATATTTGGGCGTTATTTTGCCAACTAAGCATCTATAACGCCCCCACACCACTCCGGTGGGGGCGTTATGGGGGCGTTATCAAGGCGTTATGGTGGTGGCGTTTTGGTAGTCACGGCGTTTTGTGGGTGTTTTTTGTGTTTTAACGGTCATATGACCGTTGTAGATTTAAAAAAAAAATTCTCTATATATACAAACTCAAAACCCACACAAATATATACACAAACACACAAAATATATATACAAACACACAAAATACACACACAAAATTTTATAAAATGTCAAGTTCGGAAGAAGATGAAATTGTAGCCGGAGCGCTCATGGCCGTTGCTAACGTTGCATCACAACAAATCCAAAGACCAATCAACACAAGAACCGCAATAGAACGTAACCGTGAAGCAGCTCAAACACTACTAATGAAAATCTTACTTTTCTTCGGGTTGCACCTACACCGACGAACAATTTATCCGTCGTTTTCGAATGAGGAGGGAGCTATTTCTCAAGATATGCCACGATTTTGAAAACCATTTTGATTATTTTAGGCAAAAATTTGATTGTAGAGGAAGGGCTGGGTTTACACCGATTTAGAAATGCACCTCCGCTATACGACAACTTGCTTTTGGCACTTGCAGTGACATATGGGACGAGTATTTAAAAATGTCCGAAAGAGTTTCACGTGAATCCCTTGCCAACTTTTGCGAAGGTATATTTTTAACCTTTACTTTAAATCTTATTTTTAATTAAAATTTAATAATATCTGAAATAGGAGTGGTTTCTTTATACGGGAAGAGATATTTACGCCGTCCTAGTTGGAGTGACATACAACAGATTACTTCAGTTCATGATGAAAAACACAATTTTCCCGGTATGCTAGGCAGTTTGGATTGTATGCATTGGGAGTGGGAAAATTGTCCTGTGGCTTGGGCTGGTCAATACCATAGGGGTGATCACAATCACCCTTCCATTATGTTAGAGGCTGCGGCCTCTACTGATTTGTGGATATGGCATGCTTTTTTTGGGGTTGCTGGAGCGAATAATGACATCAATGTTTTGGATCAGTCACCGCTTTTCAACAACATTGAGAATGGGACAGCTCCTGATCAGTCGTTTATTGTTAACGACACAACCTACAAATACGGGTATTACCTCGTTGATGGTATTTATCCAAAATGGCCGGTGTTAATAAAGTCTTTCAGGGAAAGAGACGAATTAAACGAGAAGCGTAACCATTTTAAAAAAGCCCAGGAATCTTCAAGAAAGGACATCGAACGGGCATTTGGAGTGTTGAAAAAAAGGTGGCATATAATTAAAAACCCCGCAAGAGCTTGGAGTTTAGAAAAAATTAGAAACGCGATGTACGCTGCTATAATTCTTCATAACATGATTTTGGAAGACAAAGGTTTCGCGTATTGTCAAGCTTATGATGAGAATGTCACAGAACCAGAAGTCCAGATTAGGTTTGAAGAGAAACAACAGAACATATGTGACATGCGTGACGAAGATACCCATCACAGTCTGGTAGCCGATTTGATCGAACATGTCTGGTATTACCGCCCCCGACGAAACAACGATGAAGAATGAAGTGTTTTTATAAAAATTGAATTTTTTTAACGTCTTTTAGTTTAATCGTAATATGTTTTTTAATAAATTGTAGTATGTTTTTTTTTTTTTTTAATAAAAATACAACTTTTTAAATTTCATTTATATAAAAAAAATAATAAAAAGTAATGATTACAAAATAATCTCTATCACTCCAAATCATCACAAACCACTCCACCCATTTTCTATCACTCCACATCATCACACTCTCTTTTCTAAAATCACACTCTCTCTTCTACAAATCACACTCTTTCTCCTAAAAAAAACCTCTATCACTCCACATCATCACTCACCACTCTGCATAGCCTAAGGCTGAGAACCTCATATTAAGGCAACCATTTCATATAATCATTTTTTTTAAGAAAGTAAGATTTTGTAATCTTTATCTTTTCATTTTCTTTTTTCATGATAATGATATTTGTGTTTTGTAAGCAAAATTCAGTTTATATATATTTATAAATAGGCAAAATGATTGGTGAATATACCATATTTTCTCTAAATGTGCAATTTATATAATTCTTTTATTTTTTTATTCATTTGAGTATCTTTACTTTAAAATCGGTTATCTAGTCAAATCATAGCACTAAAATACAATAAGATTTTAGGACTTCAATCACTTAAATATGATACGAACTTTAATATAATGACGCAAAATGATAATTTTAATAAGTATGGTGATCAAAACAATTGTTTTTAAAAGTAGAGGCATCCAAATGAAAAAAAAAGAAGTACATTATACAAAATGCACATATTGGGCAAGTATGTTATATTATAACAACTTTAACCTTTATAAATTTAACATTTCTCAAATATGATTGGTTCATCACCCTTGACAAACAAAATCCAGTTTGTAAAAAAAATAAAAAAATTATACTTTATTCACATCCTAACGCAGAAATTGTAAACTTACTTTAAATTACTTGAACGTGTGTGAAAATTTACAAAAGTGAGTGAGTGAGTGTGTGTGTGTGTGTGTGTGTACAATTCTCGATGGTTAGAGTTGGGGTGGTATTCTTGAAGTGTTACGAATACAAACATTGGATCAATTAGACCCCGTTTAGTTCACGATATCTTATGGAATTGGAAGGGATTGAACGTGTAAATTCCTATTGTATCTTGTTGGGTTGGACATTAGAGTGAATTGGAATCTGCTAAAAATCTATTAGATTCTTTCCATTGTTGAGTTTATAGTTTCGTCCAGTTTATGAAGGAATTCAAGATTCTCGATTTCTGGGAATTCAAACCAGTTTACTAAAACGTTTTTTCAAACAAATTATATCATTTTGATACAATCGTTATTTTTTCTTCTTTTTTCTCTCCCCTTGTGATCAATGTCACATTTTTCATCCACTAATTTTACAAATACTAAAAAGTTATATAAAATATAAGTAAATTAATAAAAATATATACATTTTAATACAACTCTACCGTTTAATAGTTTACGACCTCAATTACTATAAATAACAATGTATTTTTCTTCAGTTACCTTCATATATTTCGTTTCACATTAATTGACAGATGTTTATCCAAAAATAAATTTAAATCAAATAGTTCATAAAATCGATAAAAAAAAAAATTGAAATCAAGGAAACAGTTCCCATATTTAGAGTTGGAAGTTGTAGGGTTTTATTTTCGTAAAGGTGTTTGACAAGATAGTTGAAGTTGTAGCTTAGAAATCGATCACTGATCCAATTTGAGTACCACTACAGGATAGACCTCAACAGAAAACTGAGAGTAACGGCAGCAAGTGATTGAGTTCAGTAGTTCATATAAACATATTGACTTTAGAGATTTAGTAATATGGAGAAGACAAAATTGTTTCAATCACCGACAGAACCGGAAGCGCCCCTTCTTTCAAAGAGAAGAGGACGATGTGACAACCTCGTTTTTAGGTATTAGTTTTGGTGTTTCACTTTTCGTTTTTATTTATCAATATTTTTTTTTACCCTATTATTATTTGTTATTTCGTTTATCACGTTTTATTTATTGATTTTTCAGGTTTTATATTGTTGTCTCGTCCTTCGTGATGGAAACGTTTAGTACCTAAGTGCCTAGTAGTTTTAGTATGCTCGTAAGATAAGTTAGGTATTTTATGCCTTCGAATATTCGATTAAAATTAATGTTAAAAATATATTACAAAGTTAGTCCTTTAACGAGAATTAACGGTAAATCTATTACAAACTTAGTCCTTTAACGGAAAAACTAACGGAAGGAAAAGTGCAAAAGACTGCGACGCAGTCGAGGCTCCGGGCAAATCCATCCAAAAATGTCATTTTCGATGTTTTGGTCCACCACTACTCTGGCATCTCGTGAGTTCTTGGCTGGTACTTCCCATTTTGGCTCGTGATGAGCAAAATGTGGATCTAGAGCCATTCCCCTTCATCTCTCTTTCCCATTTTTATTTCTTAACATTTTCAATCAAAATTCATCTTTCATCTCATGTCTCTCTCAAACTCATTCTCTTCCCTTCTCACTAAAATCCCAGAAAGTTGAGAGAAATAAACACAATTTTTGAGTGAGATTTTGCAACACAAAGAGTTCAACATCATATTTCCATCATCTTCTTGAATTCCTTCCTTTTCGTATGCTTATTTTCCAACTAAATCTTTTTCAAATTCTTGTATTCTATGAGTTCTTGTCTAAGAAGTGGTGTTTTGTGTTTGGGAGCCTTGATACTTATCACCGCCACTTTTGGGAGCTCATTTCCGAGAGATTTCGAGACTATTTCGGTGATTTTTCGGTACTCTCAAGTTTTTCCTTAAATATCCTTTTCGTTTTCTTATTATTCACCTAATTTTGTCTAAGCATTATGTAAAATGGTTGAACATGATTAAAAATTGAAGGAAACATAATTTTTTAACATTTTATACATAATATTTACATATTATAAGTCATTAGTAATTTATAACCTAAAATGGTATACTATGAATATAAACTTATAAAACTAGAATTTATAAGTGAAATATGTATTACTCCACCGAAAATTTGTTTATTTTGTTATCTTGGACTATTTTTGGGACTATTTAGACCAATTACATATTATTATTATTATCTAAACTCTAATTAGTATTACCATCTATTATTATGAACAAATTTACATATACAATATCTAAATAATAAACTTATATAAATATTTGTACATAACATACATTCTGGACATATTAATATTAAGACCTAATATAAAACGTTTACGATATTTAAAACGTATAAAAGAAAGTTAAGAAGTAAGTTTCTGTGCACGCTGCGCCGCAATAGTGATTACCGGGCCGCAACGGGGTTGCGTAACAAAGCAACTGCGCCGCAACAGTGTTTCGGTGCGTCGCAACAAGGAAACTGCATAACAAGGCATTTGCGTAACAAGGCTTGTTGCGCCGCAGTGGTGACTCACTGCGCCGCAACCAGGGACGGAGCTTGGAGCGAACGATTGGGGGGGCCAAAATCATTCAATTCGAAATATTACATATAAAAACCTTACGAATTTTTCAAAATTGTACGAATATAATACAAATTTTACGAAATTCTTGAACTTTTGGAGGGGTCGTGACCCCTTCCGGCCCTAGCAAAGCTTCGTCCCTGGCCGCAACAAGGCCTCAGTACGCGTTTTGTCTGGGTTTTTTTACCACATAAATCCTATATTTTGAAAAAACATGCATATACATACATATTATTATACATAAAGAAATATATATTGTCAAATGAACGTTTTGGACTCAATACGTAATCGCAATCATAAACATAATAGTTATTAATATAATTTTTGCTAAACGTATATATTTTCGATAAAATATACATCTCTCAAAAGTGCGATCGTAATCTTAAAGTTAATAATAAATATTATATCTTTCGTTAAACTTATAAAAAATTATTTTCAAACTATTTTTTTTACTCAAAATATTTAAATTCTTCAAAATGTCGAATGTTGACTTTTCGTTGACTTTGACTCCTTTCGAAATCGTTGACTTTGACCAAGTCAACTATCCTTCGACGTTGATCTTGGTTGACTTCACCTAAACTTTGGCACCAGTATTCAATCTTCAATCGATATTTCTGTTAATCATTTTCGGCTCAAAATATCATTCCCTTCTAATCGTCATTATTGACACAAATTATCGATATCTTCTAGTAGTCATTATTGACTCGAAATATCGTACTCTTCTACTCGTCATTTTGACTCAAAATATTATTCTTTCGAACACTTTTAAATATGTCACACCCCGCCAGTGGCGGAAACACAGGGTGCAACTGATTGGCGATCGTCATAACACAATAGTAAATAAAGAAACAATCTCTATGAAATAAATAATATTCGTGTGTCATGACGTCGTCATGTCCAAGGTAAAACCCCTTTGTACACAATTACGTCATTCACTACAATGAAACAACATTCAAAATAAATTCGAAAATGAGAATAAAGTACTTAGGCATGCAAGACCGAAATATAAGTAAATAAATGTATCAATTCAAGCCACAATGCAATAATACTTTAAGTCTCTAGGAGTCCAATCCAGATAGATCCTATGCCTGATCAATACCTGAAAGTAAAACTAAAAAGTCAACACAAAGGTTGAGCGAATTCATCGAGTAGTAAGTAAGAAAATGTAAGTAAACAGTTTTTCAATCTCAAGCACAACAGTAGAATAAGAAAAGCGTGTAACTAATGCATAAGTAGTAAGATAGTAACCATATCGAGAATAGTAATCATATCCAACGAACACAGTGACACGCCTCGGCGGTGCCTTGTAAGTGATACGCCCATCGGCAATATCGAATCGGAACACTGTCCTTGACGCTCATCGGCAGCGTCAAGTCAGTATGACACGCATCGGTTGTGTCAGGTCCGAACGCTACCCTTAGTACGCCTCGGCAATACTAAGTTAGCTAAGTAGTGTGTAAGTAACATGAATCCAAATATACCCGTATCTCGTAAGTTTTTGAAAATGCATTAGATTTTTTTACACGTTTTATGAAATCTAGTCCG
The DNA here is from genome assembly GCA_910822075.1 of Senecio squalidus. NCBI lineage: Eukaryota > Viridiplantae > Streptophyta > Magnoliopsida > Asterales > Asteraceae > Senecio > Senecio squalidus. The sequence continues at coordinate 12,649,036 of CAJVGC010000508.1, read as the reverse complement.
TAGTAAGTTTCCGAAAATAGTATGTTTCTAAAAGTAGTAAGTTTCTATAAATAGGAAGTTCTATTTATAGTAAGTTTATCGAAAGTAGTAAATTTCCCGAAATAGAAAGTTTCCAAAAATAGTACGTTTCCATAAATAGAAATATATATTTATGGTAAGTTTGAAAATGGTATTCATTTTCTCATAAATCGTTTAGTTGAGTTTTATTTTCCACCGTTTAGTTTAAAATAAGAAAGCAGTAAATACGGGGCGATGAACTCACCTTATCGAATGAGCGATAAAATAGGAAATGTGTGTAATAAGCGTAGTACGTCGGTCACAAGTAGTGTCCTCACTAGTCCTAGAGCTCCCCTAGATAAAGGTATAATGTAAGAATAGAATTCGACGGTTAACGACTTTGAATCAAACGACAAACTTTTCAGCGAACACATAGGTTCCCTCAAACTGAGATAACTATGGTTCCAGACGGAATTATACGTTGACGGAAACATATTTGAAAACTAGACACCGAGGGCTACTTTTTAGACTAAGACATCATTATAAAAGAGTTTAATACGAGTAAGATATGACAAAAGGAAAACCGGTTACCTAAGCTGTCCGAAAACGTTATACTTATGAATGTTGTGTTTATTACATTAAAGTGTCGTATAATTTAGGTGTAGAAAAGACGAACCTTTTTAGTACCTTTTAGACTAGCTATTAACTTAGTATAAATCAAATTAATTGTTATTATAGTTGTCTAAATGGTTACACGAAGTAGGTTAATGAACTTAGACATTTTACTCAAATAATCAGATTAGATTGGACTCAAACGAGTTTTGTTTCGACTCTTTTTGTATTGAACAACTGTTTTTCAACGTAATTGTTAGTTACGCAGCGTAACTGTTAGTTACGCAGCGTAACTATTAGTTACACTTAGTGTAATTGTTAACGAAATGGAAATCAAAACTTGGTGCAGAAACAAAAGAATGATGTTATGAATCTGTTGGAATAGATCATCAATAATAATGTCAATCACCAAAAACGTTTTTCATGAACCTTAATTAGGGTTTTCGGCCAAAACTAAACAATAGCAACCGAAAATTGATTAGCTTGTTAAGATGAAGGATTAACCCGATGATGATGGAGGAGAGGCTTCGAAATTTCTTCCTTGGAGGCTGAGATCGACGGTGGAGTGGTGGAAGGGGGGTGGCGACCGATCAAAAAAAAGGAGGCTGCAAGGGGGCGACGGGAATGGAAAAAAAATAGGGTTTAGGGTTTTAATTTTTGTTTAAGTATTATTAGATAATTGTTAAGATTAATTTTGATGGGTTGGGTCTAGTTATTTGTCAAGACTAGGCCAAAGCCCAATCCTTTAACCAAATATGAACCACAACCAATTTTTAACTCCGTGAAGGAAAATACTAGAAAACGAATAAAATCACGAGACGTAAAAGTAAAACGATAGACGTAATCCAGAAACGAGCGATAATTAATGAATTGATATAAGTCTATAATTAGAGGTTCTTAAACGAGATATAATCTTAGATATACCCAAGTCCACTAATAATACGAACACATAAATTTCCCGTTAATTCATCTAGGAGCTCGACTAGGGAACTATCTACTGTGCACCTAACTAACGATAGCATCACAAAAAGTATACACACATAACATAGAAGTCATCTTATACTGGAAAACGTAACTTTTAATCTCGTAACAGTAGTAATAATCAAGTTTTAAATTTTTCAGTAAAATGCGGTAATGATCTACAGGCATATTAGACTAACTAAGGACGGAGATAGTGACGGTTGTCACAAAATATAATATATAATATAACGTTAATCATTTAAGGCTAAACCCTACTAGAATTTTAGAGATACTTAGACTGATTCGATGTCTTTATGATAAGGCACTTAGGCGGTGGCGCGATATTCTCATGATTTTGTCTACCCGACATATTTATCGCTGACTTGTGAGTTACTCGTTGCCCCATTTTACTGAGTTTATATTTGGTCAAGAAAAGCGTGATTTAAACTTAATATATCTTGATTTATGCAAATGTGGATTATGAGGCCTTTAGATTAGCGTTACCTTACTTATATGGCCTTAGTGGTAGTATAAGGCCTCGTATACACGCCTGTTAACTCTTATTGAGCCACCGATACATATATATATATATAGATCTATATGGGTCTTACAAACCCTCATCGCTTGTATGGGACGACGAGTGTATTCTGTCCCTATGAGTCGATGTTATGACCGTTATTGTTATTCGAAAATGACCTTAGTTTAACGCACTAAGGTGGAGGTTATTGCTTTTGATTGTTAGGCTCAGGTGTATTATTTATCTAAGGCTATGCATGTATCTCGCTTGGTTATAATTGAAGATATCTTTACTAATGGATTATATATATTTCCTATTGGGTCAAAACCTTTTATACTTAATGTTTTTATAAAAATGCGAATAACCCACCAACTTTATGTTGACGTCGTATTTTTAACGCTTTTCAAGGGTTTGAGGCTGTTGATGTTTGATGCATACTTTTGTGACTATGTAGATCATTTACGTGGAACTTGTTTTGCTTGATTAGTTCATTTAGGATCCATTTGCCGTATTATACTTTATTTTATTCGAACTATGTAAACTTTGTATTCTGAATTTACTTATAAAATTCGATGATCATTTTACTATTATTTATTGTTTTGAATTGTACATTCATTTGTTTAAAGTTCAAGTTCAATAATAGCCTAATATTGAAGAGAAAATTTAAAAGACAAAATAATTCCAGATAGTCACTTCCTCTAGATATCTTACATAACTATCGATATAACATCATTCACCTGTACAAATGTACTCCATAAAAATGAAGAAATGGTATGTGTAATGTGTTTTTAGTTAAGTCTATATTAGATGCAAGCTAGAACAAAAATATAAATAGAGATAATGATAAATATTTAACAGGGTAAGTGTTCAAAAATATATAAATTTTATTTTGAAAACTATGGTATATATACAATTTTCAACCAAAAGGTTAACTTCGGCGGAATAACCTCAATTTCGTGGTTCTTTTGAACGCAACATAACCCTCCATCAACGACAAGGCTACAAGAAAGGTTCTCATGTCTCAGCGCTACGGACCAATGAGTGAGCTCGGATTCGAACCCATGTCCTATTTCAACCAAAGTCTTCTTTGACCGGATCAAGCGAGGGATGTATATGTCCTTCGAACATAAAGCTCCATGTAGAATACACGAGTCTATTCTTATATTTATTTAACTTTCAAAATCATTGATGTATGTCTCTGAGTTTACGTGAAATCTATATCAACTATCACGTGAAATATGAGTCGTCTGTTTTACGATTTTAATTAATCAGTATATACAAATGACGTTATTTAAAAGTTAGATATTTTGAACAAACTATCTAAATTAGATAAAAATAAGTTATGTATATTTTAAATAATAACTATCACAAGACAAAACTTTTACATTTGATGAAAAACATTAGTTATTTTTTGTTACTCAATAACAATTAGCCTATTATTTACGGCTTTGTTTGAGTTTTATATCTTTATTCTTTAGGTTTAATCAGATGCATTTTGATAAACCTTGATCTATAATATTGATCGATGCTAACATTTTTAAGAACGATTGCATTGTATCTTATAATGTATATATTATCTTACAAAAATTTGGTTAAAACAATAAAAAATACTTAAATATATTTTTATATTTGTATATAACCCAATAAAAAAAATGTTTTGATATGTTGCTAAAGAAGTAAATGCAAGAATCTGTGACTGCTTCTTCCTCGCATGTAAAACTTTATATATGTGGCAATAATTTATTAATTTGGGAGAGCAAACAAATTGATATAAAATTGTGACAATTTAGAATAGACGTTTTATAAAGCAATAAATCAAGGCCGACAAGCATGGGGTTGTCTTGTCATATCAAACTTCAATTTTTGGTAGCTTTCGCTATATTTTAACTTTCACATAAAATACAAATAATATATGTTGAAAATATTAAATTAAAATCTTCTTATAGAAGTTAAGGCAAACTAAACATAAATGTAACGTATTTGCATATTATTTTTATTGATATTAATAGAAGTATGCAATTTATTTAATTGAATAATAAAAGGGTAAATGTTTGCATTAAATAAAAAGCTGATTATCTTACGTTGAATGATATATATACCATTACCGCATATCGGTAAGATGTTTTTATCGGGTCTCAGATTTATATTTAAATATTTAAATGGATAAATATTTTTGAATGACAAGGGTAAATGTTTGAAAATGATCAAAATCAGTCAAAAGACTCATCGAATAACCCAAATAACAAAAAACTTTTTTATTCTCACATAAAATGCTAAGAGTGAAAAAGTAGTATATGTAAGTATTTTAGTTTGTCTATATTAATTTTTAGGATATGTTTCGTAAAATTAGTTTGTAGCTGGAACTAATAACTTGTAGTTTGAGCATATATTTAGAGTTGGAAATTATAGCTTTTATTTTTCATAAATGTGATTGGAAAGTAGCTGAAGTTTGAGCTTAAAAATGTAAAATAACTAAAAAGTATATAATAGTATAATAACACAAATTTTATAAAGGGTATTTCTGTAATTAACCATCATATAAGCCCAAAGTACATTTTTAAGCTACTTGAAGTAGCTTATTTTTTAGAAGTTTATTTTTCAAATAAGTCTCACAAATAAGCTTCAACCAAAAAAGACTTATTTGAAGAAAAAAAAACTCAAGCCCCAAATAAGTCCCGTTTAAACTCCAAAAAGCCCGTGACAAACATGGCCTTAAACAAAGGTGAGTTTCAAACGTTAGTTTTGTTAGTTTTATCAGCAAAACCTCATGACTTTGTGTTCTTTGTTACAAGTGCATGTTTTAAATTTTACTCATTTAATACGAACAAAGCCGTGCACGTATTTTTCTGAGGGTGGCGGCCCGAACAATCAAGACTTTTTTTGTGCTCGTGGAGGCAATCATAGAGTATAGCGTATTGGCTCTGAATTCTTCGGTTTTGTATTGATATACACCATAAGTTAGTATATTTCCAAAGTTGGGACAGTGTGATTCAACACTCAAACGGCCTTTTTAAAAACGACCTTTCCTACTAAATTATGCCGTTTATTGGTGCTCAAGAAACTTGCATATAGGGTCAGTTTGATGCACAATATGATTTCATGGATAAATGGGAATTCTAAACAAATAAAGACAGTTAAACAATATAATTTTGATACTAATTTCTCATAATAATGTAAAGATGTAGTAATATGTAACATTATTACATGTTTTACTAATTCACTCATTTAATAAGAAAGAATTTACGAGACTAAATCAATTTCCTTTTAAACCAAAAGATCATTGTGTTCAATACTCCAAATGTTATATTGTTTTTAATAAAAAATAAATACTTTCTTCTTTCTATTATAATTGTCTTGTTTGACTTTGTAAAGTATTTCTTTTTTAACTTTGAGTGTAAATAATTTTGTTTTTGTTATTTATTACTTGATGAAAATTAATAAAAAAAAATACATATAAAACTCTATTCATTCATATATTATGCATCAACTAATATATACAAAAAAAAAAAAAAAAAAAAAAATATTTAATGTAAAAGTTTGAAAATAAGTACTTCAAAATGTCAAACAAGACAATTATAATGGAACGAAAGAGGTATAATTATGTAACTAAGGGGATGTTTGGGATTGCATATTTTGAATGCATATTGCATATTTCAGAACGCAAACAACAATTTTTAAGTATTTAGATAAATTTAGGTTTAACTTATTTTATAAACAAGACACGCACTTATTTTTAAGTAACTTTATACATGCTTATTTAAACGCATTTATTTCAAAACACACTCTAAAATATACCATCCCAAACACTTTATAAATAAATAATTTCATCATCGGTTTAATTGAAAGTATTTATTTCAAAACACACCTTTAAAATATACAATATACAATCTTAAATTTACATGGGCTATTAAAGGTAATTTGAGATGTAAGCCCATTAAGTTTCTTGTGATGGGCTAGTACAGGCTAGAGAAGATGGACTAATCATTCTTTTAAGCCCATTCTAAAATGCTCGTTAGACTTTTTCTTGTGTATAAGTGGGTCGTAAACTAAACAAACTGAAAAAATATATTTTAGAAATCCAGACAATTAGGCAAAGACTAAGATAATTATTGTTTAAGAACGAAGTGGTTTAGAAAGTATTATATACTTTCATTTGTTTGGTGACATCTGTTGGTATTTGAATAGTTTTAACAAATGTGTGTTCGTAAATGTGTGAGACTACGTCGACATTTAGACACGACTACAAGTTTAATTTATTTATTAAATATTAATTAATGGCTAAGTGTAAATGTTTATTAAATGGAGGGGTTTATTATGTAAATAAGAGGTTTCCTTATTGTAATATAATTCAAACTCTAAGATTTGAAAACGTTTTTTTGTTTTTATTTTGGTTTTTGTAATAAAGAGTTGCTGCTAAGACAACTGTTGTTTAAAGCAATTAAACGTGTACTAGCATACTAGTCTGTTGCTAAAAGAAGGTGTCGTGTACGTAACCACCGTAGATTAGATCTTACACTTAGATCTACGACTTTCTCTTGCTTCTAATTCAAGGTAAATCTTTATCCGATTTATTATTTACTATGTGATCCTAAATTCGGCTGCTATGTATTGTTTGACAATATGACTCTAGTTGTATACCTATAGCATCGTCAAGGAAGAGTTACGGTTATAGTTCGTTAGGACAAATTTGCATCAAGGGCGGAGTCAGCAAAAACTTGGAGCAGGTTCAAAATTAATACTAGTAAAGTTTTTATTAAAAGTGAATGGGTTCACACGATATAACAGTGAAAAATATTTATGTCCATTGGGTTGTGTATGTTGCTTCGCCATTATTGGGATGGCGCGAGTCCATTATTTGTCCATGTTGTCAAGATAGTGGGGAAAAGATATAGTGTAATGTCACCCGATGTAAGTGGTCGGAGTTGTGTCGAGTTAATATCCTTTTAAGTGGTGGAAGATATTGATCACCTAATTGGTTAGTCAGGAGCTCATAACGCATGAATCATTCCCCTCGAATCAACCGTTATTATGGCAAGCGATGGTGTGATGTACGTCTACATTATATGGACTCGAAATAATGATTTAGATGAGACTGCTCTAAATGCTAAGGTACAAGTCTCATCATTCTTTGGATTAAATATAGATCGAAAAAGTTTCAACATTAATGGCAAACCCGGATGATTTATGATGGATCGTGGGTGGAGATTATCGCTTGTAGGAAATTTACTTACTATAAAATCATAGCATAATTGGACAGTGGACTTTCTTTTCTATTTTCACCCTACCTCTCATTCTGTCTTATAGTTGTATTGAGGAATGGTCTGGTTCGAAGAATCGCAGACAACAAGAAAATCAAAACATAGAATTAAAGATCTAAAGAGAAACGTTCGAAAAAAAGCTTACCTAACATTACAAAGATCAAACAAGTATCTTTTTCAAAACTTATTACCCGATCATAAAAATAACAAAATTTATAAAATTAATAAAAAGATCCCCTCTCAAACTCTCTACAGGGCTCTATCCTATGATTACAAAGAGAAATGTTCCTCGAGTATTTACAACTAATAAAGGACTGCAGTTTAAGTATACACTAAGAACTAACTACATTCGAACCTGTCATTATTAGGCAATTGCCCAGAACTTCTTTCGGCAAATTATTACTGCTTCTGATTTCTTTTGTTGATCTTCAAGTACATATGAATTAACATCCCATAAAAACTTTGGAGCTATATTTCTTATTCTTGATATTACGGACTCGCTATCTCTTATAATAATAAATCCCTGCAGAAAATCAAGTTTAAATGAAGTTAGATCATACGTTACACACATATCTAACGAAGATCGGGAGAAAATATATGTGGTGGAAATTTTTAATATAAGAATCAATAAAATATACCTGAGGTCGTATAAGACGGTCCATCTCTAGCATAATATCTTCCAATATGCAACCATCTTGATGGTTTCCGTAGTGAGACAAGAGATAATTCGCATGCAGTAAATCATACGTTCGTGGATACGATGAAAATGGCTCGCACCTATTGATGGAATAAAATACGTTCAAAAGAAAAAAACAAACAAGGAGATAAAATGCAGTTTTTTAATTCAACTCACCAGTCATGAAAAGCACCAATTAGACCCCGTTCATAAATAGCCGACAAGGTATCGTAAATTGTTGCAGGGACTACATTCATTACCCAAACAGGCCAAGTACTAAACGCAACTGCAAATCCACCATAATGGGCATTCATGTCCATAACATTTCTGATTCCTGTTTCATCTACATTCATCAACCTCCAATAATCACGAACTTGATCTTGCCAATAAAGGGTATCTGACTGAAACTTTTCTTGCGTCATACCTGCAGAAAAAAAAAACACCAAAGGGAAAAAAAAAAAAAATTACACTTAATATTTGAACACTCAAAATTACAAATGGTAAATGGGCTCATCGGACAGGATGGGTAACGGGTCAAAATGAGTTTCATTCAAAACGGATAACTTACTATCAACGATTAAAGTGGGTTGGAATGGGTTTACTCACCAATACTTGTGTCCTTTCTTTTGAAATTTAAACATAATTAATGTACCAAATATTATCATAAAATTTACATTAGTAAAATAATATATAATTTGTCTGATAAATCAATTTAGAAGAATGAAAACATTTAAGTAACACTTTGGGTTTACACATATAACCCAAACCGACCATTTAAAATACAAACGGGTTAAAATTTCCACCTAACTCAAAAGCAACAAAAAAGATTAAGCACTAAGAATGCAAGCAAATGTCACATTAGCATAGACAAATTAGAGACATACCTATACTGTTAAGACTTTCTGAATATACTGAAAAACGCTGGGGTATCGGAGGTAATTTTTGAGACTCAGAACCTACGGGACCAACCGTAACACAGTTCCTCAATGGCGTTTTCCATGAGGGTTTATTATTTTCTACAGAATCACATATATTTACAAGGTTCTCCTCTGCTTTCTGCTGAAGGCAAGCTTGATCTTCGTCCTTTATCCAAATTGCTGTCTGAACTTTCCTAGCAATAAGCTTCCAGCACATTTGAGAAGTTATTTTCACCAACTTATCCCAAATTACAGGATAATCCTTATCCTTTCTATAAGCTGGAGGAGCGGAATATATAAAATAACCATTTGGGCGAAGAAGTCGATTTATTTCTTTCAATAAAATCCCATCTGCACATAACAAACAAAATCGAATCAATAAAAATTTAAATGAGCATATGATCATACAAAACTAATATTACAATTTCGTGACCCATTTTGACCATACCATTTTCGTGCCAATCAACCCGACATCTTGAGCAGTGAACCATTTCAAAGGAGTGGGTGGGATAAGGGAGTTGTTTTGTAGCTAAAGCTGATATCATGGCACCAATACCACGTTCTAAAGCAAATTGAATTTGATTCTCATGACCATCTTTGGGGGCAAACGACATGGTTTGTATATTTAAGGGAAGAAGATAAGCAGAGAAGCTGGCAACTCCACAACCAACATCAAGAACTTGATATACGCCAGCGGAACGAAGATCGCCAGTCTCATTGGTTGTCATATTGCCTAATCTGCATAACTTAGATAAACTTAATCGAAAATGTAAACCTTACAAGTAATACGGACCTAAAATACAACTTTAATTTGGCTATTTATATAAGGGAAAACTGCATAAAAAGGTAACGAACTTTAGTCTGATGTCATTTTAGGTACCTCTGAATATATTCACTAGCTCCATGTTTAAAATGGGTCCCACCTCCCGGAAACCACCATAACTGATCTTTTTCATGCACCCAATTTTGCCCACCTTTGACTTGAGACAGACGTGTATGATTCACATTGGTCCTCCACACGTAGTCTCGACTGGTTGGCCATCTTACTGGCATCTTGTAATCTTTTGGCGGAGGTATCAAGCAAAATAAACGTCTTTCTAGCGGCGGACAATGCCTCTCCAAATCTTCTCGGTTGGAAAGATTCAAAGTTGGTGATATTTCTTTTATATATGTAGGATCATGGCAAGGAATATGCTCATTAAATTCCATTGGGCATATGTTCATCCCAGTTTCTGGGATTTTAAGTGGCGACTTACGATAAGTAAGAGCGACTTTATTACTACATGTAGAACTACCTGCAATCATAATTGAATTAAAAATGAAGTCATTAATTTTTTTTCCCAAGAACCTAAACCCTTAAAGTTTTGGGCTTGCCAGAGACACTACAATTATTATTTAATTTTTTAAGCTCGTTTAGGCTCACGAGCTAATTGTATTAAGCTTGGGTGCAAGCTCGGTCCGAATCGAGTGTTTATGTAATCGAGCTTAAATAGCTCAACTTATTTACACCTCCTGAGCCAAGATCATTGTAAAAAGGCCTTATATGATATAATTTCCAACAGTGAGATCTAATACCATTAAAAAAAAACGGTTGATTTGAAGGATTTACCTAATGATGATTGTGATTGTGATTGTGATTGAATTGAAGAAGAATTGCGACCGAAAAAAGATCCGGTATAGAAAGTGGCAGTGACGAGTAGAAGAAGTAATAGAATAGTTTGGCCTCCGCCTGATTTTAAATCGAACGTTAATCCTCCGGCCATTGTGATTTGTTTAAACTAAAACCGGAACTCAAATCAAAGTGTCGGTGTAAACAACAAGAGAGACTCGGAACAGAATGTCGGGGAGATTGATCCTTTTATGTTTTTCATGTAAATATAAACTCTTTCGCTCTTTAAACATCATCGTTAATATATATATTTTACAACAACAATATTTTTTTTTTTTTTCATCCAAGTACCTAAAGTCTTTAAACTGATTAATTAACTATCTAAACTTTTTTAAATCGGATAAAAAATTTAGAAATTCAAACACCAAATTAATTAAACAATTTCATTGTTTTTATACAAAATATTGACTTCAACTATGAACATGAAAGTCAACTAACATGTATTCTTTTGATTCTGATCAGAGAAGTTCTTTTTAATTAAAAAGATTGCTTAACCGCATGTAATATAAGATTACTCCTTAATCAATTTTAACATATCCATTTGTTTTTAACATTTTATAAGATTTATGAATATAAAATAAAGAACGAATGTCATAAATCGTCCTTGTGATTAGTCATTTTTTCACATATAGTCCTTTTTCGAAAAAAATAGCATCAAGTATCCTTTTGAAATATTTTTTTATGAAGACTTGTCCTTTTGACATATAAAAAGACGAAAATACCCTTTATAAAATTATTATCTTTTCTTTTAGGAGTTTAATACTAATAAATATATTATTCTAACAAATTACCTACAACCCCAGTCGCCACTACCCCACAACATAGTCCTAATCGATATTTGGTAACACCGGAGAGTATCAAAATATCACATTATTCCGTTACCTTTTTTTACTTTAAATGTGGAATAGATCCGCTTCCTTCACTATGGACAATCGAAACGACGCCGTTTCCAAACCCGAATCTTGTTTCCTATCATCTCCATCGTCATCCTCCATGTCAGAAACTAACCCTCGCCCAATCTCAGCCTACTATCAAACACGCGCGGCTCGTCACGGCGTGGTCACTAGCGACTGGCTAGCTCAAGCTCAATCCGTCGTTGGTCCGATTAGTTCTATTAAATCCACTGGAACTGATGTGCCGTTTAGTGTGATTGATGAGTGTAGAAAACACATTTGAACTCCGATCAACGTCAATCGGAGGAAGATTACGACGGCGTAAGAAAGAACCGTCGGAAAGAAACGACGGCGACGGAGACGGTGATTGAAACGGAAACTTACGATGATCCATTGTTGGGTTTTACTATTTCTTTCTTTAATCAATTCATCATATGTGGTTGTTGCATATGGTTAACAATGGTTTTTTTTTTGGGTAACAGGAGAGAGGAAGAAGAAGATATGATTTTTTTTGTTTTTGTTTTTTAATTAGTTTATTAATATAAGAAAAATGATAAATATAAGATAATAATATAATAAAGGGTATTTTGGTCTAAAATAAAAGACAACAAATCAAGGTTTTGTATGATTCGGTGTTCTAACGTTAATTTTCTTCATCATGTTAACTTAAATGATAAATGAATTTGAATTGATAGAGTTTGATGGAAATGAGTTTCGGTTTGAGTTTTTAGATCTGAATTTGGGTTTATCATAGTTGCATTGATTTGAAGATCAATTAAAGAATTTTGTTAGCTTCGTATGATGATTTGTAAGGAATCTAAGTATTGAGAGTGAGCGAAGGTTGATTGAAATGTAAAGTTAGAGTTGTAGGTGGTTCTCGATTTTTTTCTTTTAAACATATTAGTTCTAAAGTATACTTGTAGTGATTTGGTGTTATGTATAAGAACCTTTAGATTACATATTGTATTGTGTTTGTAATTCATTTTTTGCGAGATTTCGGTTGTCTTCTACGCTAAGTTGCAAGAACTCTGGTAGGTACCCAAATGTACAAAAAAGTTCATTACATAAAATGAACATTTTGGAAAAGTTGGTTATGTTCTGGCACTTTAATCCAAAAAGTAAATGGGTAAATATAGGTAGACGGGTCGGGTTTAGTGGGTTTACTTGATTAACCGGCTACAAACAGGTAGCCGGTAAAACTAGTGCTGAAAAATAATGTTTCAATAAGTAAGTTAATCATTTTAAAAGTTTCAAAGAGTTTAGGTACCCAAATGTATAAAAACAAAGTTCATTATATAAAATAAACATTTGGAGAAAGTAAGTTATGCTCTCACAACTTTAACCCAAAACACTTGTCATGTGTCTACTCTCTCAACATGATTGTCTTTAATTATAGTACATTATGGGGACAAATATAAAATTCAACTTTAAACCGACATAAAAATTAACGGGTTAAGTTCTATAATCTTGACCCGTCAACCTGCTAACCCGAATTTTTTTCGGGTTAGGTTCGGGTTGATCATTTAGTTAAATGTTGGGATTAAAACTTAGTTAAAATAGTTTTAGTTTCATTAATATTGTTTGGTTAATACTGATCAGTTAGTATTGTTTCATTGATACTGCATGAAGGTCATTACTACTGAAGATCATTACTACTGCATACAAGACAGTTAATACGGTGAACATATGAAGACAGTTACTACTGCAGTAACTACGGAAGATGATCATTACTACAGCCGATGAGAGTTTCTACTACTTGAAGATAATTAAGGAATTATCTTAATCCGCAAGTTTAGCAATTTTGGTTAGAATAGAATTGTAATTGTATTTAGACGTTTCCTATTTTAGATAAGTTAGCCTCAAGGTCTATATATAGATCCTTGTAAACAAAGAGAAACACGTGTATTGATTCATAATTTGTTCAATATATTGAGGCTTAGTATTCGACATTCATTATTGTATTTCATTGTTTATCATTATTCAATATTTGTTTGATCGACAAACTTGTAATATCAAGGTGTTCATCCGCTGCTGAACTTCCTTGATAATCAAGATCTTGGTTTAATCATACTTTTGGTTTATATAGCATAAACGATCCTGACAAGTGGTATCAGAGCACAGGAGGTGCTCAAGATCCATTGATCTACAAGTTTCTAAGAAGTCTCAACAAGAAGAAATCAATCTACAATAATGACAGACGTGTTAGTCAACAAAGTTCTTGTACTCAATAGTAATGACTTTGATCTGTGGAAGCTACGTATCAAACAACACATACTGCTATCTGACTATGCAGTATGGGATGTTATTGTTAATGGTAACAAAGAGATTACCAATCTCGCAGCTGATGGATTGCCTGGAACTGTTACTCGTCCCATAACTGATCTAGAGAGAAGAGAGAAGCAAACAGAGATAAAGGCTCTGAGTATCCTTCTTATTGCTATTCCCAATGAATATCAATCTCAATTTGAAGGATACAATGATGCTAAGTCTTTATGGGAAGCCTTGGAAAAGATATTCAGTGGAACTAAGAATACAAAGAAGAATAAGAAGGCTCTTCTCAAGCAAGAGTATGAAAACTTCAAAGCATTGAAGGAAGAGAGAATGACACAAACTCTTGATAGATACAAAGCTTACTGGAGAGCTGGGAAGTGCAGGAGTAAGAATTGATAAAGATGATATCAATAGAAAATTCATAAGACCATTGGGTGATGAATGGATCATATATACTGTCTCATACAGACATGATGATGTATTGGAAGAGATGGAGTTAGATGATCTCTACAATGACCTTAGAGTTTTTGAAGCAGAGGTTGAAGCAAAGAAGCCAAGCAGCAGCAACAACAGTATTAACAATTTTAATACTTCTCTTATCACACCTTCTGTTGGAACAAGCCAACATGAATGTGGAGAAGATATGTCCTTTGAGGCTTTTATCTCACATAGCTCTTGCTTAACCAATGAAGATCTGAAACAGATTCATCAAGATGACTGGGAAGAGATGGATCTCAAGTGGCAGATGGCCATGCTTTCATTGAGGGCAAGGAGGTTTGTGAACAGGACTGGCAGAAGATTCAATCCAAGAAACAATGACAGAGTTGTTTTTGACAAAAGCAAGGTGAAGTGCTATGACTGTGGAGAACCAGGTCACTTTGCAAGGGAGTGTAAAAACACGACAAAGGTCAACAACTCAAGAAATACACAAGAGAATACATCAACAGCACTAATCACACAAGATGTGTTTGGGTATGATTGGAATGATCTAGCAGAAGAAACCAGTCAAAACAGAGCTTTAATGGCGTTTATAATTAATACTACATCTGTTTCTACTGAGAAGGTTTCTACTGCTCCCCATGCATGCATTGCAGTTGTTGTTAATACTGAAGAAGGTGATACTACTGTAGCTGGTGTTTCTACTGAGCCTGTTTCTACTGTCACCGATGAAGATGTTCTTGGATATGACTGGGATGAAGATGAACAAGAAACAACTGAAGAATCCAATCTCATTCAATCATTGATGGCCATTGATTCATCTTCAAAGGACACGACAACAAAATTTTGTTAAACCAGTAACTGTTCCTACTGCTAAATCAAAACCTGTTAATACTGCTCATGTTTCAAAAGTTAAATCAATTAAACAAGTATGGCAACCAAAGATCAAAGTAACTCAACCACCTAGTCCACCTGATTTCTCAAACCTAGTCCAAAGGAAGGTGATTTACTTTGATGAAATGGGTAAACCCAAGTCAACTTTGGCTTGGGTCCCCACTAGAAACTAACTCCTTTGTTTATGTGCATGTTCAGCCAACAAAAGATGATGAGAGCAGTTGGCATGTAGATAGTGGCTGTTCCAAGCACATGACAGGCAACATCTCTTGCCTCCATAACTTTGAAAAATTCAATGGGGGGTATGTTGCCTTTGGAGGAAATCCAAAAGGAGGGAAAATCACTGGGAAAGGAACTGTTAGCAATGGAAGAATTAGCTTCAAGGATGTCTTCTATGTGCAACAACTACAATATAATCTGCTGAGTGTATCACAAGTGTGTGATCAAAAGAACACTACCATCTTCACTGCAACTGAATGCTTAATAATGGAGCCTGGTTATGTCATAGATGAGAGCAAGGTTCTACTCAGAACTCCAAGGAAAGACAACGTCTACTGCTTTGATATGTCCAAGGTTCAACCAACTATAGAGGAAGCATGCTTCGTATCCAAAGCAGCCATGGATGAATCCACTCTTTGGCACATGAGGATGTGTCACATGAATCTCAAGAATATCAATGCTGGTGAAATCCAATCTAGTCAGAGGTCTCCCTAGCAAGCAATTCACTCTAGATGACAAGTGTGTGGCATGTCTGAAAGGAAAGCAACACAAATCTTCTCACACGACCAAGGAAATCAACACCATCAATACTCATCTACACCTACTTCACATGGATCTCTTTGGACCTACCAATGTAAAGAGTATAGCCAAGAAGTCATATTGCCATGTTATCACCGATGACTACACAAGGTATACATGGGTGTACTTCCTTGCCACTAAAGATGAGACCAATCAGCTACTCATCTCCTTCATCACCAAAGTAGAACATCAAATCAATCTGAAGGTGAAGAAAATCAGATGTGATAATGGGACAGAGTTCAAGAACCAAGTGATGAATGACTTTTGTGAGAAGAAGGGGATAGAAAGACAATTCAGTGCTGCCAGAACTCCACAACAAAATGGAGTAGCTGAAAGAAGAAATAGGACCCTCATTGAAGCTGCTAGAAGTATGTTGGCAAACTCCAACTTACCCATTTTCTTTTGGGCAGAGGCAGTTAATATTGCTTGCTATGTGCAGAATAGAGTCCTATTGGTCAATTCCCAAAACAAGACTCCTTATGAGCTTCTACATAAGAGACAACCACTCATTAGTTTCTTAAGAGCTTTTGGATGTCCTTGTACAGTTCTTAACTCAAAGGATCACCTTGGTAAGTTTGAGAGCAAAGCAGATGTTGGCTATTTTGTTGGATATTCATCACAGAGCAAAGCCTATCGAGTTTACAATCATAGGACCAGTATTATTGAAGAAAATGCCAATGTATCCTTCAATGAAAGCACCCCCAACACTAAGGGTCAAGGACCAAACTGGCTCTTTGACTTGGATGTTTTGACCAAATCATTGGACTTCCACTTTGATTTCCAACAATCAACTTCTGTTCCTACTGCTCCCATTCCTACTGCTTCTATTCCTACTGATCCTATTCCTACTGCTTCTATTCCTACTGCTCCTATTACTACTGACCCTGTTTCTACTGCAACACCTAAAGTAATTGGTGCTGAACGACTGGATGTCATGGAGTATGTTTATCTTCCTGTCTCTCAAGAAGATCCTCTCCAACTTTATGAGACAGTAGAAAAATTAATTGAAGAGGAGGCTCTACCAAAGGTTCCCAATAATAGAAGCAACTTTACTGATGGGGAAGGCAGCTCTCCCAATCCAGACACTCCACTCTCTACCACATAACCAGTCCTCAGATCAAATGGTGTACCTCACTTGGTAGAAGAAAATGAAGAATGGGTGGAACAAATAGTTACCGAAGAAATTGAAGATAGTGATACTGAAATGTCTACTCCAAAGAGCACTTCTCCAAATTCTGGTCCTTACCATGGCTATGAGATGCCATACATCAATGATACAAATTTGGATGCCAACTTAAGAGTGGAGAAGATTCCAACTTCTCGTATACACAAAAATCATCCTCCATCTCAAGTCATTGGTAACTTTGATATATCTATGGAGACAAGGAGTAAAACCAAGCCCCCAAAGGAACCACTGATGGATATAAACACCTGTTTATTTGCTTGTTTTCTCTCACAAATGGAACCAAAGAAAATACAGGAAGCTCTTCTTGATCCAAACTGGATTGAGTCTATGCAAGCAGAACTGCTCCAGTTCAAAATCCAGGATGTTTGGAAATTGGTTAAACTACCTCCAGGAAAGAAAGTCATTAGAACAAGATGGATCTTCAGAAACAAGAAAGATGAAAGAGTCATAGTCATCAAAAACAAGTCCAGACTGGTGGCTCAAGGCTAAACTCAAGAAGAAGGAATAGACTATGAAGATGTCTTTACACCAGTGGCAAGAATGGAAGCCATCAGACTATTCCTTGCTTTTGCATCATTCATGGGCTTCAAGGTGTTTCAAATGGACGTGAAAAGTGCTTTTCTTTATGGAGTAATTGAAGAAGAAGTGTATGTAAGACAACCACCAGGATTTGAGGACCCTTAATATCCTCATATGGTGTACAAACTAGACAAAGCTCTTCGTGGGATTCATCAAGCACCAAGATCATGGTATGAAACACTCTCAAACTATCTCCTTAAAAACAATTTCCAAAGAGGAACAATAGATAAGACCCTTTTTATCAAGAAGGTGAACTCATACATTCTTCTGGTTCAAATCTATGTGGATGACATCATCTTTGGCTCCACTAATGAAGACTTATGTAGAGATTTTGAAAAGCTTATGCATGTCAAGTTTCAAATGAGCTCAGTGGGAGAATTAAACTTCTTCCTAGGCCAACAAGTCAAACAGAAGCCTGATGGACTCTTCATCAACCAGTCCAAATATGTGAAAGATATTCTAACCAAATTTGGTTTCTTGGAGGCAAAGATTGCCAGCACCCCTGTGGAGACTCACAAACAACTGACTGCGGATCTTGAGGGGGAGGATGTAGACATTCACAACTAAGGTCCATGATTGGCTCTCTAATGTACCTCACAGCTTCAAGACCTGACATCATGTTTGGAGTCTGTGTGTGTGCAAGATATCAAACCCGACCTAAGATGTCATATCTACATGCAGTCAAGAGGATATTTAGATACTTGAAGGACAAACCTACCTTAGGTTTATGGTATCCTAAAGACTCACCTTTTGACTTAATTGCTTATACTGAAAGTGATTATGGTGGTGAAAGTTTAGACAGGAAATCTACTACAGGATGATGTCAATTCCTAGGATCAAGGTTGGTGTCTTGCCAGTGCAAGAAGCAGACAACAACTTCCACATCCTCAACAGAAGCTGAATACATAGCTGCATCAAGTTGTTGTGCTCAAGTCTTATGGATACAAAATCAGTTGATGGACTATGGATATGCTTTCATGAACACTCCAATATACATAGACAACAGGAGCACAATAAGCATCATCAACAATCCGGTGAAACACTCCAAGACCAAGCACATTGAGATAAGATATCACTTTATAAGAGACTGTAATGAAAAGAAGTTAATTCATGTTGAAAAAGTCCATACTGATAATCAGCTTGCTGATCTTCTCACAAAAGCTTTTGATGTGGGAAGATTTACATTCTTGATTACCAGTATTGGCATGATCAACATGGATTAAACAATATTAATTAGTCTTTTAACTATCTCAATTAATGTCCCTTCGAGAAAAGCAGTAGTGTTCGAGCAACGATTGTCAAACACGAAGGTGAGGTGATATCAACCTTGGATCTCCTGTGATGATCACAGTGCAAACCCAACAAGCTCTTGACGAACCTAGGGTGATCAAGGTTGAAGATGAAAGCAAGAGTATATGAACTCTGTGTATGTTGATGAGATGAAAAAGTGTCGAGAGATCAAGATTAGATCCTGGCAACGATAATTTAGCCCATGTATTTATATGGCTAGTTTCAAGTATATGGAACGTCGATCACTTATTGATAATCATGAATACTTAAACTGCCATAATCATCAATCACTAGTATATGTATCGTCTTTTATCTTTATTATAGTTAAGGATGTAACGCCCTACTATTATGACGGCAGTAAAGAAGTTGTCAAGCGCCATTATGACGGGCGTCAACCAGTAAGACAAACGTCTTCAAATGACAGGGCGATGACAACTTGACAGACAGTTTCAGCCTAACAGCCTGACTAGTTTTGGTGACAACCTGTCAGGCAGTTTCAGCCTGACAGTCTGACTAGTTTTGGTGACAACCTGTTAGGCAGCGACATCCTGACAGCGACATCCTGACAGGCGCTTGATATAAAAAATGGGCCCTTCATATAATAGCCGGCGCTTGATATAAAAGCGGGCGCTTGACATAAAAGCGGGCGCTTCATATAATAGCAGGTGCTTGATATAAAAGCGGGCGCTTGATATAAAAGCGGGCGCTTGACATAAAAGTGGGCGCTTCATATAATAGCAGACGCTTGATATAAAAGCGGGCGCTTGATATAAAAGCGGGCGCTTCATATAATAGCAGGCGCTTGATATAAAAGCGGGCGCTTGATATAAAAGTGGGCGCTTCATATAATAGCAGGCGCTTGATATAAAAGCGGGCGCTTGACATAAAAGCGGGCGCTTCATATAATAGCAGGCGCTTCATATAAAAGCGGGCGCTTGATATAAATGCGGGCGCTTGACATAAACCTATATATACATAAGGGTAATCCTACTAACCTCATCATGCCCCCGAGTTAGGATTTGTCAAAACAACAGTTTTCAAGTCGTAACTACTTATTATCGTAAATCTGCGTTTTTTTTTTTTTTTGATCGAGCTAGAGTGCCGGGTACAGGCTGTAATTGCCTGGTACCGGCGGTTTTAAATCCCACGCATGACCGAAGCCGGGTACCGGCTGTAATAGCCTGGTACCGGCAGTTTCCTTCGCACACGAGCCGAAGCCAGGTACCGGCTGTAATAGCCTGGTACCGGCGGTATCCTTCGCACACGATCCGAAGCCGGGTACCGGCTGTAAAAGCCAGGTACCGGAAATTGTAGCCGGGTACCGGCGGTTTGGGGGTCGAGACGCAAGCCCGGGTACCGGCGGTTTAGGTCCGGGTACCGGGAGTTTTAGCCAAGTGCCCGCAGTGTAAGGCCGAGTACCGGGGGGTATAAGCCCGGGTACATGGGGTTTTGCCCGAGTACCGGCGGTATGTCCGGGTACAGGCTGTTTTTGGCCGAGTACCGGTGGTAACCCCGGGTACATGCTGTTTTTGGCCGAGTACCGGCGGTGTACATACTTTTTTTTTTTTTTTTTTGTTGGCCGAGTACCGGCGGTAAGCCCGGGTACAGGCTGTTTCGTGTATCGGAGGGCGTGTACCGGGCAGGCGCAAACCGGTTTACCACTCGGGATGCCGGATACCGGCGGTCTAGTCTAACCGGGTACCGGTGTGGGGACCTAGCATTACGCTTATTGTTTTGATGTTTTAAGTCGTAAGCTAAACCTTCTAATTGTAATTGTTTGTCTTGTTGCAGGAGTAATTGATTGTTTGTCCATTGCTTTGCTTTGAAAAATAATGTTTTATTGGATGATCAAGCCAATAACACATTTTTGTTTTTTAACTTTTTATTATGGATGTTGTCCATGACACCGTCTTGAGGGCCCATGGTTCCTTTGCATGCCAATGACATAGGTAGATTTGGGTATCTCTGATGTATGTTTCATATTGTGCCTGTGACACTGTGCCAATGGCACTTTTGTTGGTTAACCTTTACTTTGTTTACTCGCGAGAATTGTCGCTTCCCAGTGAGAAGTGCTTATCTTTTATCAAGTAGATTAAAAGACGAATATCATTGTATGTTATTTGGCCAGACAAAGTTGTCTTTCTAGGCTTCATACATGTTGTATTGAACTATGTTCTTAGTTGCGTGCGTGCGCATGTGTGTTCAAGTTGTAACATTGTACATAATGAAAGTGCATGGTTGGCTTTAGACTGAGATGTCTATTGTGGCCTTATGCTTTTTGTATTGAATCCTTACTTCAATATTTATTTGTTTATGTAGATACCATAGAAAAATGATATTGTGCGATAATATTGGGATACAAGATCAGACCAAATGCTATTATTGTCAGTTTTATACATGACCGTGACATTCCATGTGCTTGGAAACATTTATTGAAAACATAAAGGGAAAAAAAATGACAGTAAAGACTATCGCACCTTGATAGGTCAGTTCTATGGGCTCCCTCATGTATCATGAAGACATGGCCATCAGGTGGTCCGGGGTGTTCTTTGTCTTCCCTTTTCTTTTGCCAGGCATAACTCTTCTTAAGTGGAGTTTTATTTGCTTGCTGCTTAGCGCGATGGATGTGTTGATTCCATGGAAACGATTGATTATTGAGAGAAAAAAAAAATTTGGAAAAATGAAACGCCATAAGGGTAATCCTACTAACCTCATCAAGTAGTAACCTTAACATAAATCTAGTACCTTACTTTTTAGTATTGTACTATGTTACTACTGCAAAAGTAACAGTAAAAATAAATTTTGGCTAAAGTATTATTAGTACGGCAAGTATTCCCATTACTACGGGAAGGTTTCACTACTACTGCCCATAGTGATATTAATACTGCTTGAATGGTTAATACTGCTAGTAATTTCATTACTACGGGACCTCTGGTTAATACTGGAAGTAATGTACATTACTACTGCCAGACCGGTTAATACGACCCGTTGGTATCATTACTACTGTAATTAACCTAATTACTACGGACTGATTTGTTAATACTGCAACGATTAGTACTGCAGAGTTTTCTTAATTAATAAGATTACTCTGTTAATAATGCGTTGACAAGTCAAATCTCAAGTTGCAGCTAACTTTTAACACGTGGCGTTTTGTGATTGGACCTCCAAATTTAAACTTCGGCGGGCGTTCAGTCTTTTTAACACGTGGCATTCCACGATTGAACCGTCAATTTTAAACTCCGTCCGGCGCGCGTCTAATTCAACTCGCCAAGTTGTTACAATCTTAAGCGTATAAATAGGGAAAAAATTAATCTTTCAATTAATTAAATTTCTCAAATCAAGAACCCAAATTTTTCAAAAGTTACCGTTGCAACTCTAAATCAAGTTTTAGTTTCATTAATACTGTTTGGTTAATACTGATCAGTTAGTATTGTTTCATTGATACCGCATGAAGGTCATTACTACTGAAGATCATTACTACTGTATACAAGACAGTTAATACGGTGAACATATGAAGACAGTTACTACGGAAGATGATCATTACTACTGCCGATGAGAGTTTCTACTGCTTGAAGATAATTAAGGAATTATCTTAATCCGCAAGTTTAGCAATTATAGTTAGAATAGAATTGTAATTGTATTTAGACGTTTCCTATTTTAGATAGGTTAGCCTCAAGGTGTATATATAGATCCTTGTAAACAAAGAGAAACACGTGTATTGATTCATAATTTGTTCAATATATTGAGGCTTAATATTCGACATTCATTATTGTTTTTCATTGTTTATCATTATACAATATTTGTTTGATCGACAAACTTGTAATATCAAGGTGTTCATCCGCTGCTGAACTTCCTTGATAATCAAGATCTTGGTTTAATCATACTTTGGGTTTATATAGCTTAAACGATCCTGACAGAGTCGACCTCATAACCCGGAAACTTTTATAAAGTACTTTTTATAAAAATAATATATAACATTTAATAGATATATACCATATCTAAAATAACACCTTATTTCAATCTTAATGATATTAATTTATCTTTTCTTCTATTTTTTTTTCTTTAAAAAACTTATATATTATCTTTCTTCAACGTTACTGCTTAACTTATTCATAAATGAAAACCATTTTGACCTGATTGACCCGAAACAAATCCGTTTGGCCTGAAAGTAACTCGTCAACCCACTACCATGTATAATAAACGGGTTACACGGGTTAGGTTAGAGTTGAGCTTGACAATCTGCTAACCCGAATACGATAACCTGATTATGTTAATTGGTTAGGTTCGGGTTGAATAATTTCAACCCGCCAGCCTGAAATTGACACCTCTAATGTACATATTTGTAGGGGTGGACCATAAAATTAAGTTGTTACTTTGAATATACGCACCTTGTAAATGCGTACCTTCAATGTTCATGTTTAATAGTCCGAATTTAATGTATTTTTATGTGTTTCTTTTGAGAGTTCGCACTTAGGTGCTGTTCTTTTGAACCAAAGGTTTTTCCTCTGAATCTGAATACCAGCTCTGAATAATCAGAGGTGGTCCAAAACTCTAAATCTGAATCAATATACTATGTTCTTTTTTCCTTCGTAACATCTGTTTTACTATATTAGTACTAAACTGTTGCATTTATAAACCGTCTTAAATAAAAACATTCATAAAAATGTTCAAACATAGTGGCAACATTTTTCAAATAAAGATAATATTCAAACAACATTTTCAACATTTTGCATTAATTGTCCCGCAAGTTGATCTCGACAATTGATCATATATTGTTGATCTGTTGTATTTCCATGTAGTTGAACCTCGTCCTCATCGTACTCGTCCCCATCTTGTACATTCTTGTTAGCATGTACTTCACCTCGATCATATTCGGAGAAAAAATCATCACTTAATCCTTCTTTTCGTATAAAATTATGAATAGCAAAGCATGCAAATATTAATATATATTTGTTTCACCAAAGAATACGGAGCCATTCTCTTCAAGATGGGAAAACGTGCTTTCAAAACACCAAAAGCACGCTCAATCCATACATATTCATATTACTTATTTGAACAAATTAATAAACTAATTGTATAACATCAATTTCAAGATATAAAAATAATTAACAAAAGAAAAGTTCACATAAAAGTCAATGTAATAGTAGGAGTTTATATGCAATCGAAAACAAATACATATTAAAAAAAAAATTATATCACCAAAATCTAACAAACAATCATCAATATCAATTTATATAACGAAATCAAGTGACAAACCATTGAAAAAAAATCAAAAATTACTTGAATATAAGGATGAAAAACTTACTGGTGAAGAGAAAGAGGTAATCAGAGGTAAAAAGAGGTTTTTTATGTAGGGTTGTATCAGAGGTAAAAAGAGGTTTTTTGCCTCTGGTTGAAAAAAAAAAAAACAACAACAAAATTTTTAAAACCTCTGACCGGGTCAGAGATCACAGCCTATTAAGACTTTTTTTTCAAAAAAGAACAACACCTTAGTAAATGTGTTCCTCAATGTGCATGTTGATAGTCAGAATTTAAGCTATTTATTAAGTGTTTCTTTTGCAAGTTCCCTTGCGTTCCCTCAATATGCATGTTGATAGGTTACTTTAAACATTTCCCTCAATATGTATGTTGATAGGGTACTTTTAAACATTGTTCAGAAAACCGAATAGAGATAATCATTTTAAAAATCTTAAAAATTTTGGAATTTTAGATTTAAGATCTTTAATGGTTTAAGAAAAATCCTTTATATAGTTGGTTTTGATAAACCAAACTCAATTTAAGAACTCGGATAAAACTACTAAAACCGAGAAAAGGATGTCAACGTATGACACCGAAAAAAGGATAACAATTCATATTAGACTCATGTCTTACGGATACTTAAAAAAAACAGCTAATAATTCGTATCAGATTCTTATAAGCTGAAACAGAATTATTTCTTTACACTTAGAATCCATCAAACTAAAACACAAATATAACCGTTAGGGACAGGGACGAAGCATAAGTAAGACAAAAAGGGGTGTTGGCCCCTCCCAAATTTTTGGCTAGTAGTACAAATTTTTTGTTATATATTCAGAAGTAGCTTATATTTAGTGTCTTTTTTAAGTTTGGCCCCTCCTAAAAACTATATTTTGTGTTTGCAAGCTTCGTCCCTGGTTAGGGAAACACTTCAAGACTCCGAGTCAAAAACATTCATTGTTGGGATAGGGTACCACTCAATCCCTATACCTTCGTCCGGATACATACCGATGATATTGAGCGCATCGGAATAGAAGGAACGGCAAGACGAAGGCACACAGGAAAGGTCCCGGAAACAAGAACATTGAAGAGAGTGCAGCATTAAATGCGGACAAGACAGAGGGATGGTGGCATTTAATGAAGAGGAGCGTGGGAGACAAAGCGCCGCCCACGCGCTTCTTCATTAAATAACGGTCACAGTCAACAGAATGGTGTGAAGTAAAGGCGGCCACGTTGCTGACACGTATGAAAAGACTGATGAGACGGACCGGTCCGACTGGACGTATCCTCCGGGTATTAACCGAAGGGATTCTATATAAGGACAACCCAAAGAAATTAATGACTCAAGTGCATCCTAAAAGAAACACCTTTACTCCTGATCATAAAGCCTCTTAGTTTGAACATTCCTTGCATTCAATACTCAATCATTTGTATCATTGAATGCTTTGTAAACCTATTTAATAGCACACGAATTCTCTACTTTGTAACCCCTTCGTCTGAAGCTGGACGAAGGGTCAAGTCTACTAAAATTTACTTTAACATTGGCGCCATCTGTGGGACCTTGTTGTTAATCAGCGACAGATTCTAGGAAAACATGGAAAAAGTGTCTCAAGATCAGCCTGAGGAAGGAATAGCCCAATCTGTCTCCCAAGAATCTGCTGAAGACACAGGGCCACCCCCGATTTTCACCCCAGGAGCAAACGAACAAGTAAGCCCAATCACGCCGGAGTTTGTGAGCAAAAACTTTGACAGCCTAAAAGCCATGATGAGCAAACACGCTCAGAAGGAAAGGAGGAGAGGGAACCCCGTTGAACTCTCTTATGGGGATGCTGAAGACATGGAACAGGAGGAGAACTCCGTCCCAGACACCCATTCGAATCAGGATCGTATATTGAGGTCTAGGAGGACCTTCTATAGGGAACCATCGACCCTAGCACCCAATATTAGGCAGGAGGGAGCGTTTGCTAGTCTCCTTAACGCCCAACACTTGAATGGAGCTCATCGCCCCGAGACCGGAATGTTTAACTTTGGTATGTCGCGTCCGCAGACACAATTTCCACAATACCAGCCTGTGCAGCCTCCTCCGTATCAGCCTGTACAGCCTCCTCCGTATCAGCTTGTGCAACCCCCACAGTTCAACCAACAGCTATATGGGCCAACGCCCCATGTGGGAGACCCACCCTTTGTGTGGCAAACACCCCGCCTATCGGCTCCCGAAATGGATGACTTATCCAAACCCTACCAGAGGTCAAAGGACACTAAGTTCACCAAGCGTATAGCGAACTTCAAGTTTCCCCCCAGGATCAAGATGCCAACGAACGTTAAGACGTACGATGGATCACAGGATCCTGATGATCATCTTAGTATCTTCTCCGGGGCCGCAGAAGTGGAACAGTGGTCCATGCCGGTGTGGTGCCACATGTTCATTCAAACTCTCTTAGGATCGGCCCGGCTCTGGTACGACAGCCTCCCCACAGAATCCGTGGACAGTTTTGAAGACCTGCAACACAAGTTTAAAAGTAACTTCATGCAGCTACGCAGATGTGAGAGAAGGGCGGTGGAGATGCACAACATTAAACAGAAGGAACACGAGAGTCTCAGAGCCTTCATAGAACGCTTTAATAAGGGAAGCTTAGAGATCAAAGGCGCTACGGAGGATATGCGCGTCTCCGGTTTCATGCATGCTATAAAAAACACTCAGCTCATAGAGGCTTTGAATAATAAGATTCCTGATACCGTAGATGAGATGATGACGCGGGTCAGGGATTTCATTAGGGGAAAGGAGGCAGCTAACCTTAGCAGGGAAGCTAGTTCTAGTAAGACCAACAGGGAGGACCGAAGTGGAAAATCTGGAAATCACACTCGGACGGACGGACCGGGACCACAACGAAACGAAGGGAAGCAGCCAGAACAGCGCAACCGAAGTCCATACCCTAACCCTTACACACCCAATGTGTCCACCGACTACCGGCGAAAGGAGGTATATACAGCGCTCACAAAGACCCCCTGTGAGATCCTTTCAACAGAAGAAGTGGGAAAAAACTTTACCGCCCCTCATCCGATGATAGAAAATCCGGAGAGAAAACAGTCCGACAAATTTTGCGAGTTCCATCTGGACCATGGGCATAATACTAACGACTGCTATCACTTAAAGAGGAAAATTGAGGAGGCGGTCAAGTCTGGAGAACTCGCGCATCTGATCAAGGATATAAAAAAGGGAGTGACACAAGGTAACAAAACCAGCCGTAGGTCGAAAGACGATGGCTCTCAGGGGAACAGAACCCGAGCCGTTAACATGATAAGAAGAGACCCACAGTCCCTAAAAAGAAAGGAGTCTGACCCAACGTGGATGGACCAAGAAATAGCCTTTCCCCCCAGTAGTGAATGTTGTCTCACCTTAGACCCCATCATAATAGAGGGGTGGATAGGAAATACCGTTGTTCCAAAGGTATATGTAGACACTGGAAGCTCCACCGAAGTCATTTATGAACATTTCTTCCGGAAGTTTCGAAGGTCCGTTCAAGCGCGTATGAGAAGACCGGTATCGGCACTCCAGGGGTTTGATAATGAAATGATGTGGCCGATGGGAGAAATAACCCTACCCCTAACACTTGGGGAATACCCCTGCATGAGGACAGAATGGATGAGCTTCGCAGTGGTCCAAACGCCAGCCCCGTTCGACATCATCCTCGGTAGGCCAGGGTTATATCAGTTGGGAGCGATACCATCGCCCTACCATGGATTGATGAAGTTCCCCACTCCTCATGGTATTGCTACAGTGTGTACCAAGAGGCAGAGGGAGAAGTGGTGTATCTCGGTGAAAAAAACGGATAGCCCACAAGGGACGGCCCCTGGTCAGGAAGAAAAACTCGTCGTTAATCCCGGATTCCCGGAGCAGACGGTTACCATAGGAGCGCACTTGTCACGACCTTGCAAAGAGAAATTATTCACACTGCTCAGTAGCAACATGGACGTGTTCGCATGGAAACCCTGCGATATAACAGGGATACCGAGGGGAATAGCAGAATATCGGTTAAAAACCTACCCCAGCGTAGAACCGATCAGGCAGAAGAAGAAAGCAATGACCCCGGAGCGTAGTCAGATCATTAGAGAAGAGGTGAGTAAGCTCAGGGAGGCAGGGATCCTTCGAGAGGCGAGGTGTCCAACTTGGGTTGCTAACCCAACATACGTCGAAAATGGGAATCATCGCTGGAAAATGAGCATAGACTTTAAGAACATCAACAGAGCCTGTCCGAAAGATAACTACCCGCTACCCGGGGTAGATTGGAAGATTGATTCCCTAGTAGGCTACAGGTACAAGTGCTTTTTAGATACCTACAAGGGTTGTCACCAGATACAAATGGCACCAGAAGATGAAGATAAAACAGCATTCCACACAGACTTCGGCGTGTTCTGCTACCGGAGGATGCCTTTGGGGCTGAAAAATGCCGAAGCTGCCTACCAAAGATTGATCGATAGAGCTTTCGGAAATCAAATAGGTAGAAACCTAGAGGCCTACGTGGATAATCTTATCATCAAGAGTCATAGAGAAGAAGACATGATCTACGACATCGATGAAACTTTCCGAAAATTGAGGAACATTAACATGAAGCTAAATCCGAGAGAATGTGCATTTGGTGTAATAGAGGGGAGGTTTTTAGGGCACCTGATAACCGAAAAAGGAATCAAAGCTTGCCCCGACAAAATAAAAGTAATCACAGAGATTAAATCTCCAGAGACACCAGAGGAAGTACAGAGTCTCAATAAAGGATTGGCCGGTTTAAGTCGACACCTCTCAAAGTTGGCCGAACGCTCGCTCCCCTTTTTAGAAACATTGAAGAAAAGAGTCGATAAGACGGATTTTGTCTGGACGACCGAAGCGGAAGATGCCCTCCAAGAACTAAAGCAATCCTTAAACCAGCTGCCGATCCTCGCAGCCCCGAGCGAAGGTAGGGAGTTATTCGTGTATCTGGCAATTTCCAACAACACGATAAGTGCAGTACTGACAACAGAAGAAAAGGGAAGGCATAGGCCTGTGTATTTTGTAAGCAACACTTTAAGAGCAGTGGAGGTAAAGTATCCACCCAAGGAAAAACTAGCGTTGACCCTCGTGCACACGTCCAGGCGTTTGCCCCGGTACTTCCAAAAATACCCAATAGTGGTCATGACTGAACTACCCATCGAAGGTATGCTCACAACGACGGCCGGATCGGGAAGGTTGGCAAGATGGGCCAAGGAGTTGGAAGGCTATTCAATCGAGTTTAGGCCCAGACAGTCCATGAGAGGACAGATACCGGCGGATTTCATCGCCGAGATACCGATGCTCTTCCCCACGCCTACAAACGGCCAGAAGGAAGGAAGGATAGAATCATCATCCCAGACACATAAAGACAACTTACAATCTCTCTACATTGATGGACCACCCCCCGGATATGGCAAGGCAGCCTATTAAGGATACGTTATGTCTAAAATTGTAAAAGGTAATTACCTTTATTAGGATGTGATGATTGTAAGCTTTCATATTATATCAAGTATATACCGGCTCTCGAATAGAGACGGAAATTTTCACACCCACTAGTCTGAATGCATATCCTAGTGAAGATATATATAAAAAAAAAAAGAGAGTCTAAGTACTCTTCTGGGAAGGACGCTTCCCAGCCTAACAACCATATATACGTATATGACGAAATAAATACAAAAGAAAGAAGAAGGAAGTAACTAATAGAAATATGGGGAAAAACGCGCGCCTTGGCGCTAATACATTAAACACACAGTACACAAAACAGTGGAAATAAGTGTCTAAAAAGTCACACAGATTACAAAGAGAAAGCTACATATAATACCAAGCATAAAAGAAAATCACTCGATAGAGGTTCTAGCTTTTTCAAATCCTCCACCGATAGCTCATGACTTTGACTAAGTACTTCCAAGTAAGGGAAGGAAGGGTGACGCATGCGCTCAAGAACTTCATCCAGCTTGGCTTCAGAATTAGGGTCAAAGTTGGGAGTGGCTTGAAGGGGGAGATTCAAACGTGCCTGACGGAAGCCGTTGCGTACTCCAAGAGTGTATCCAGTTGCAGAAAACAAGGTGGCAAGTTCCCCATAAGGTGCGCTGAACTCAGGGCTCTGGTGAAGCTTTTCCACAAAAAACTTAATGCCATCCTTAACCAGCCACGTAGCTTTTTCCCTTAATCTGGCGTTCTCAACTAGAAGCCTTCGATTCTCATCCTCCAATGTGATCGCCCCTTCCGAAGCATCACCAGCGGTAACCCTCTCACCGTCAATAGCTACACCAGCTGTAGCCTTCTCATCACTAACCTCTAACAACTTCACTTTTCCAACCAAACCTTCCCATTCAGCAATGGAAACTAGTTTCATGCCTGAATCCGCAGCCATGGAAGACTGCCCTATCACAGGTTCACTGTTTACCTCCTGCAAATCACGAACAAGGTTCTCAAGATCCCTAACCCGACGAAGGGACTCAGCATGTTTCCTTAAACCATGTACCGCCCTGTGGAGTTGGACCCTGGTACGTTTCCGAAGCTTCACATTCTCCTTTTCCAAGTTCTTAACTTTAGCCTTCAAGGTCGACACACGACCTTTCTCCTGGGTAAGAGACCCCTCAAGTTGCACAACACTATTCCGAGAGGCCACAAAACGGCCACGAGTTTCGGTACCCGCTACTGCCAACTGGGCCAGTAACACATTAAAATGCTCAACCAGGGCCTCATCAGGAAAACCCCTCCAACGAATAGATTCGGCAGGGGTAGCAAAATAGTTCAACATGTCTTGACAAACATGGGGATCAAACATCTCGCTGTTGCACTTAACCCCCCACCCTGGCAAGTATCGGGATGAAGAGGGACCTTCCCTGTCACTTGGCGAGCGAGGCGCATAGGAACCTCCGGCTTCAGCGTCAAAAGAGTTAACCGGCGCACTCTCCACTTTCTCCTCCTTGTTAGCACTATTACCTCGGCTACCTGAGAAAATAGGCTTCCCAACATCTGACTCATCCGAAGAAGAAAGAGACAGAGGATGAGAAGAGGTGGCCCGCTGAGCAGAAGGAACATTCATCTTAAAGCCGGCACTGTGAAAAGAGGGATCTGCCGCGCACACAAAGGATACATTAACAAAAAAAAAAAAAAAAAAAAAAAAAAAAAAAAGTCTACCATTAGCAAGAGAAAGCCTTCTCCGTTTAACTCTGGTACCGGGACCTCCGGACAGCATCTCTGACATAGGTGAAAAGACAGACGGAGGAGGAGGGTCAACCACCAAGGCCGGTACCCCAGATATCAAGGAACGCACTTCAGTGGAAGGAAAGACGAAGTTCCCAACACCCTGATCCAAGATAGGAACAATATCCTCTCCCAAGGGAACCACGGGGAAGGAAACCCCAGTCAAAGTGTCAAGCTTCAAGTAGTCCAGCAAAGATATGGCTATAAGATATACATAACAAAGGAATCAGACATTCGTCCACCAAAAAAAAAAAAAAAAATATAATAAGCTTACGAGCGCCATTAAATTGGATGGAAGGATTGAGATTTAAAGGAGCCCAATAGCGGCTCACACCACCCAAAACCAATACAGCCTCGACATGAGTCCGAACTGGAATCTTGTTTACAGAAATCAATTGACAACGTTCAGTTTCTTCTTCGGCAAGGGCAGGAGGGGGATCAGGAATGGCACCGGCCAGAATGGGTCTCCAATGCATCAGTATGGGCGCAACCGAAGCATCTAGCCAGAAGAACTTGTCCTTCCACTGCTTCACACTAACGGGCGCTGGGCTAAAACATTCCCACCCCCCGTTCTCCACCCTTGGCCGACACTCCACGGTAAACCAGTCCCCGGAACGAATTAACCTAAAAAAGCTTCTCCAAAGGTTTAAAGTGGCGGGAAAACCCAGGGCGTTACACAGCAACTCAAAATTCGTCATCCTCAGAACTCCCATTGGATTCATCTGGATCGAACACAGTTGATAGTATTCAATAACAGAGAGGAAGAAACGAGTAAAAGGGATTCGAACGTTAGAGGCATCGAAAAAGCGAGTATACATCGCTATGGAACCCTCAGGGCAATTGGTAACGATAGAGTTATCAGGAGGATTGCAAGGACGCCATTCCATTTTCAACCCAAACTCAGTGATGAAATCAGCGAAAGAAACTGGCGTGACGGCACAGCGAGTAGTTAACATATCATTTTTACCCATAATCGGCGAAATCAAAAACAAGAAAAGCAGTGGATACGAATTATATAAGGGAAGAAATAAAGGGGTAATGAAAATAAGGGGATTAAAGAGTATTTATAGGAAAATTAATACCGCCTCAAATCAATCAATCATTCCCTCCCGTCAAATCAGAAGCATTAATGGCTAACAGGTAATAATGATCCTTTAAATACGAGTAGCAACGTCAGACAATGATAGTCTAGGGAAGATTCGATCAGAAGTAGGTCCCCACTCTCACACTCACTTCCCTAGGCTAGGGGGGGAGATGTTGGGATAGGGTACCACTCAATCCCTATACCTTCGTCCGGATACATACCGATGATATTGAGCGCATCGGAATAGAAGGAACGGCAAGACGAAGGCACACAGGAAAGGTCCCGGAAACAAGAACATTGAAGAGAGTGCAGCATTAAATGCGGACAAGACAGAGGGATGGTGGCATTTAATGAAGAGGAGCGTGGGAGACAAAGCGCCGCCCACGCGCTTCTTCATTAAATAACGGTCACAGTCAACAGAATGGTGTGAAGTAAAGGCGGCCACGTTACTGACACGTATGAAAAGACTGATGAGACGGACCGGTCCGACTGGACGTATCCTCCGGGTATTAACCGAAGGGATTCTATATAAGGACAACCTAAAGAAATTAATGACTCAAGTGCATCCTAAAAGAAACACCTTTACTCCTGATCATAAAGCCTCTTAGTTTGAACATTCCTTGCATTCAATACTCAATCATTTGTATCATTGAATGCTTTGTAAACCTATTTAATAGCACACGAATTCTCTACTTTGTAACCCCTTCGTCTGAAGCTGGACGAAGGGTCAAGTCTACTAAAATTTACTTTAACATTCATGAAGTACTACAACGGTTCACATATGTATAAAGAACTTCCATGTTTTACAAACACAATCAAACACAAACAGTTAACAAAAACATATTCTATACCAAGTCTTTTACAACAAATAGAACCAAGACACAACAGTAATAGCTTTAAATATGATCCAGATTCGCTCACCTTATATGATATTCATAAACTCGGCAACTACACAAGCACCATTTATTTCATTTTAAAATTGAAAATTTTCTTCGCAAAAATTTTGAAGACTCCATATCTCCGTCCCTTTTTTACATGACATGGGCAGTTTCAACATCAATATATCCATAAGGGGTTCTTGAATCTATTAGAAATAGCTTCTTATTTTAAAAAATGAAAACCTTTAATCTACGCGGATCTTCTAAAAATTTATATCATGTTAGTGCCTACCTTGGTCGTATTTCCTGGATCCACAACTGTCATCACGAGCTATAAACTGTCTTGATTTGCCACCTCATTTTGAGAATCTTCGGTTATGTCTTGATTGATTTCTCCAGAAACAGAGCAAACATTTCTGGGATATCAGTTTGTTCGTATCAGCCAAACTGGAAACGACAATAGTGAATGTGGTTTCACCAACCTAGTCAGATTCACACTCGAGAAGTTGTGGCTCGAATGCAACCTTATTCAGGACATCTCAAGAAACTCAACACATCGATATAATTCTTTTCGTTTGGACACAATATTATCAATAGAAATAATATTGAGTCAAGAAAGTCAAACAAAAAGTTGTAGAAACTCTTGATCAATAAAATTATGTTCAATCATTTTGTAATGATATGATTCAATAAACCAAACGGTGTTATATACTAAGTTACAAAAAAGGGCAAACGATGTCCAACTCAGGCGAATTGAACATGGGAATTTTCAAAACGTATATTTTGTTTTACTCGCTAACCAGCTACCCTACTCACACGACCGGCTCATTCTGCCACAGTGCCACCTCCTAAACTTGTTGATTGTAAAAAGACATAAACCCTTTGCAAAATCTAGCCCGCGCACATAATTCTGTAATAAATCTTAGAAGATGAACAAATACAAGTTTATACCTAAAATTTGTAGTTAAATATGTAGTAAACTCGAAAAGTCAACATCTTGTAATGTGAGTGCACCAACATATAGTTGGCTTATATGATCCGGGCATAACGGTACACACTTCCTATCAAAAACCCCATGAACAACAGCCATCCCCGACACCCACGATTTCTTATCTGTGGGATCCAAGTTCAAATCTTTATGCAATAACCGAATTCGATACACAATTGTATCAAAACTCTGACAAAAATGAGCACCACATCGATACAAAGGCTCGTCAGAAGCTAATCTAGTCAACAACAAAGTCAAAGCTCCGTCCACAGGCTTCGCGTCAGCAAGATTCTTATCTCCCATCATTTTAATCTCTCTTTCAGTAGGGAAATGAAACTCTTCATTTCCATTAACATCAAAAACTCGTAAATCTTTAGTGTAATGTTTCATAGCTTCACGTTTAGTTGATTCATGTTTTTCAGCTAAAGTTAATATACAAGAGAACCGCATATGATAACTGACAACAGTTTTCACAATCTTGAAATTGTGAGAACAACAGAAGTAATCAAGCCATCTATTTCCAACACCAGTGTACCATTTTATTATATCGACATCTTCTAGAACCATGAGTGCACCGATTGGTCTAGGACGGCCCATGTCATTGGTGAACCCGGCTAACCTAACTGCTTTTCTAACAAGTTGTTCAGGTGTATCAACTTTTATACAAAGTTGGGTCAAATCTTTGACCGTTCTTTCTGTGTATTTCCGTTCTTCTTCTTCTTCTGCCTTAATTTGTCTATCCTCTAACTCTTTTCTAGCTTTCATCGGCTTCAAATACTTATCAACTTGTTCTTGGAATTTGTCGTAAGATTCTACAAGTTCTAAAGGAAGTTGATCTCTAATTCTTTTTAAAGATAAAAAATCACCACCAGAAAGCTTTCGATACCATGCTGCACGTTCTTCAATAGAATTCAAAAACTCATCAACCGCTTCACGACCCCAAGTTTCAAAAATCTCCTTCACTTCTTTATCAATTTGGAAATCAAATTTGAACCCGTTGCTTGTATTTAACTTCTTATAAACATGACTAAAGATTTTCATGGCTATTTTTTTCCTATTTGTTTCTCTCCTATTTCTAAGTTCTTGAAGTCTAACTTCTTTTTGTCTTAAATACTTCTTTCTCGCCCTAATCGCCTTCTCAGACATCGGCGGATGCAAAACTGACGGTGTTACCGCCCGAATATCCATACCCAAAAAGTTAATTTCCTCAGAAACCGCACTATGAACGACCGTTTTCGCTTTATCTATATCCAACACCAAATTCTTTTCCAAAAACTGTACAACCAAATTCTTCAATTTTACCGTTAAACCCTTCGACCCAGACGTAATCACAAGTATTTCATCTAAATACCTAACAGCATAAACCTTCAACGGCTTATAAAAAACCCGACCACCGTCACCATTCTCATCCTCCAATCTACTCTTCACATTCTCCTTATTAATCAAAAGACGCAACTCTTGCAACTTTTGATCAAACACGTTCAAGTAAATATTAATCAACATCGAACTCAACCTACATTCTTGCGGAAACCCTCTCCCTAAATAACACCCACCCAACTCAGCACGTACCACATCAAATTCAATCAATCTCTTAATCACATCAATAAAGTCGTCATCTTTAACCTTCTCTTCAAGAATCAAACATAACTTATTCACATTCTCCAACCCAAATAACGTTTTTTCATTAAACGAAACAGCAAACCACCACGAAGGGTTTTCCACATTGTTCTTTAAGTAACGTATCGCGGTATGTCTACCCATCCCAACTCGTCCACCGTAACTAAACGTTACGAAACGATCATCGTATATAACTTCTAACACCATTCTAATGGATTCTATCAAAACCTTAAGTTTCAAATTAGGACAAATAAAAGAACACCCGCCTTCATTTGTTTCATTTGTTAGTTTAACTATACACGAAGCGAAATCGAACCTGTTTTCGGAGAGTTCTATTGCCATGGTGGTAACTGAGAAGAAATTGGTGGAAAGGTAGTCCATGGTGGGCGGTGGCGGCGCGTGGGAGAGGTTTTTAACGGCGGTGAGGAGGACGGAGGGGGAAGAGATGACATTTTTGATGAGGTTTGTGAATTTGGTGGTGTGGTATTGAGAAAGGATTAGGGTTTTGAGTTGGGGTTTTGTTAAGGGTTGTGGGGTGGTGGATTGTGGTGGTTCCGGTGGTGGGGTAGTGGTGGGTAGTGTGGAGAGGTGGCTTGCCGGAGAGGGGAGATGACGGAGTGTAGCGGTGGTGGTTCGCCGGAAATTTGATAGCATTGAACTCAGCTAACCGGTAAGTAGCAATCTTTGGTTAAATCAACTAATATAAACCCGAATTAACGGGTGTTTGTTTGCGCTTATTATTTTGGATTATGTTTTATAAGTTCGGATTTTTTATGTAACTGTTTATGGGCTTATTACTATTTATTATTACAAATATAGACCTATTCTAAATCCAAAAGAAAATGATGTATTTAAATTTTACAAACTCATTCTCGAACTCATACCTATAATTCCCTTTCGCACACCAAACACCCAAAGCTCAATAGTATACACAAGAAGAATGTTTGTTGTTATATGTGAGGTACTGAGGTTCAGGGGTTAGTGGGCTTTATCATCGGTTTTAACTTTTCTTTTAAAACGAGTTTTTTTTCTACCAGATCTAAGTACGTGAAAATGGAAAATGCTAAATATAGCCCCAACGCTATGGTTAAGAGTTGGCTATAGTACATGTAGCTTAAGCATGTAGTTAACAAATTCCCTGAAGCAACCTGTTCGATTTAGGCGCCATAAATTATATATTCTCTCGTGTTACTGGAGGTGTTTAGAACTAACTCGTTAACATGTGTGTACATAATTTCATAATTTCTTATGCTCTTTTATTCTATATGTAATTCAGTAATAACTAATTACATGTTGTACTTGAAAACAATGTAAAGCTGTTGGTTGATAATAACTATGTCCAAAATTGTTTCATGTTTTGGAGTATACGAAGATATTATTAACGGTAGCTATCAAACGTTGTTATGATCATTGAATATCACAAAGCAAGAACAAGACATATGATGGAATATGATTTATTAACTAGTGAAACACGGAAGGGAATTGGACTACGAAAAGCTTATGGATAGAATAAGCACATTATCTAGCAAGCTGATCGTTTTGATCAGCCTGGCACTTATACTGGCCATAGCCAACGCGGGTACTAATACAGTCCCTCCATTTGTATTAAAGAGCAAGAAATTATGCAACTCGTGCTCCAACTGTGATCACAGCACCAAAACATGTCCACCAAGCGATGCCTATCCTCACATGACTGCCTTTGACGACACACTCATAGCCGGTGCATTACAGTCTGACTATGTTGTTGCTACTGACAGAGGTGTGTACTCGGTACCCAATGTTGTGGGTGGTGAGTCTGCAAACTACAATGCCTATTTTGGATGGGAATCCACCTCTGGTTCAACTTCCGGCTATCATAGGTTTTTTTTTTTTTTTTTACCTTCGCACTCATAAACATATAGAAATTTATTAAAAGAAGATGAAGGATAACACAATCAAAAACATAAAAAAAGTTTCGTTTGAAAATGCAAGAAATTACAC
This sequence comes from Senecio squalidus, assembly GCA_910822075.1. NCBI lineage: Eukaryota > Viridiplantae > Streptophyta > Magnoliopsida > Asterales > Asteraceae > Senecio > Senecio squalidus. The sequence goes on along the minus strand of CAJVGC010000508.1, from coordinate 12,611,065 downwards.
AAATTTAGGAAGAGTGGGGAAATTGGGTGTAAAACTTTGATCTCGACACTTGTAGACGTGTTACATGCTTTTGCACCCCTATAAATATAAATGCGAACATTTTTCTCAAAAACTAAGCTAACCTTGTTTAAATTTCTATGTTTTACACATTTTCTATGTTGAGTAGAAAAAGTGTGTGCAACATATAGCATCCATTACAATTTATTATCGTGATCTTGATGATAAATGAATATGTGGAGGACACAGGTTCAGTAACTACATGGATAAATGCTCGGGAGAAAACTACCTCACAGTAAACAAGCATGGCCAAGTTCTCCTCAGGTCGTTGACTTCTTTGGAAAGCTTGGCCTTTGCAGATTGGAAATCGATTAGCCCGCCCAAGCACCTTAACCACAGGGAGTTCAGATTTTGGGTCTCTCGTGGAACTGGAAAATGTCTCACGGTGTTTGGAGGGAATACAAAGAAACGCAAAGTAGGTGTAGCTGATTGCAAGTTTGATGGAGCAAACAAAGGCCAACTGTTTGCCTTTCGCTTTCATTATCACAACTCGTTTTGTTGTTGTGGTCGCCATAATCAATAAGTTTCTTTGACAGTAAAAGAAACTGATAAGTACATCTTATCAGTACTGAAATAAGAATGTCGAAACTTCACTGGTCACTATGAAAATTATGTTGTACCATTAATCAATAAGGCTCTTCTTGCGAAACAAATCAAGGATCATATTTAGTACTGCAATAATATTTTGAAAATTAAACACATTTACAAGGTTTGGAAAGAGTCTACTGTTTCACTGCTCTTTTTCTTATGGCCCCCGATCAAGAGTGTCGAGGGTTGAGCGTCCTTATCTTGCAATTCCTAGTTTTCCGTATATGGCTTAGCCTGGATAAAGTAAACCACCCAAATCGGTATGTTGTTAATTTGTTGCTTACATTTATTAGTTGGAGGTGACCGTAATAAGCCCGTATGAGGTTCATTCCTAAAGTGTACGACAGTAGGACGAGTAACACATACATTTATATCTAAGATTTGAAATTTATTATGTTCCAATGTAGCGTAAACCAGTCAATGATTTTTACACTTGTGTACCAACATTTTCAATACTCACATCCATGATTATATCTTATATAAATATAATTTGTTTATGCTAATAACCCTTTTTAAAATTTTAGTATTAGTCTCCACATAGTTTACCCTGTAGTACCATTAAAAAAACTTTGGAAATATGTAGGTTAACAGTAACACGAAAATGTAAAACAGAAGTCATGCGTTAAGATCTCGGCCATGGGTCATAATGTCATATATCGACTATGGTAAGTTAAATCCAGCGCGGGCGTGGTACCAACGACCCATGGCATCACTAAAACGAGGCATCAAATTTTTTGTCTAAACTTTTTTTTAACAGGTTCATTAGTGTAGTAACGTAGTTTGTATAAGCCCAACTAATTAAACTATTAAACAACATAAGCCCAAATGCCCAAGGAACCAGAAGCTCCGAATTTAGAGTTTGAAGAAGTTTGTTGTAGGTAGCTGAAGAAGTTAAGAGTCTGATATCGAATAAGTTAACTAGAGATTTATATCGTTTTTGCTCAATATATGAATTTAGGTTATGTTAGAGCATATAATTCGAAATTTATGTTCATAGCTTGTAACATTTTCTTAAATGAATTTGATATTAGATAGCTTGACTAGGTTTAAAAGTAATATCTTGTTTGTCTACAAATTCGGTATGGGCATCTTTAAGTTGATCTCTTCCGACATCAAAAGCTCAAGGCCGAACCTCAATAATTATAATCATAATATATCAATATGATAAACATAGTTACAAAATTAAAAAAATATTAAAACGTTTTGGACTTTTCCATTGTTTAGATGAGGCCGAAACCAAATTTTCAACAAATCGGTTAATGGTGGGTAGTTGTCGAATATGGAAAACTAACAAATTCATTCATAAATTGAATAAATGCTAAAATGTGATTTTTAAGTTAACATTTTTATTTATCCAAGAACCATTCACAAAGATTCCTTTTTGTTATGATAACAATAAAGTGAAGGTTGTAATTAATTATTGCAATTGCAATGTTAATGATCCTTTTAAATTTAATGTTGCAAGTTAACTGATCCAAATAAATTAACTAGACTTTTTATATAATTAAAAACTTCAACTTTTAGCCTTCAGCTACAACTTTTAGCCTTCAACTATAACTTATAGCTACAACTCCTAGCCCAAATTACGCCAAACATACCCTATGTATTTGATACATATTTTTACTATTCAATAGTCTATTTAATTCAAAGTTATACCGTAATTAAAACTATATTAATTTTCAACAACCTTTTAACTACTTTTTCATTTTTATTGGTCTAATATATAACAGCAAAGTTAAATTTCAATACTCAATAAAAAAAAAAAAAGTAAAAAAATAATCAAGAATATAATTTCCAATTAATTTTTTCTCAGAAAATCTAACAATTACACAGTAGCAGTAGTATAATTGTTTTGTTGTTCCTGCATGTCCATCATAAGAGTAAAGTCCTGGAAACATACAAACCCATCTCCATTTTTATCAACATTTCGAATCATACGTTTACAATCTTCTAACGTACACTCTCTATCTCCAATAGCTTTAAAAACATGAAACAATTCGTCCGGTGTTATGGTCCCGTCACCATCGTTATCAAAAAACTCAAACGCGTCTTTTAATTCACCTTCACTTAACGGTTGACCAAAACCCGCACTTATTAAACCAAACTCCGTTAAATCTATGTTACCATCACCTTTACTATCTATTTCATTTAACATTAAATTAATCTCCGCTTCGGATCCGGATCCTATTTTTAATAAAAGAGACTCCAGTTCGGACCTGGAGATTTTTCCGTCTTTGTCAGTATCGATTATTTGAAACGCTTGAAGGAGGTCGTATTGCAGCTTGTTGGAGGTGTCGGAGTCGTGTAAGACGCTTGTCGGAGTTGTGTGACCAGTTTTTGAGGACGAGGAATTGGAAGAGGATGAGTGTGATCTGGAGACGGATTTTTTCGATTTGAAGAGGTTTTTTGGGTTCATTTTTCCCGGGATTTTCATGGTTTTGAACTGAGACAAAGGAATGAAACAACAAGAAAAAAAGGTTAGCGACACAGCTTGTTGCACGCTTGACTTCTGCCGCTTTATAAATTATTATATTGAAATTATACAAGAAAAGAAAGACGATGATAATGGAGGATTGGATGATGGAAAGGAGAAGGAAGGAGGGGTGGTTATATGGAGATGGAAAAGCATGGTGAGAGTGAGGTTCCAGGAAGGTTCGTTATGAAGATGGAAATTCACTATTTATTGGTTTGGTTTGCTTTTAATAAAGGATTTATAGTGTTAATTATTGTTTAAGTTATTTATGTCAGGAAAAACAAAATTGTCATAAAAGCTACATAAATTTAGGGTGTGCTTGGTTGGGGTTAATGGAGGTTAATCAATGGTAATGATAATCATTGATAGTGCTTGGTTTGTCATTAGGTAATCAATCATTGTCCACTATATCCATTAATAGACAATAAACCATTACTCAATAAAACGAGGATAATAAAAGTGGGGTAATGATTAACCCCTCTTTCATTGCTTTTCCTATTCCCTTTCCCATTCCTCGCTTTGAAACAACCGCTTATTATTCAATAATAGTATTATTCTACTATTGTAAAAGTTGTTTGGAATTATCTACTTTGTTTATCTCTTTCTATTTAAACGGCTATGTTAATAATTTAGATTGATATTTAATTAGATATTATATAACTCACAAATCTTATATCAAAATTAGTTATCTTCTAATATTTATCAATTAGATTATTGTCCGATAATAATGCAGAAAAAAATAAAATCGTAAATCGTAAATTTTATTTTTATATAGATTTCGATTTATTATGAAAAAATAATGTTATATGTATAATAATATATATAGTTTTACGTTTATACACATTATTATAGTTATAATAACATATACACTTTTACGTTTATACACATGTTTTGATATTTTGTATTAAGAGATTTTAGAATAATAATAAGTTAAATCATAGTCCAAATTGAACGATTATATAAATAAATTATAGTTATGTTTTTTATTTTAGTAAAGATTGAATAAAAGAGAGAATATAATTATGTATTGTAAAATGATGTAAAATAAAAATAATTTTTAATGACATCATCAATCTGATCTAACGGTTGTCATCAATAAAGTTAACTTATTAAAGGGATCTTCATTCACCATGTGTCATTTAAGATCACTTTTTTATTAAAGATTAAAGATATATGAAATCTCAAAGGAATTGATATGTTAAAAGTGATTAAGGATTTATGTTATATTAAATGCGTTAAGGGTTTATGTTGAACTCTTATGATCAAATTCAACTTAATATTAGTTACCTTTCGTGTTCATAGTTAAAGTGGACATATTGTGTGACAAAACAATAAAATTGTTTGATTAACTTAGTGTTTGAATTTCAAAATATTTTAGTCAACTTAAAAAAATTAGGTAGTCAAGTAGTTGATTTAAAGAGTTTAGATACCAAAATGAACACACACGAAACAAATTCATTACATAAAATCAACATTCTAAAAAGGGAAAAATGCCAGAAAAGGTAACATAAAATACAAATTTTGACAATTGGGGGTACGTAAAAAAAATTAGAACCAAAAAGGATTATAAAATCTAATTTGTTTCAAAAAAGGATTATAAAATCTAATTTGTTTTAAAAGGGGATTATAAAATCTCATTTGTTTTAAAAGAGGATTTTCGAAAATTATTAATCGTTAAAACGAAGTTTCAAGCCTAAATTTTTAAGATATGATTAAAACTCTTTTTGAAAATTTGATTTTCTCTAATTCCTCGTGACTTTTAGAAAAAAACGAGACGCGATATTTAATGTTTTACATGTTGAAAACAAGTTAAAAACTTAACTTTCGCAAATAATCCTTTATTATGCCAAATTCGATTTTCTAATCCTTTTTTGTTCCAAATTTTTTTACATACCCTCAAATGTCAAAATGTGGATTTTATGTTACCTTTTTTGGCATTTTTGCCTTCTAAAAAAGTAAGTTATATTTTAACGACTTTAACCCGTTTTTTTCATTATTAGTTTAATATATTTGTTTTTGTACAAAATACTCATGTTTAAGTGAAACGTATCGTTCACATGTGCTATTCAATTTGGATAGCAAGAAGTAAAGCCACTTTCAATGATAGATATGTTTGTTTGTGATAAAACGTAAATTGTTTCAATGAAAGTAATATGTTTGTTCATCCGTTTATTACCATGTCATCAATATATGAACAAAATATGGTAGATCTGCATCCAACTATAGCGTTAACTTCATCCCTTGTAGTGAACATAGTAAATAAAAACTATTTGATGATGACAACAAACGACTTTTAACCCCTACCTCATCGTACATAAACCAACATCGATTAGGACTCGACTCCAAATCACCCATCCGCCGCATGAACACTTCTCCGACAAAAGACACAAACACAACTAATGACGTATCTAATCGTAAGAACGTTTATTCACAATAATCACTGACAAACATATTACTTTCATTGAAACTATTTGATGATAACAACAAAAGACACTTCTCCCATTTTGTTATGATTTAATACATGTTTTCAAAGATTATAAACATAAACTCTTTTGTCACGCGTCTCTCGAGTTATATATAACTTACCTTCATTATGTTAGTAGTATAGAGTATTTGGAGTAGAAATCAATATATTTACTTTCATTTATAACCGGTGTTACAAACCATGTTAACAAATGACATATTTAAAAAGGATAAAATGTGTCATTTGATTGTCGCATCATATTCACTACATGCACCACAACTATCAAAGAACTCTCGTTCACCCGTTGCTCGATATTTGGTATGTACATATCAAAATTACATCTAATTATATAAAACGATTAGGTTTCAACACCAATCAACCCAAAAAAAATACTAACGTCCTTAACTATAATTTTCAACAAAACAAAAAAAGCTTCTTAGTATATTTAGGGACTCAATTTTTTTTTCTATACATGCTATTCAAATCAGGGATCCGACCATTCATTTGTATCAACACAATAAGCCAATAAGCATCCCAAATATGCTTATCGGAACACCCTTTAATTAAACAAATCAACAAAACTTAAGTAGTAAAAAAAATTATATTTCAGATACACATATAAATCTATGGCTATTATGAGAAAACTTTCTTTTCATATTGCCGTAACTAAATGATAACCTATTCAGGAATACACATAAACACAAGACGAGGCTTAGTCGTTATATTTTGGCAACACTACTTATAATTGTAGTACGAAGCTTCAACTACAGCTACAAGCTGCCACTACTAGTTAAAAAGAGTCGGTCATGTTTCTTTAACTCGTTCGTGAAATTTTTTAACTTTTTAGTAGTCGTTTATATGATTACATAAATATATAAGAACAAAAGTATCAATAAAGCAATTTAGGAGATATTTTTGATTCAAAACTCTTAAAAAATTTTCAGTCCAAATCATCATTTTAAATATAAAAGTTTAGGTGACCTCATATGATCAGAATTCATCTTCCTATGTTATTCTATCGGGTGGTGATAGAGACACCCCCCAAAAATTAAGTTTTGGTTATCGACACCCCTCAAGGGTCAAATCGGTAGTTTAAATTATGATTTTTTTTTTTTTTTTTTTTTTTTAATTATTATTTCATTAGTTATATATTTATTTAAATAAATTATTAAACGAAAACTTTTATTTATTTAGTTTTGATGAAAAAAATCAAAAAATTAAGACAAAATGTTATAAAAATATAAATGTTATTACCGGTTATGCGTGTGATATAAATATGATAACTTTCTTCACATCCACTTCTTGGTCAAATTCCACATATCTTTCACCCTTACGTCGCACATTCAGACGTGCTCTATTAGATGAATTTCATTCCCACTATGAAGGTTACTTGAAAATTATTGACGTTGAATGGTTAGAACAAATTCTTCACTCTTTGAGTTTCCCATATGCGTGTCCTGCACCACAGCCGCATTGGATGCTAATGCCGGATACAGGGTTTATGATTGCTTCAAAGTTCGACGTAATAGTTAATTTTTTAAGTCCCCAGGGCAGTATAACTTTTTTTCCGCTTTGGTCTGCTCCTCAGCATTTTTTAAGCATCACACTGGCACTCGTAAATGATAACCACTATGTCTCAGTGGAGTTACAAGGGGAATACCCAATGGCTCCGACTCATCCGCACTGGGTTTTGGGAAGATCCGACTGTGCTTCTGGATGGGAAACCTCATATGTTAATCGACAAAAAGTGTATCGTCAACTTAACCCTTCAACTTGTGATCCTGAAGGTGTTGATGTAGATGATTAGATAATCTAGTTTGTTATGTTCAATAACTTGTTATGTTTAATTATTTATGTATTTTGTTATGAGTAATGTTCATTTTATTAATATATTTATCTTAAATCTATATTTTTAATTTAAGATCTATATTTTTAATATTAATATAATAATAATAATAATAATAATAATATAAAATGAAAGGGGTAAAGATAGAGAGGAGGGCGGTGAGGTTATCCCTCCCCTATTCTATTTATAGTTACATTTAAAAATATCAAACAAAAAATAATATTTAAGAATCCTCATATTATTTTAATGATGATTTGACAAACCACCGAATAATTTCCATATCACAAGGACAGCAGTCCAGCACACGGTAAGAACACGGAGTATGACGTTATCAAACATTATACGATGAACATGTAAATTTGTACTTCGAGGGTCCAGGTTTACTTTGCACCCTCTACATTTCTTCATATTGCAAAATACCTCCTTACATTCCATAAATTCAAATTTAAAGCTCTCTGAGCACGAAGCCCTACTTCATAGTAGTGCGAGTTCACACGCGAGAGACAAATATATGTGTAACATTAACATAAGTTTAAGGTATATCAATGTCTTGTTTCATAATCAAAATTGGTGAAACCCTTTGACTCTAAACATTTATTTTTTTGTGTTGATCATGAGATCGGTTAATGGGAATGGGTACATTTAAAGGATGATACATTTTGTTTTCATCGAAGCCATACAATTTGGATGAGCGGTGACATGTCAAAATCGACTATTAATGGGTTTGAGAGATGTAACATGCAATTCTTCTACTTGTGAAACTTTGAAAATGAAATATTTTTATTAGCTAAAACTATAGTAACTGATTCACCATTGATCAATCATTATTTATAATTATTTATAGGAGGGGCGGAGCCAGGGTGAGACACAGTAAGCAGTTGTCCCCACTAAATATTTTTCGTAATATAAAATATAGTTATATTTATGACACTTTTTAAGTTTTTTCCCCATAAAATCTCAAAATCTGAACTTTGCCCCCACTTGAACTATAAATACTTACGTAATTGATAAATTCTCTTTTATTTGTCTCACGTGAAAAGTTGTCTGGCTTCGTCCCTGTTTATAAGCATAAATAATCATTGTTATGTAAATAAATGTAACGGAATATATTATTCGAGTGGATCCATAATCCAAACATTTAACTGATCACAAATATTGTCTATTTTTTTAATTCATATTTCAAAAATTTTCCTATCGATTATGAAACAACTCATAACATTCCTTAATAAATAGCAATTAAAAAAAACACTAAACATATACAATAAAACCCAAAAGATAGAAGAATGTCATTTTAACCCCCTAAACGACCCATAATGGCTAAAAACACATGTATTTCTATCAAAAGGGACTAATTAGCCGGTTTAACATTGACTATACTAATTTCGTCCAATTTTAAGCCGGCCAGAAAATAAAATTGACATTTTGAATGATGATTTTATCAAATCTCGATTACTACTAGAGATATATCATCATGACATCACATAAATACGTGGAGTAAGTCATTAATCTTATCCTCAACACAAAACCTAAGTGAATCCAAACATTTAGCAAACTACTATAATAGTATCATAGTATGTCGGTTGTTGAACTCATATATAAGAGTCGGAGGTATGACACAGTTGTTGCTCAACTCTTTATTGAATACTTTTCTTTAATACTATTATTAACTTTGGACTAACAACAATATTCATAACTTAATCTCCTGTTATGCATACATCCGCTTAAGTTTATTTTAATTCGATTTTACGTACATATAACCGCCACTAACCAGCCGCACATACAACGTTGTTATAATAAACTTTAATTAAAAACTAAAGTATGGAAATTTCCTCCATGATTACTTAAGTACTAAATATAGTTGTAATTGGGTAAGAAGAATTGACTTTGAATGGGTTATGAACACAAGTCACAATTTGTAACATAATAATAATAAGAGTTAATTACATAAAGAGTTAATTACATAATTGGTCCCTGTGTTTGTTCCAAAACAACGGGTCCAGTCCCTGGGTCGCAATTCCTTCGGACCCAGTCCCTGGACCCTATCTTTGGTTGCACGTTTGGTCCCTCCCACTAACAATCGTTAAAAAATCCCGTTAAATACATCACATGCCTGGCACGTGATGGGTAATAAGGTAATTCAAGCTTCAGTTTCTGCAAATATTCACCTTCTTGATTCAAACAAAACCCAGATGAAATTAAGAACAAGAACAAGAACATAAAAGAAAGAAAGTGTGACATTTTTGTGTTTTTTTCGAGTCGTTTAAAAAACCCAGCAAGAAAGATGTGAAATAAATATAACCCACTTCATGAAATTTGAAAAAAATGGATAAAAATTCAGTCTTTAATTGTTATTTTTGGTGAATAAAAAAGATAAAGGCTAAGTATTTATAGATATACAAGTGAGTGTATGTATATATACAAAAGCTGAAATCTTGCCGGAATCCCCTTGTCATAAAAGCTGCCTTAAGGTTGTTATGTTTCCGAGCACCGCCGGAATCTTGCCGGAGATTAAATTGTCAACTAAAGAAATTAGGGTTGAATTATGAGGAAGAGAAGATGGATATGTATAAAGGGGAAAAAAAAGAGGCGAAAATAGATGGTTCCAAAATCCCACAAAACTAACTCGATTCAAATCATACCCGTTTCATTTTCAAACAAAACCCAAAATCCAAATTATTTTGCAGATCAGCTAAAATAACTCACAATTAAAAAATACCCTTTTCAATTTAGACAAAACCCAACTGAAATAAGCTCAAGAACAGATGAAATTGCAATAAATTGGACCATATTCAATATTCCTTTTTAAGAAAAAGATGCTAGAAAACCCTAATGGGTGGATTTGGGGAGACAAGAAAGGAATCAGATCTAACAGGTTGGAAATGAAGCACTCCAAAATAAGCAGTTTCTTGATTATTAAGCTGAAGAACAATTTGGTTTGGATTTGTGAAGAACAATTTGGTTTGGGTTGAATTATGAGGAAGAGAAGATGGATATGTATAAAGGGGAAAAAAAAAAGAGACGAAATTACCTTATTACCCATCACGTGCCAGGCATGTGATGTATTTAACGGGATTTTTTAACGATTGTTAGTGGGAGGGACCAAACGTGCAACCAAAGATAGGGTCCAGGGACTGGGTCCGAAGGAATTGCGACCCAGGGACTGGACCCGTTGTTTTGGAACAAACACAGGGACCAATTATGTAATTAACTCTTACATAAATAATTCCTATGGTTTACTTTAAATTACGGATTTCGTCCCAGAATTTAAAATGTTACATAAATCATCCATTTTTTGAAACTAATTACGCTTTTCGTCCCTAATTTCTAACGGACATCCATTTTAGGGACGAAATGTGAAATTAGTTAGCGGTAATTTTAACGGACATCCATTTTAGGAACGAAAAGGGTAATTAGTTTCTAAAAATGAACGAATTATGCAACGTTTTAAATTTAGGGACGAAATCCGTAATTTTAAATAAACCATAGGGAGGATTTATCTAATTAACTCTAATAATAATAACAAGTGGGTGTCACTTGGCCACATGCACAATGCCGGACAATATTTTTGAAAATTGCTTTCCATGTCTCTATGTGCATGTTTAATGGACTTTGTCCTTCTAATAATTAAAATAATATTGCATCTTGTCCACATATATTTGTTTAAAAAGTTTTATAAAATGAGTCGACTTGGAAACATCAACACGGAGATCAAGCAACTTTTAATGTGAGGTAGGGAGATTTGTCACCATCAACTAAGAGCGGTGACGACGAAAACAACTTAATATAAGGTTTGTCGAGTATGTGCAAGTTGACGTTCGAAAGAATGACATGAATGCTAGCCCGGCTTTGAATGTGGGGATACCAATATGGGGATCTAGAGGACCAATCAATTCGTCTAAGTCGGCATCTAATAATGAACGAAAAGGTCATTGTATTAAGCAGACCCGATTTTGAGGGTGTGTAAGAGACGCTACTGCACAGAGCCTCAATTTCTTCCGATACTTTTAGGGTCCCGAAATGGCGAGAAAAAAAATTAATATCATATAAATATATATTTTAAATACGTCATTCTTTTACAAAAACTCTCCAGCAACATAGCGGTATAGGCGTTTATTGCCTTTATTTTAGTTCATTTGGTTTTTATTTGAATTCTAATTATTAAATAAATAATTTATGTGGGTAAAAGTGAATTGTTTGTTGAATAGATCAAGTGGTAGGTGGCAAAATATTTTAACTTAAGACTATGGGGTGTGGTGGGTTTTATGAGGTGATGATGTGGAGTGATAGAGGTGATATGTAGGAAAGAGAGTGTGATTTGTAGGAAAGAGAGTGTGATGATGTGGAGTGATAAAAATGGGTGGTGTGGTTGTGTGATGATATGGAATGATAGAGGAAAGAGAGTGTAATTTTAAAAAGTTGTATATTTATAATTTTTTTTATATAAATGAAATTTTAAAACTTGTATTTTTATTAAAAAAAAACAAACACTACAATTTATTTAAAAAAAAAATACTACAATTTATTTAAAAAAAACACACACTACAATTTATTTAAAAAAAAAATACTACAATTTATTAAAAAAAAAAAAACATACTACAATAAAAAACATACTACAAAAATTCAGGATAAAATTTCGCGATAAGCCTTTTCTTTTCATGTTCCGCTATTGATTTGGCAGGCTCCGCGAGATGAGTGGTGTCCTTCATGATCACCTTTAACGCTCTTTGTCGCATTTTTTCTTCAGCAGTATCAGCAAATTTCCCGAACTTTTCCCCAATATACTTGAGTGAATCTTCGGCCCCCGAAGAAGAAGCAGCGGCTTTGCCCTTTCCTTTGCGCGCTTTTGCCTTTGCTTGATCTCTACCAATCGGTCTTGGAAGGTCTTCCTCCAAGCTCCGATCATCATCATCATCGTTGAGCTCGATTCCAGCAAAAGGCGATACCGGAGTGGCGGGAGTGGCGGGAGTGGAGGGGTTACTAGAGTCCGATGTTCTACGCGCTTTTCGGGACCCTCCAGATGTTGGGACATGTTGACAAACCGGGCTATTTCTCAATATTTGCCAAGACGCTAAATGTAGGAAACCCCCTTGCATTATGGTGCGGTAAGTCTGCAGAGCATGTTCGAGCAATTGTTGATCACTATGACCGCTTGGTCTAGTTTGTTGGGCTTGTCGAAAAATCACGTTGAATTTTTTGACCTTTCTTCGTAAGCCTCTCCACTTGCTCGAAAGAGAGTCTTCGGTACGAAAATAAGAGGGATCATCTTTAAGCATCTTGGCGAAATATTTTGCACGAACACTTTCCCAGTAAAGTGCTGAATGTTGATCATTTCCCACCTTGGGGTCCTCGGATGTCGACGACCACGCTGAAGCAAGTGCGATCTCCTCCGCTTCGGTCCACTTCTTTCTTTCGGTTTTGCCTCTTAGGGATTCGGTTTCTTTCTTCTTATGTTTCCTCTTCCCACGGGCCGGCATACTTTGAGCTTGAGTTTCCGGAACCACCTCATCGTCTTCAGAATCGTCAACGTCAAATGGAGGCACTTGCGGAAAATTGGATAAATGGTCTTGGTTAAGCAATTGCGAGAACGACCCGCCTTGGTATAGCGGGTCTAGGGATGGTCGTTGTGGTGGTGGTGTTTGTTGGTAAAAATGGGGAAATTGGTTAGGGTTTGGAAGTTGGGTAAAGTTTTGAAATTGGTTTGGGTGTTGATATTGGTTAGGGTTTGGAAATTGTGGAAATTGGTTTAGGTTTTGATATTGGTTTGGGTTTTGATATTGGTTTGGGTTGAACCATTGGTTCCATTGGTTGGGGTTGGGGTTGTTTTGATTGTTGTTGTTGTTGGGATCCATTTGAGATTATTGAAAGAATGTATAAAAATATAGAGATTGTTATAAAAATTGAGAGAGAAAGAGAGAGTTTGTGTGGTTTTTGTTATAAAATTGAGTTGGTATTTATAGAAAATGTTTGGGATTTTGAAAAAATGGCCGTTGCTTGGTATTTACTCGACCGTTGCATTCTGCTTTCTTCCTTCACCACGGCTTTGTGCAGACAACGCTCGCGCCCAATTTTTGAAGACAACGCCCCCGACGGTGTGGTCAAGGGCGTTGTGGGGCGTTGTCAAGCCTACGTGGCGGCGTTGTGGAGGTGATAAACGCCCCACACCCCACAGTCTAAGGTTTGGGTTTAATCCTTGCAAATGTCTATATTTTTTTGGTGTACTTTTGAATTTTGCACCGGGTTCTTGAAATCAACGAAACGGCTAATACTATTAAGTCTTGTAGATGATCATGGTGATCCCAAACCTAGCATAGATATGAATAAGACGAATCTACCCTGAGGGGTACCCCTTGTGTTTTGTAGTGTAAAAAATTTAAGATTTTTTTTATTGAGTTAAGTATATAAATGGTCATTGTAGTTTATCGGGTTTTACGGATCCAGTCTTTGTATTTTATTTTCTCCTGGTTCGGTTCCTGTGCTTTCAAAATTTTCCGGGTTCAGGCCCTACGTCGTTAAGTCCGTTAGTTTGTCGTTAATTCCGTTGTCGTTAAATGAAGGGACCAAATCCGAAAATCATAACAAATCATAGGGACCATTTATGTAATTAACTATTTTTAAATAAAATTAAAATTTCAAAATTATGTGTGAAATAACATATTAAAAACAATTGTATAAAAAATATCAAAACACAATTTTTTTTATGGATCAAATATAACTCAAATAACACATATGTATTAAACTTTTAGTTGAATAAACTAGTGAAAACTTAATACCTATATATTTATATATGAAATATAAAGCAAAATTAGTTTATTAATTAGTTTTTCGGACTATTCGGTTTATCTGTTTAAACCAAAAACCAATCAGAAATAATAATTCGGTTTTTTTCCTATCCGATCCATATCCGAAAATACAAACCCTGTAGTTCAATCCAAATTGTTTCAGTTGGACAATTCGGTTTTATCTAAAGAGTGAAAACCCCTTGCTTTTCCTTGTTAATCAACAATCAAAACGTTCACTAAACAATATAATGCCAACGTTCATATTCAGGTTTTACTTTTAAAATATGTGTTATTGGAGTTATATTTTTGATCCATAAATAATTGTGTTTTGATATTTTTTTTGATACATTTTTTTTTAATATGTTATTTCATACATAAATTCCTTTGACAATAGTTAATTACATAAATGGTCCCTATGCTTTGTCATGATTTTCGGATTTGGGTCATTCATTTAACGACAAACTAACGGACTTAACGACGTACGGACTGAATCCGGACAATTTTGAAAGTACAAGGACTAAACCCGAAAAAAAAACACAAAGACTAGATCCGAAAAACCAGATAAACCACATAAATCATTTATGTAATTAATTCTATTTTATTCTTCACCGATATTAAAGTTTCTAAAGAACATATTTATTTTAGAGTTAATTACATAATTGGTCCCTGTGTTTGTTCCAATTTAACGGGTTCAGTCCCTGGGTCGAAAATCGTTCTGGTTCAGTCCCTGGGTCATCAATTTGGATACAAGAATAGTCCATTTGTCACTTAAAATGACTAAAATACCCTTAATAAATAAATATTAATTTATCTATTAATTTAAAAAATAAATAAAAAATAAAAAATTAAGAGTCCCAATCCCAAATCACATCAATCAAAAAAAAAAAAAAACTTGCTTCCCCCACCAAATTAAACCCTTCAAATCCAAATTAAACCTGATATGAATTTTTATACAAACCAGAAATCCCTAATTCAATTTTAGATTTAATTTGATTGTTACACAAACAGATCTTCAAAAACAAAAAACCACAAAAAGATCTTCAAACATATTTTTACACAAACAGATCTTAAAAAACGAAAAACCACAAAAACAAGACACCACCAACGATGAGATACACCCAACCGGCGGCGGTGGATGGGGTTGGGGAGGATTCTCTCCAAAAAGCTGCTGAAGAAATCTCTCGTCATCATCATCAGTCCATGGCGGTGGCGGTGGCATGGTGGTGGCGGTGGCATGGTGGTGGCGGTAGGGGAGGCCGATTATTGGAGTAGTCATGGTAATGATATTAATTTGGTTACCTATTGTTGATAATGGATGATAATATGGTGATGATTGATGATAAAAATCTTTTCACAATCAAATTAAACCTAAAATTGAATTGGGGATTTCTGGTTTGCGTAAAAATTCATATCAGGTTTAATTTGGATTTGAAGGGTTTAATTTGGTTGGGGAAAGCAAGGTTTTTTTTTTTTTTTTTTTTATCGTTGTGATTTGGGACTGTCACTATTAATTTTTTATTTTTTATATATTTTTTAAATTGATAGATAAATTATATTTATTTATTAAGGGTATTTTAGTTAATTTAAGTGATATAGGGACTATTCTTGTAGCCAAATTGATGACCCAGGGACTGAACCCGAACGATTTTCGACCCAGGAACTGAACCCGTTAAATTGAAACAAACACAGGGACCAATTATGTAATTAACTCTTTATTTTATAGTCATTATATTCTTCAACTTTGGCTTCACCTCTAGATATGAAGTTGCAATAACACCTCCTACTCCGACTTGCATTAGTCCAAAAAAGGGTTCACCAATTCTTATATGATAATGTCAATAAGACATCTAATAATTCACAAGTGAAAGATTTTGATTTGCAAATAAAATAAAATAAAAGTATACAAATATTCTTATCTATTTCATATAAAAGTATAAATGGTGTATGATTGGATAAAAATGTAGGAGAGTGGAATAGTGGAGAATGGAGGTTTTCCATTATGATATGCTGGATTATCATACTCCATCCCTTTCTCATTTTGGAGGTTTTTATTGAATTATTGCAACTTTTATGTGGTTTTGTGAACTATGCTATATTGACCAATTAAGTTTATATATTGTGGTATGTAGAATATAATTACTAATAAATATAACGTATGAACAAAACAAAGTTTAAGTTTGTTTTCTTATAAAAAGTTTATATGATTTACAAGATTACTTTAATAGTGTTTAATAAATGCAATTTCGAGATTAGCATCACAAATGCCTTTATGTGTTAGGTGCCAAACATGAGTAACCCCTTTTTTTGACTACTAATTATGTGGTTCACAAATCATTCGGTTTTTTATTTTATTTTGCTTTTTCGAAGATTCATTGGTAATGACTCCGTCCATTTGCAAAAAAACGTGTGATTGTATTAGGACTAGTCGGTTAGTATACTGGGTCGGAAACCCACACTCACAAAAAAGAAAAAAAATATATGTTATGTCGAATGATTAACTAATTGCCATGTAAAACAAAGTGATGATTTTTCAGATGAACAAATTACAACATTTTCTGACTAACTTATATAATCTAAGTTTATATGTAGTATTAGATCTTAGATTTGTGTATATATACAAACAAATTCAGAAAGTTTATGTATAAACTTATATTAAAAAGTTTGGTAATTTAAATAAAAAAAATACGCCACGTAGCTAGCTAAACGTAATATCATATTAAAGTTAAGTTATTTACTTTTTATTAATATTTTATTTTAATTAATTTAACATTATTAATTTTTACTAATAAATTATAGATAAATCATTAATGTAATATCACATCGACTCTTTAGGTAGTAATTATATCCTTGGCCATCTTAGTATATAAGTTCAAGTTTGCTACTACTACTTTAGAGCATTTATATTATAATAATAAATACTAACATTTTGCAAGATTTTTAAATTAATTTATAAAATCACTTTTTCAATATTATATTACTATTTAAACAACTTTTAAATATTATATACTTTTTAAACACCACTTATTGAATAGTATATTATTTTCTAAAACCACTTTAGGATATTTTATTATTTAGTTTTTACCCATTTACTTTATTACATCTTATATATATAGCTTTAATATTTAATATATTTTATATATTTAACAATATAATAAAGGGTTAATGCACCCGAGGGTCACTGTACTATTCGTGAAAATCCAATTGGGTGATTGAACAAAAAAAAGTTGTAAAGTTTTCATTATACTTTCAAAAAATGTTAAAATGATCACTCATGCTTTAAAAAAAAGTTTAAATTCGTCATTTGGATGACTGGTAACCTGCTGAACCGGATAATCTTGTTGACTTGTGACTTGTTGACTAAACCCTTCTTTTGTATGTCAGACCCCTGGTGTCCTTTAGCTAATTAATAAAAAAGAGAGTATGAAAAGTCTTTTAAAGAAGCTACACATGAAACCAGATCGATCATCATCAGAATCTCAATCACGTGAAATTAATAAACCTTTATTTGGGATTTCAAATTGGTTCAATTCAGTAGTAACAAATAAACGAAATCAAACCCCATGGTTTGACTCTGTTAGTAGTAGTCAACTAGATGCTGCTATGGATGAATTAAGGATTTGGGATTCCGGTTCAGGTCATTCTAGGGATCCAGAGCTAGATAAAGAGTATCAAATTCATTTATGAATCGTCTCTTTCTTCCCGCAATCAACGATCATGTCCTACTCCTTCTTTTGAATTATTTTACCTCCAACGATCAGGTAACACCTCCGGCAACACCTTTCACTCTCCGACGACATGCCGCCGAAGAAGAAGCAGCAACAGAAGCAGAAATCCGGTTCAACATCCAAAAACAAGCCTCAATCCAGCGGTCCCAAACTCCAAATAACGGCGTAAAATTGAGAGGAAGACCTGTTAAGAAAATTGACGGCGGTGGATTACGACGGCCGGAGAGCGACGGCGGTGGATTACGGAGGTGGATTACGGCGACCGGAATTTGTACGGCGGAGATATTATTAGCTGAATAAAAAAGAGAGCGTGAGTTGGAAAATTGATTTGGATGAGTGATGGCGAATTACCATGGGGATTTCAGTCAAAAAATTGATTACGTGTTTAAGATCGTACTGATCGGTGATTCCACAGTTGGAAAATCTCAATTGTTGGCTAGGTTTTCTAGAAATGAGTTTAGTTTGGATTCCAAAGCAACGATTGGTGTCGAATTTCAGACCAAGACTATGCTTATTGATCATAAAAATGTTAAGGCTCAGATTTGGGATACTGCTCTCTCTTCTTAGTATTAATATAAAATTTATTAGTATTAAACTCATAAATAATAATTTTATAAAGGGTATTTTTGTCTTTTCATATGTCAAAATAACAAGTGTTACCTGATACTATAAGTTGGTGTGGGTCCCAATGACCAAAACAAACGGTTTTATAAAGTAGATTGAAAATTATGTATATTTTTTTAGTTCAATCACCCAATTGGATTTTCACGAATAGTACAGTGACCCTCGGTGCATTAACCCTATAATAAATATATAATTTAATGTAACTTTTAATATTTTTTTTTTTTATATTTTATATATTTAAAAATATAAGATACATATATTTTAACATAATTTGTTTTATTTTATTTATTTTTATACTTTATATATTGTATACTTATAATTTTTTTTCTTCATATAAATTTATATTTTAATATATTTGTATATATAAAATGTTAATTGTTGGATATTTTTTAGAATATAAGATATACAAAAAGGAATTATACTTTTATTTTATTTTTTTATTTGATTTGGGATAGGGTGTTATATGTACGATAAATATGTATTTTTTATGTGTTATAAAAAGTTATAAATTTGTCAAACATGTATATAATCATATGTTACAAAAATGTAATAACTTCCGCCGTAACGCACGGATTAACATTATCTCATATTAAACAAATCCTTAAGTTTAAAATTGTATTTATTTAAGTTTAGTTACTTTTACTACTATACTATGGACCAATAACTTTTTATTTAAATATGAACTGTTTATCCTCTCAATTAATAAACGCGTAAGAATCAAAGTGTTATATTTGTCATATAGAAAAAAACTACATCATATCTTATCTTATACACAGAATATATGGCATATTTTTATAATATAGTTTTAAAGTCATTATTCATTAATCATTGCATAATCATCGCGTTTACCTACTACCCACATGTTAGGTTTGTTTTGGTAACATTTTTTATGTTGTTACTCCATATGTTTAATTATGATAAAAACCGTTTAGTATAATTAAATGACTTGTAGTTCGATGGTATATGACCTAATAGATAATCTAGAATTATAGATATTGTTGATTAAAAAACTAGTAAGGGACAAAAGAATTATATGACAATAAACACTACACATTGTAACAAACAAAAATCACAAAGAAACACTAGAAACGCGTATAATAATTAATAATGAACTGTTTATAACAGGTTAACCATAAGTACACTCGTTTAGAAGAAACTGTACGTTTTAGTAGTCAGGTACGATAGTGAAATGTTGTCGTTACCAATCAACATATTCTTTTGTTTAAACATACAACATGTTTTGTTCATTGCTTTCGTTTTTTGAAGGACCATCTATTTGTTTATTTTACGACTAATATCATCCAACAGAAAAATCCAAATACTTTACTGTCTATTAACATCGAAAGAACAATACCAAGAGGGAAAAAGAATTTGTAATGTGTCTGTAAACGTGAAACGATATATATAAAATTACAGCATATATCATTCGTGTTAAAAATAAAAGCCAAATTATACATGTGTCGTACTGAATAGACGAACCTGTAAATGTTGAAAATGAATCATATTAACATTCACTTTTCGATTTGAATCTTATACTTATATAATGTATGAACTTTAAACACGTATCTAATAACGTACATTAAAAGATTCTCCTATACGGTTTCTAATTCGTGTGATGCATCCACAAATTGGTAATGTTTACTCAGTTATGCAGAGTTGACTCATCTACAAGACCAAAATGATCCTTTGGTTCACTAATAGACTCAGGTTCAGCGATCTCAGTCTCCTCACATTCAGAAGCAGAGCTAGCATCCATGTCCTTCTCTGGTGAGTCGAGTTGCACACACTCAGCAACCGAGTGGGATGGTGAGTTGTTCTCCGAGTCATGACTCCTGTTCGATGGTGTCAAATCCCCTTTCCTTACTACATTAAACACAATCCCATTATGAATTCTCTCGGGTTGCAGAAGATCGCCGGAAGCAACCATGATGCTACCACTGCCAGTATGTACTCTATTGTGAATATCCCTTTGATCGGCTTCGAGATCGGTACTTACACGCAGATTCTGAAAAGCCCTAATGGCTTTGGTCATTTTGGAGTCGGTATCTAGGTTTTGAACGAAATCAACAAATTCATCAGCGGAAGTTGTTCTCATTAAGGGCCCACCGGATCTTGTCCACGTATTCAACTCGGCGCTTTCGGACTCACTATCGCTTACGTCGTGTGCGAAGCGGTGGTACCGCCGATTCCGACTGCCTTGGTGGGGAGAAGAAGAGGTGGCGTCTGCAAGGTCTTCTTCAAGAGATCCGGTTGAGTTCTCTCGTGCAATACAGTTCCAAGAAGGGATCCTTTTTGATGCATTAAATCGGACCGTGCTTGATGCGCCATGAGAAGCTGCAGCTGCTCTTTCTGCACTTCGTTTCAGTCTACGCATGTGATTGAGAATAGCAACACACTCGTCAAGAGCAAGTTCGATCCCACAATTGGCTTTTATGGCCGAGAGTTTCTCCCAAGTACATCTCCGACCTTGGTTAGCAGCTTTTTGAAGCTCCAAATGAGATGGATTTTGTATGATTTTCGAGTACTGGTAACGCAAAAAGGTACGAAAATATTAAGTTTCTGAACACGTTCATAGAAAACAATTGGAATTAAATTGCATGTAAACGTAAGAAAAAAAGACGCACCTGAGCTAAAGTGGCAGGCATAACGACAGTAACATCGCCTTCCCAATCTTGAGCAAATAGCTTTGCAAGTCCTCCTAATGGAAAACCGAGTTCCAATACCTGATTGCATCTATGTTTAACCTCCATCTCAACAAGATGTGCTAGCTGCAATAAGAGAATATAATTACGTAAAAAACTAAAACAAATGAAATCCAAATCAGATCTCGCTTAACAATTAAACAAAGATTTAAAATGACATAAAAAACTACCCCGTTTCACCCCTAACCTGTGAAACCAGTTACCCAACCCGCCCACCCACTTTCCATCCGTAACATTGTATTGTACTAGCATGAAAGTTCACAGTTACACAAATTTTGGTTTTGCTATAAGGATCATTAACGCAATTCAAATACCAATTTCACAAATAGAAAACATACCTTAGCAGCAAAGTTGCCTCCATAAGCTCTCACAAACTCTTTAAACCGAAGTAACGGTGCAATATGCGGATTTGCTTGACTCACAATAAAATGATTTACATTAAAAAGTTCTTTCAACTGAATCATGGGCAAATCAATCTCCAAACTACCATCCCTCCACCGTCTAACAGATGTGCCGTTAGCTTCTTCTGGACCCCAATGGAATGGCGGGTGATACGGGACAATTTCTCCACTTCTATCCTTTGCCATAAGCTCTTGAGCTTCAAAAAGGCCTGGGAAAGCACAAGAAGCGGTCACCGCACTCCAAATAACCACATGAGGTGAAGTCAAGTAGTTAAGACATCTCGGCGGTTCATGTTTTCTTGGAGAACATACCGTAATCCCAAGAACACGACCTGTCATATCATAAGCTTCTTGGAACGTAAGATTATTTGTCAAATTTCTTAATAAAACTTGCAAATGTCGAATGTCGTGAAGTGCTCCCTGTGTCATAACCCTTTTGAAAACATTAAAAATCCCACCCATTTGATCAAAAAACTGCAACGAATGCCAAGAATCCTCGAAGAAACTTCGAAGTTCAGGCCATGATTTCGTAGCTACAACGGAACACATTATGGACCCCACACTAGACCCTGCAATTATTCGAGGCATAAGTTTATGTTCTACTAACGTTTTCACTACACCCACATGAAAAGCTCCAAGAGAGGCACCGCCACTTAGAAGTAAAGCCGATCTTCCAAAAGCATGTCTAGTTTCATGCATAAACGCGAGTTTCTCTTCCAAAAGAAGCTCATCGGAATCATGATCACAAACCATTCTCAACTGTGTAGAAACCTCGTCAATGTATTCTTTTATTAGCTTCGGGACTTGATGTCTACCCTTATGAAGCTCGGGATTACACATATTTCCAAGATTTCTTATCAAATCCGCCCGCATACAAAATATAATATCTCTAAGCGAACACTCTTGACGCCTATGTTTAAGTTCTTCAAGTTTATTTCTCACAAGTTCCTCATCATAAAGATCATGTTCATTCAATTTCGGCGTTTCTTTATCCAACATTTTAGCAGCATGAGCCCATTCCTCATACGTTAACGCCGCCCTCATCATATTTCTCCAAAACTTTCTCTTATACGCCATTTCAGCCTTTACTTTCACATTCGTGTAACGTTTTAACAAAAATGCTATCAATGTCACCAATACTAGTATCCCTTGCGGGTTTCGTGGATGTAACCACGAAGCAACCGGCGTTACAACATTCGATACATAACTTCTAATTCTATCAAAGTAATACAACAAAACATGAACAATTTGATGCCTTAAATGTACCATAGACTTACAGAACAAAACCCTAAAAGCAATAGTCCTCCCAAATACAGTCGATGGCCCGATCGAAAACCGATCAACGGTAGCCTCATTACTTATATCCATTTCAAGATTACAACTTTATCCTAAAACTAGTTAACCCTAATCCTAACCCTAACCTAATTAACTAAATTCAGTCAAATACAACAAAAAGATTCATCATTTCTTTTGAAATCAAACTACAAATTAATTAATTAAAACTAACCAAAATAATCGAAGAAATCAGCCAAAATTAAAAGGGGTTGTAGCGAAATTGGGGAAGAACAAAACCCTAATCCAGATTAAATTTATGTTGAGTAGTGTGATAGAATTGAATTGTGTAAAGTATGGGATCTGAAATTGATGTGATCATATAGATAATGTTAAATATATATAGATATAGATTGAGTATGTATATATAGATTATTGATTTATTATTATTATTATATATATAATATAATTGTGAATGCGTATTGAAATGAGATTATTCAAAGTTGCGGATAAGAGAAGAAAATGTAGGTATCATTGGTGAGTGTGCAAGATGATGAAAGAACTAGTCAATTCAAATTAGGGCAAAATTGGGGAGGGATTATCATGATTTTGGGGGTTTTGGTAATTTTGGCGCCATTATATTATTTGTTTAAGTGTGTAAGTTTGAAGTTGGTCATTATATATTTGGTTTTAGGTGGTTTGATAAATTTGGGTTGATTTTAGTCTGTGGTGTGAATTGTGATTTTCGATAATGTGAAGTCAAGAAAATGGGTTATAAATTTGAACGGATGTAACTTGATTTTAGTTTTAGGTTTAATGTGGTGTTAAACTATACTATGAATTGAATTCATGTATAAGTTTGTATTTTTCTTTTGTGAATCGAATATTTGAAAATTGAAACGAACAAATTTAAAGAATGTTTGAATTTTGATAGTTAAATGGAAATGAGCTTCACGAAAATCTAAAAACATCAACAGTAATGAACACAAGAATTACTTCATTGGTTCACTTTTGGTTGATATCGTTCTTAATTTTATCAACTCACAACTAGTTTTTACGCGCCCCAAGTTTTGGATTATCTACATTACATTTGAGATATTATACATTTAGATGTTGTTGTTATAAAGAGGGATCAAATCAAAATATGTTCAATCCTTTTAAAAAATTTATAAGATTAAAAAGTGTGAATTATTGTGTAGTGTTGTTTTTTTTTGAGAAAAAAGTCTTAATAGGCTCTGATCTCTGACCCGGTCAGAGGTTTTAAAAATTTTGTTGTTCTTTTTTTTTTCTTAACCAGAGACAAAAAACTTCTTTTTACCTCTGATTCAACCCTACATAAAAAACCTTTTTTTACCTCTGATTACCTCTTTCTCTTCACCGGTAAGTTTTTCATCCTTAAATTCAAGTAATTTTTATTTTTTTTCAATGGTTTGTCACTTGATTTCGTTATATAAATTGATATTGATGATTGTTTGTTAGATTTAGGTGATATAATTTTTTTTAATATGTATTTGTTTTCGATTGCATATAAACTCCTACTATTACATTGACTTTTATGTGAACTTTTCTTTTGTTAATTATTTTTATATCTTGAAATTGATGTTAGACAATTAGTTTATTAATTTGTTCAAATAAGTATATGAATATGTATGGATTGAGGGTGCTTTTGGTGTTTTGAAAGCACGTTTTCCCATCTTCAAGAGAATGGCTCCGTATTTTTTGGTGAAACAAAGAGATATTACTATTGCATGCTTTGCTATTCATAATTTTATTCGAAAAGAAGGATTACGTGATGATTTTTGCTCTGAATATGATCGAGGTGAAGTACATGCTAACGAGAATGTACAAGATGGGGACGAGTACGACGAGGACGAGGTTCAACCACATGGAAATACAATAGAACAACAATATATGATCAATTGTCGAGATCAACTTGCGGCACAATTAATGCAAAATGTTGAAAATGTTGTTTGAATATTATCTTTATTTGATAAATGTTGCCACTATGTTTGAACATTTTTATGAATGTTTTTATTTAAGACGATTTATAAATGTAACAGTTTAGTACTAATATAGTAAAACAGATGTTACGAAGGAAAAAAGAACATAGTATATTGATTCAGATTCAGAGTTTTGGACCACCTCTGATTATTCAGAGCTGGTATTCAGATTCAGAAGAAAAACTTTTGGTTCAAAAGAACAGCACCTGAGTTTGGTCTACTAATAAGAGGTTATGAATTAAACTCTAAAATAAGAACGAATGAGAATATCCTGTATTGCATATTGTCTTTCAAATAATAATTAACATCAAAAAGTTTATAATAAAACAATAAAGTAAAATATTTTCATTGTTACAACCAAAATCAAAACAAACAAAATGATTCCACTAAGCTATAATTAACTTAGAAGTATTGTGATGTAAAATGATCGTGGACAATTATCGGGTGTTAAAAGAAATTTGTATATGAATTCAAATATTTGAAAGAGTTAATTACATTGGTCGTCCCTATGGTTTGCATCATTTTCATCCGTTATCCCTATTTCTTTTTTATTACACCACTAGTACCTAAGTATGAATTTTGTTGCCCGAAGAATCCATATATTGGATGTATATGCACATGATGTGCTATGCACATGAGGGTATATGTGTCATTTTACTATTATTTTAATTTCTCAAATATCCACCAACCTTTCTTTTTTTCACACTAACAAACAAACACTAATTTATCAAATCCAAATCAAAAAACTCAAATTTATCAAATCAAATCAAAATCCTAAATTTATCAAATCCAAATCAAAAACCCAAATTAAAATCAAAAACCGAAATTGAAATAGATATTGAAAAAAATCAAAGCACAAAAATCACAACAAAATCAAGGAGTAACATGAACCAAAAAAGGAGTAAGTTCCATTCAAAAACCCGTAACGTTTGTCATAATGTTAGACTGTTATCGGGTAGAATGGAGCTTTGAGGATTGTATATGAAACTGTACATGGACAACAAACGGATAGCTATGTGTTATAAATATGTCCACACTTGGCAGTTAGTAATGTGATCCATCGATGACTTTGCATACGTGACTTGATTCCAAATGATTGAAGTTCCTTACATATGATTAGCTGATATACATTATCATAATTGTGAATGCATATCGAAAAGAAATTATTCAAAGTTGTGGATAAAGAAGGAAATGTAGGTATCATTGGTGAGTGTAGTCAATTAAAATTAGGGCAAAATTGGGGAGGGATTATCATAATGTTGGAGGTTTTGGTAATTTTGGCGCCATTATATTATGTTTAGTTGTGTAAGTTTGAAGTGGGGCATTATATATTTGGTTTTAGGCGGTTTTGATAATTTTGGGTTGATTCTAGTTTGTGGTGTGAATTGTGATTTGCGATAATGTGAAGTCGAAAAAATGGGTTATAAATTTGAATGGGTGTAAATTGAGTTGAGTTTTAGGTCTGATATGGTGTCAAATTAAAGTATAAGTTCATATTGTTTTATTAAATATATTAAAATAATAAAAACCAAGTTTAAGATATTGAAAATGAAATGAACAAAAAAATAATTTTTTAAGAAAACCTTGAAATTTGATAATAAATAAAAAAATTTGTTTTGCGAAAATATAAAAAACATAAAGTATCACGAATTCAGGAACATTACTTCTTTTGGTTCACTTTTTACTTGATTTATTTAGTTTATTTGATTGTCAACTCATAACTAGTTTTACCCACCCCAAGTTTTGGATATCTAAATTATATTTAAGATTTTACACATTTAGATGTTGTTATAAAGCGGAATCAAATCAAGAATGTTCAACAATTTTGAAAAAATAATTAGAGTTCAAAAATGTGAACTATTGTGTGTATTGGGCCTATATAAGAAAAACATATTAACTTTTTGTTAAGGCCTAAGCATAACCCTAACCCGAAATATTTCTTTGGGCCCAAGATTTGTTTAAGAAAATAAGAGTCCGGGTTTTAGGGCCCAAGCTATGTACACCTTCAGGTGTGTTTTTGAGTTATAATTTGGGGAGAAAATAAAGGATCCATACCATATTTTGTGTTCTCTAGTTTTTTTGGAAAAAAACTTAAAAGTAAATGGAATTAGATAGGAAATGGTGAGGTTTTTTTGTGATAAAATCTTCCTCCCATATTTGGGGGGAAAAGAAAGGAAGAATATCATTATTTTGTTTAAAAGATAAAAATGCCCCTTCTCACTAATAACTTCTGTAAAGGCAAGATTGAAAATTTTGTCTAAATCATTTCTTTTTCATGTAGCTTAAGAACATAAAATTATGTTAGTTTCCTTTTCTCTTTATCCAACTCAAAAATATATAAATCATCTCTTCTTTTCTTTTCTATTTCCATTTCCATTTCGTTTGTAATTCTTTTCCTTTTCCATTATCTTAAAACTTAAAAACTGTCAAATTGTTGTAGTGGAAACAATTACATTTACCGTGTCAAAAAAGTAAATGTTCCAAAAATAGATTCATCTAGTAAAAATACCAAACTTGAAGAAAAAAAATAATAAGCTCCCTTCATTCTAAATCATTATATAAATTGTCAAACACTATCGTCAAGCAAGTCGTTTTTACCCGTTCTAACATGTTTTCATCATCAAAGATAAGGATTATAATCTATATAGTCTTGATCATTCATTTGCTTGCAGAATAAGTCAACAATCGTTTGAAAATTCTTTATTAGTCTTTAACTCATTTATAATTTAACCGATTATTTATTAGTATTGACTCATTCAAACTAAAGACCATTACATGAAAAGTAGCCGAATATATAAATCATTTGTCCGTTCACTTAAAAGGTATTCAACTTTCAAAAATAACCAAACATCATCTTTATTACTTATTTGTTTTATTGTGGTAAATTGTTGCCAAAAAAACGCCCAAATACGGTTGCTGTTTATGATATAATTTAAACGGACAAGAGAAATTACATGAAGTGATTCGTTATTTGGATCTTTACTGTCTATATGATAGTGGGCTTCTTGAAGACTTCACAAGGAATATTGCTCTAGAATAACTGCAACGTGTTTAGAATCAACTAACATGGCAATCGAACTAATACAACTCGCGGTTGATTGCTTCCAGTGGGATTTTGTGGAGTTGGCTGCCAAATTTATAACACCATCATTTCATCATCTTCGTAACTCTTGAGAGCGTTTTGAACTTGATGAAAGACTTGTTGAGATAACAATTTTACATAAAATTCATCAACCGAAACATTTAAACAAACATGTAATAATTAACGTCATTAAAGCTACTTGTTGATTGCACAAGATATTTCAAAACCTTTGTTGGTTGGTTAGACTCATGTGTCATCTACATGTTACGAATATCGTTCAAATCCAGAGCTTTCACATTTCAAAACCTTTGTTGTTTAGACTCATGTGCATCTAAATGTTACGTGTTATCATTAAACTTTAAAGCTTTCGTATTTTAAAATATTTGTTGGTTAGACTCGTGTGTCATACTCGAAAGACGTAGGTATTTCTAAATATTGTGAGCTTGTCGTAATTGTTTATCCTATCAAAACTCCATCGAATGTAATTGCTTACTAACAAACAACATCGTGAAATTGCTTGAAATAGTAGTACAAGTAGTATGTTCATCATTTTTCTGGTGAAAGGATGAGAATTATATATTTTATATTTAATTAGTGTTTGGTATGCCATAACTAAAGGTAAAATGGATTGGTTATGTAGTAATGGTCTTAATGGACATAACTATTCCACGAGGAACGTGATTCCTTCCATATATTTGAGTATTGATAACCGTATAAGTTGTGGTTTATATGTCAGGGCATACATTAAAATCTTGTAATTTCTTAAATTTCGAAAGTAATATTCAAAATGTAGGGGTTGGTTATTGTTATGTACAACTAGGTAATTCACAATTTTGTATATTAATTATAACCTACAGAGTTGTTGTTATCAAAACTCTAATAATTTTTATTGTTTAGGTATTATGTTTAAGGAATGAAATGACGAGTCAAGCACAAAAGGTCAAATTCAAGTCGGTTTGTTTCGAATCTCATATATAAAGTTCAAGTTTGACATATAAATAATTTTTCTCTATTGTATTACCAATAATTGTATATTTTTCTAATATTTCAATATAATTAAAATATGTCAATATCGTTTATTTTCTATTACACTGTCGCGTAGCGCAAGTTAGTCACTAGTGATCAAGTAATCCATATTCCAATTCTTTACATGTATGGTCGTTCAAGGAGGACGGAGGACATATTGTCAATAGTGACGGGTTCATGAGTAAATTTGAGGGGTATAAAAAATAAAGATCTTTTTACGAAGCTTATTAAAAAGTAAATCATCTAAAATTTATAGACTGCAAAATTAAGTTGATCGATAAGTTAAGTGATATATATGGCTACCACAACTCTTAACTATAGTCCGCCTGTTGTTGTCAATCAAATATGTTGTCAAACATAAACTTTCCACGATCACCATATTGCACGTCTAGTTATTATTTAAACGCTAGACATTTGTTTGATCTCTAATGTTCAAAATAATAACTTATATATATGATAGATTCCACAAAACATTTTAATTAAAGTTGATTAATGACATTGCATGCACATCCACCAACATTTAACTAAATTTTTTGATATCTTTCAACATTCAACCACATTTTCTTGGTCCCATGCTTGAAATTGAGCATTTTTCAACCTACAATTCCTAATGTTCAAACCTAGCATTAAATGGAATATTCATTATGCAATTTTTAAAAACAAGATTATAAAGTTGGAATTTATTTGTAGCTGATCGATCACACTTTAGTTTGGGTTTACGTGGTCGGTGGTCCTAATCGCTTATAGTTGCAATATTAAAATTCTTATTCATAGTAAACTCCTTCTAAATACCATTATGTATGTCAATTTTTCGTGATATATGGTTTTCTCTAGAAAGACAATAAAACACTACACAATAATTCACACTATTTTCTTTTATAGAACTCGAACCCGTAATCTCTTGACTAGACCAACTTATATATGTTTCACTAGAAACCGTTTGATGATAAATGGTTTTGATCAAACGAATTTAGCAAGTAAAAGATTAAATATGAAACATTATAGTTAAGAAAAATATGTATTATTAAAATAATTAAGAAAGAATAACAGGGCACAACAAAGTGGACAAGTGACAGGTAAACAAGATTTGAGTCGGTGCATATAAAATGACACTTATTGGTTTTTTTTAATCATAGAGGTAATCTTGTTTTATATGAACATCCTTTGAATATGTTTATTTTTAACTTTAATATTAAACATTTACTAAATGTTTTTTTAAACTAGATTAAACATTTCTTATTTATTAAAGTACACAACTTGATCATGAACCTACTTATATTAACAACCGTTCTAGATGTTGCTAGCACCGTACCTTGCATAAGTCATGCTTCATTCCTTAAGACCGAAAATTTTAGTTCTTGTGGTCTTAACCACTCACTATCGCTTATCAATTACATAGGTATTTTCACTATTTGGTCTCAACTCGTCTTTCACCACTATCTTTTGTAGGTGAGCAAAACAATATTATTTCAACTACGAGATTTTGTTTGAGATGACTCAACTTTTACGATTTAGCTAAGTAGCATGGCTAGTGTACGTGGTTGGGACATGTATATCATTTCATCTTCCAATCATTCACTCTTTGTTTCTTCCGGAACTTGAACTATAACTTTTGATTATCTATACTGCAAACATTCCAATAACCAATCAATTGACTCATGTAGGTCATGTATATTTATAATATTATCCTTGTTTGGTTTCTATATTTATTGTGAAATGTGTTACCTACACGTTTCCATCTTTATTTTTATCCAATTGACTTGGTGATAGTTTAGTAAACACTAGAAAATGTCACAGTTATGTTTTCTAAGGGCCTGTTTGCAATCATAACAGACTAAGACTATAGACTAGGACCACGAACTTGGTATGTGGTCTGCACGTTTGATAAGTTCATGAAAATGATTTTGCCTCGGACTCGGTCCTCTTAGAAAAATCGCAGACCGAGAACGAGGCAAAATTACGGACTCGGTTCGTGGTCCGAGCTTTTCATGAACTTATCAAATATGCAGACCACGGACCGAGTCCGTAGTCCGAGTCTGTTGTAATTACAAACTACCCCTAAGTTGTGATGGTTGTAGTCCTAAAATATTTGGTTTAAAAATGAATATTACGAATTTGACCATACATTAACCAATGAGAATCTAATAAAATGATTTAGACATTAACCATTTTTTTGTGACTCATACATTTTTGAGGTTTTATTTTAGGGGAAAAAAAATATCTTAGAAAATTTGACCATTTTAGATTTTTTTATATCTTTAATAAATTGTTTTGACCATTCTACATTGTTTTATATAACATATCGACTTTAGTTTGTTTACAGTTGTTCTATAACGTTGAGATGATTAAGCTTTTTTTTTTAATAACTATTTACTGAATTTTATTAGTGAATTAATTACATTACTCTTCCTTATTATTTTATATTAAAATTATAACTTTCACATCAAATTTTCTATACTAATCAATTTAAAATTTCTTTTCCAATCCAATAAACAAGATACCAAATTCGATATAAATAATGAGCAATGTTCCGAACACTAGTTCTACCGGAAATTAAGGCCGAACTCGGGTAAAGCTAGTTGAGTGATCCACGTAAAATGATATAGTCATAAACGACTATCTGAGTCAGAAATATATCTAACAAAAACTGTTTTTGAAATAGGTTATAGATTTTTTTTTCAAATATTATACTTTGTGGCCTTTGTCGTGACTGTATCATTCCCTATTGCAAATGCCTTGTAAAAATAGACGTATGAATGAAATGATCACTTGGATCTAGAACATACATTCAAGAAGCATGAATTAAATGAAGTACTATATATTTGTTATTGAGTGGTTTTTAAAACGGTAAACCAATAAGCTTTTTATCCATTCAATTCATGTTTGTTCGGTAAACCAAAACCAACAGTTTTGACCTAGATCCTAAACTTAATACTCAATTCTTATCCATACGACTATTACATTAACCATTCTACCTTTATATCGACCAAACGACCCTTACATCGACCATACTACTCTTGCAACGACCAAACAAACGTTACATCAACCAAACAACCTTACAACGACCAAACGAACCTTACATCGGCCAAATGGCCCTTACATCGACCTAGTTGAAGATCCAAACAATGAAATAAGAAGTCTTTGTTATCCAATCAAACACAACATTTAGCCACTTAGGGACATCACTAATAGAATGGAAATGAGTAAGAAATCGACCACGACCTTTACACTGGTACCATATTGATCATGTTAATGAATATAAATATAAATAAACAAACTTTTTGTGGAAAAGATAGAAATTAAGCTAATTTAGTGTCCAATTTATAACCTTTTAAAGAAGATTCCATTGAATCAAAGCTTTTAATTTTGTCAAAGTCAAAAAAAAGGGCCAAGTCAACAACACCAACATCCATTCTTGATTTATATCTTTCTCATATAAACCCACAATTCCACATGCAAAATCAGCAGAAAGTCAGCAATTCGTCAAAAAAGGCAATCAAACCAGCTATTAACGCCACCAATCATTTTGCCAGCATCAAATTATCTCATTTTGTTTCATAAATTTCATATTCTTTAATTTTATGAATTTTTTATTATTCAAGTGATTTAAACAAGTGAAACTTTCCATCTGGGTATTTAAGATCTAAAGGATTTAGTGGCTCAAAAATGGCAATTGAAGAAATAAGGAAAATGAAGAAATCAGAAATGGACTATTTTTCATCTTTGACTATGGTTAGTTCTTTTAATTTCAGCCTTTTTTTTCTTTAGAAATTAATCATTTTAAGCTTTAAATTACTTACTAATTCTGATTCATTTTTCTTAAGAATTTTGATTTAATGGCATTTAATATAAGTTAAATTTGTTCAATTATGTTGAATATGCCTAGATTTGTTCATAGTTAATGTGCTAAATTCAGCTTATGTGATCTATCCATATTGTTTTTTAATGATTTGAGTTCATTAGATCATTGGTATCTAGCAGAAATCGAATTGAAAACGAAACAAATTTTGTTTATCATTTTTATGAAAAAATAGGTTCTTCAAATGTATATATTTGTGGTGTGGCGTTTCTGAATCACCGGGCTTTTTGGGTTGCTTTGATGAAGAAAACTGTGTATTTGGTTGCTTATTTTTCGGTTATATACGTTGTTTTCAATAATTAGTTTGGGATTTCTGTTTACACTTGTATAATTCAAAATTGCAAGTTTGAATATGTCGTTTAAGCATAAGCATAAGCATAGGTTGGGTAAATAAGCAATCCCAAACGGCCCCTTTTGTTCTTTTTTACGCATTTGTTATATTCCCACTGATTCATAAATATTACGCTCAGTTGTTCAATCTGCTTTGCAATAACATGAAAGACAACAATAACATACGGATTCTGATGATTCTATAATTTTGTGTATTTGATAGGGAGACAGTGATTCAGAATCCACTTCAGCTTCGTCATCGATGCAGAGTTCCATATCAAGTGCCACATCGTCACTTGATCAACATAGTAGTAATGTAAAAGAAGGATCCCTAGAAAAGAGAACACTAAAGAAGTCAATTTCAAAGAAATTCGCCAATTTTGGAAGCTTCATATCATCTAGGAGGCGGTCACAATCCAGACTCAGTCAATCGTCAATAAAATTGTCAGATGATGGTTCAGCTACACCCCCACATTCTTCCATCGTTGACTCGCACTCTTCTTCCATTCACACACATTCTTCTTCCATTGAAGCATCAGATGAATCAACTAACTATGTTCAGGTACTCCCTCCGTTCACGAAAAACAAACATGTTTGTGCTTCGTAAGTCTAACATGTTACTAACACCACCCAATAAAATCACATGGGACTTTGATATTCGTTCAAAATTTGATTACTTCGGAAATTTGAAGTTATGCACATTCGGATTGAAAAGATTAAAAAAATTATTTTGCTTTATAATAATAATTTAGACATTTGACAATTAATCAAATATTGACTCGTTCAATGCAGAAACCTATTCCAAAGTTCTCAAGGACAGGTAGTCTGCGGTCTGTCAAGATCCTGAGGAGCAAGAGCAAAAACAAGAACAAGTCTAGTTTCAAATCAAAAAAGTCTTCGACCAAAAAAAGTCCAGAAATTTCGGAAGATTCCCATTTTGAAAGTGCTACGTTTTCATCCACCCTTAAAGACTCGAAGTTCCCCGAACAGCTTAAACACCAACCCGGACCTTTGGAAGCTGAAGAGATCCTTCCTGTAGCAAAGGTTTGTCCATATCAACACTGTTCTCTCCATGGTCATCATCATCATAATCACGATCCACCACAAAAGCGGTTTGCATACCTTAAACGTCGCACTACAAAAGACCCAAAGATCGTGAACCACGAAAGTCAACCCATGGATAAAAGTTCTGGCAAGAAAAGAGAAACTAAAGAAACAAAAAAGGTTTCTAATGACGTCGATCCCTCAATAGAATTCTATGCTAAAACAAGATCAGAACCCCTTTCAAGCTACGGTCACGATGATGCTGAGTTTGCCGATATCTTATTTGGTGTTAACAGTTTCCAAGAGAAAAAGAACCAGACACCCGTGTCAAGTCATCAAGATATTATTGATTTAAATGATAAAAACGATGATAATTCAAATGGGTCGAAGAGTGTTCTTAAAAAGAAGTCGTCTTTAAAGAAAACAAACAATATAAGCATGTGGCATAGGATCCATCAGCATATGGTATCTGGTCTTGAAGCAGAATCCGGGGATACGATACTCCAACTAGAACAAGAGCAAAAGAAATCGAATACAAAAGGTTCGTACTTTATTAAAAGAAATTGCTCTTTTTTTGTTTTCATCTACTTTGTTTTTGAAATTTTTTTATAAAAAATATTCTCAATTTAACTCCATTTTTCAGATTTTGATGATGCTGCGAGTCAAGAAACTGAGATCCGAAAGATGTTTGCAATTAAACTGGTAAGAGATGCAATCGAAAAGATCCTGCTTCCAGAAGTTCAAGACGATCAATCGGCTACAAGTGAAGTTGCATCAGAACAAGATTTATCAGAAAAGAGTCAAAATGGAGGTGAAATAACAAGTGATCGGAAAGAGAAACCTTCGACGGCGGTGGAAAAAGTAGAGATGGAAACGGAAAAACGAGCACCGAACAGATGGAGTTACCTGAAGAAAGTAATTCTTCTGACGAAGTTTGTTAAAGAACTAGAAAAGGTGAAAAAGTTTAACCCGAAGAAAGTCATTATTCCGTCAGCTTTTGAACAGGAACCTGAAACGGTTTCTTTACGACGACAGACAACTGGTGACAAGAAAAATTCTGATGAATGGATGTTGGATTATGCTCTTCAAAAGGTTGTCGGTGAACTCGCTCCAACTCAAAAACGTAAAGTTGCTTTGCTTGTTAAAGCTTTTGAAACCGTGGCTCCTGCTCAAGAAGATCAACAGGAATCAAGATCGAATGGTGAACTTCAGAGGGTTAATTCAGAGATGAAAGGTAAAGTTGAAGAAATTAGTGAACCCGAGATAAAAAGTACCACAAATGTTTCGCGGAGTTTGTTTTCGGAGAAGGATAAAGAATCGAAACCCGATTTAGAGAAAGAAAAACACATTAAAATGTGGCATATGATATACCAACATGTGGCAACCGATATTGTAACGAAAATTGGTTCTGATTTACTTCTTGACGGCGAAGAATCAATGAGCGGTGAAGAGAAGAATTTGCAAGAAGTCGAAGATCGTAATGAAAGAGATTTCAGGATTGCTGTTAAGCTTGTAAGAGACTCGGTTGATGAAATCCTGCTTCCTGATTTTCCCGATAACTCTTCACAAGACACTCAATCAGTTGCTAGTGACACAGCCTCTGAACAAGATTTTGTTATTGATGAAAATAAGAAACCGACAGTTGAGGAGTTATCCACGGGTAATAGATTCCAGCAACAAAGGTCGAAGAATTGGACCAAGTTGAAGAAACTGATATTGCTAAAACGATCGATTAAGGCGTTAGAAGGTTTTAGAAACCTAAAACCGCAAACCCCACAACAAGAAATCTTAAAGAGTGGTCAGGAAGAAGAAAAAGTGGATTTAAGGCGTCAAATGATGGACGAGAGGAAGAAAGCGGAGCAATGGATGCTCGATTATGCAGTTCAACATATAGTCACGAAACTAACTCCAGCTCGTAAAAAGAGAGTTTCCATGCTCGTTGAAGCTTTCGAAGCAGTTGTCCCATGTTGGAATCAGGTCCTTTTTAGAGATTACGAGTTGTAGAAATAACAAAAATAAGGAGAAGAAAGATGGGGCAATTTTCTGTTTTCCACTGACTCAATAACTTGAATACAACTATGACTCCTACTTATACTAGAAAACTTCCTTAAAATAAGGTAACAAACTAAGAACGTTTAAGCAAATGGGGAAGTGGCCAACATGGCCTGTGACTCTTTCCTACGACTCTTTCAAACACTTAAATAAAAGTAACAAGTAAATAAATACTTCATAAAATTCTGAATTAATACTTCAATAATTTCCCCCTTAATCCAGAATTTAGCAATTCTTTCACTCCAAGCAAACTCCTCATGTCTTCGAACTGATGCTTCGCCAATGATTTTGTGAGAATGTCAGCCCTTTGCTCTTTACTACACACATGTTGTACTGTGATGTCACCTTTCTCGACACACTCTCGGATGAAATGGAACTTAGTGTCAATGTGCTTACTTCTTCCATGGAAAACCGGATTCTTCGCCAAGTCTAGAGCTGATTTGTTGTCGATGAACAAAACCGGTGGCTTTATCTCTCTTCCTGTTATCTCGCTTAACAAACGTTTGATCCAAATTGCTTGACAAGTCGCTGTAGTAGCCGCCATAAACTCCGCTTCGCATGTAGAGAGAGCTACACAACGCTGCTTTTGCGAACCCCATGTTACCAGATTATTGTTAAGATAAAAGGCCATGCCTCCGGTACTTCTTCGATCATTAACATCTCTTGCAAAATCACTATCCGTAAATCCAACGATGATATCTTCTCCACTGCATTTGGTATATACGATACCATAATTAACGGTTCCCTTTATGTATCTGAGGATGTGTTTTACTGCTTTCAAATGTTGGGTTGTGGGTTTCTCCATGAACCTGCTTACGAGCCCGACTGCATATGAAATATCGGGTCGGGTATGGGTTAAATACCTCAATGCCCCGACAACGCTCCTGAACTCCGTTGGATCAACTGGGTGTCCAGCTTCATCTTTTGTTAACTCAAGTTTGGGCTCCATTGGATACTTACATGCATTACAATCATCCATACCTACTTTTTTTCAAAATTGTTTTCACATACGCTGCTTGCTTCAAAGTGATATGGTCTTCATATTGACTAACTTCAATACCAAGATAGTATGATAATAACCCCATATCACTCATCTCGAATTCTTTATTCATTTGCTCCTTGAAGTACTTTATATCACCGCTGCAACTTCCAGTAACGATTAAATCATCAACGTACACCCCAACAATAAGAAGTTTTCCAACTTTGTTTCTTGTATATACAGCGTACTCCTGCTGGCACCTCTTGAACCCGAGTTGTTTTAAACATCTATCCAGCCTCGAATTCCAAGCTCTCGGGGCTTGTCGAAGCCCGTAAAGAGCCTTGCTCAACTTATAGACTTTTCCCGGTTGATCCTTTTCTTCATAACCCTCAGGTTGGACAACATACACCTCATCTACAAGCTCCCCATTGAGGAATGCAGATTTAACGTCAAGGTAGTGTATAAACCACCCATTCTTACTTGAAAGAGCAAGCAAAATACGTACCGTTTCGATTCTCGCCACCGGAGCATACACCTCATCGAAATCAATCCCAGCTTTTTGCACGTAGCCTTTTGCTACCAACCGAGCCTTGTACTTAATTACCGCTCCACTTGGATCCTTCTTCACTTTGTAAACCCACTTGAGACCTATTGCTTTCCGTCCCGGTGGGAGTTCAACTAGAGTCCAAGTGTTGTTTCTTTCGATTGAATCAAGCTCTGTCTTCATTGCTTTTTTCCACTCTTCATACTTACAGGCCATAGAGTATGAAGTAGGCTCTTCACCATCATTCAGTAACAAAACTTCATTAGTTTCATCATACAAATCAGTAAGTGTACGATACCTTTTCGGAGCTCCGCCTCCGGTTGAACTTGAGGTTGAGCCTGTCGATCCAACTGAACTAATCGGAGTTACAGGTTCATCTTCTGAGTTGTTTTCGTACTGTTCATCAGTACCTTGCGCCGGAAGTTCCGCTTCCGTTTGAGACTCCATATCCCCATCTTCAAGATCATCTTGTGTGGTAAACCCTTCGATTGTGAGGGTTGCACCTGGAGTTCCCTTGAACTTCTCTGACTTTTCCCATTGCCATGGTCTTTCTTCATCAAAAAAAACATCTCTACTGACACGTATACTTCCCGTATCCGGATCAAATAATCTATAAGCCTTCGTCCCTGTTTCAACTCCAAGATGGACCAGTAATTTGCTCCTGTTGTCAAGTTTTCGAAGGTGGCTACTTACTACTTTCACGTGGGCAATACAACCAAACACCCTTATGTGACCAATACTTGGTTTACGACCTGTCCACATTTGATAGGGTGTCGAGTTGTGAAGAGCTTTTGTGGTCACCCTATTTAGGACATAAACAGCATTTCTCACAGCTTCCCCCCATAAACAATCAGGTACTTTCATCCCTTTCATAGTACTTCTTGCCATCTCCATTACGGTTCGGTTTCGCCTCTCTACAACGCCATTTTGTTGAGGCGAGTATGGAGCAGTGTAATGTCGTTTCAGCCCGGTTTCTTCACAATAAGATGTGAACTCCTTTGAGAGGAATTCGCCGCCACGATCCGTCCGAAACAACGTTACTCGATTACCTGTTTCAGCCTCAACTTCGATTCGAAACCTTTTAAACATGCTGAGTGCTTGATCCTTTGTTTTCAAAAAATAAACCCACATAACTCTAGTGTAATCATCAACAAGTAAAAGAAAGTACCTATTCCCAGCAGGTGTAGGAGGTGAGATTTGACCACAAAGATCTCCATGAACCAATTCGAGTCTCCTGGTTGATATGAAATTCGAGTGCGTTGGAAATGATTTACGAGCCTGCTTGCCTTCTAAGCACCCTTCGCACAAACTATTTTGTTTGGTGATCTTTGGTAGCCCTTGAACCATCTCCTTATCTGACATCAACTTTAGTGCTGCGTAGTTTACGTGACCCATGCGAGTGTGCCACAACTTTACTTCTTCATCACTTTTCCCAAGCAAGCATCTCGACTTCACTTCATCGAGTTGGATTTTGTAAAGCCGATTTGGTGACCGCCTTACCTTCATCAGTAGCTTTCCTTTGGCATCGTGAACCCACAAGAACGAACCATGCATAACTATTCGATCACCACCCTCTGCTAACTGCCCCAAACTTATAATATTGCTGCACAACCTTGGTATAAAGTACACTCCTTGCAAAAACCGGTGCTCTCCATTTTTGCATTTAAATAATATTGAACCTTTTCCTTCGATACGCACCTTAGAGCCGTCTCCAAACTTCACCGACCCCTGTATAGAACGATCAAGTTCTCGAAACTTATCTTTGTAACCTGTCATATGGTTACTGGCTCCGTTATCCAGGTACCATAGACTTGTATCACCATCCACGCCCGTTGCTGACTTTAGTCGCGGGTTTACATTCTCCTCATTCAAAAACACTTCTTGGTCTATCTCACCTGCATCAAATGTTGACAGTAACAATGCAGGTTCACCATCGTTGTTTTCCCGAGTTAAGTTGGCTTCTTGATTTCGTTCCCGACGTGGATTTCGACATTCAGCAGCGTAATGCCCATATTGTTGGCAGTTATAACATTGCACTTTGCTTTTATCTTGGTTTCTATCGGACCCACGGTACCCATCTCGTTGCTGGTTACCATAGCCTCTACCACGACCACCTCGGTTTCCTGTCCCGTTACCTCTTCCACGGCCTCTTCCTCGGCCTCGATTATTAGACACACTTGATCGAGTGTTACGTTGTGGGGTCCTTTGTTCATCATCACCCTTCTTAGATCTCTCCAACCACTCCTGATGTGTCAATAAAAGTTTCTCTTCTCCACTTTCACTTTTCCCACGAACCCTTTCTTCATGAGCCTTTAACCGTCCTATGACTTCTTCAACCGTCATTGTGTCAAGATCTGCAAATTGTTCTATAGTAGAAGCAATTTGCAAAAACTTGTTCGGAACAGCACGGAGTAACTTCTTAACCACATAAGCTTCCTCCACCGTTTCTCCTAAGGCCCGGATATTACTTACAATGTTGTTTACCTTCATGGCGAAATCATCAATTACCTCTGTATCCTTCATGTTGAGGGATTCAAATTCTGCCTTGAGAGTCTGAACCTTCGCGGTCTTGACCCTTTCTGCTCCCATAAACATCGTCTTTAACGTTTCCCACGCTTCTTTTGATGTTTGCTTCTCGGCGAGTGACAGCAAGAGATCTTCTGGAATCCCTTGATAAATGGCTGCAAGCGCCAATTTATCCTTCTTCACATCGATAGCCGTATTTCGGGTCCTGGGTTCAATCGCTTCCCATACTCCCTGAGCTTGCATAAACACTCTCATCTTGATAGCCCATGCGGCGTAGTTGCTTCGCGTCAACATCGGATAGTGAAGGCTGATCGGATTCTCCTTTTCATTCTTATCGCTTTTGTCTCCCATCTGCTTGGGTTTCGGGTTGTATTTTGGATAGATGGCTCTGATACCAAATGTTGGAATCAGGTCCTTTTTAGAGATTACGAGTTGTAGAAATAACAAAATTAAGGAGAAGAAAGATGGGGCAATTTTCTGTTTTCCACTGACTCAATAACTTGAATACAACTATGACTCCTACTTATACTAGAAAACTTCCTTAAAATAAGGTAACAAACTAAGAACGTTTAAGCAAATGGGGAAGTGGCCAACATGGCCTGTGACTCTTTCCTACGACTCTTTCAAACACTTAAATAAAAGTAACAAGTAAATAAATACTTCATAAAATTCTGAATTAATACTTCAATATCCCATTTCCAGAGATATAAAGTT
Organism: Senecio squalidus; assembly: GCA_910822075.1. Lineage (NCBI taxonomy): Eukaryota > Viridiplantae > Streptophyta > Magnoliopsida > Asterales > Asteraceae > Senecio > Senecio squalidus. The sequence continues at coordinate 12,569,978 of CAJVGC010000508.1, read as the reverse complement.
TTCAAGATTTTTTGAACTAGAGGTAACCATATGAACAATCAAGTTATTATTTGCAAACGATAAATATAAAGGTCATCTGCTTTTCTAACGGGTCATTAACAATTATGACCCAATATGTCTGATACGCCCATTTTGCCACCTTTAAATATAACTTTATCGTCGCGTCTCTATATGTTGATGCTTGCTTAATACTCATGTACGGGATGATCTTGCAGGTTGTTTTCCTTGACAGCAATCTAGAAACATGTATACAAGGGACATAGATTCATTTATACAGTAGAATGGTTTGGCCGATTGTAAAACATATTCTTTAGCAATTTTGCGTACAATCTTACATGTACAGATCCTAAATACCTTTATATTGAGTGGTTTGTTGTTTGTATGTGAAATGTAGATATGATCTTTTCTTTTATACACATTTTCAGATTAGTTTAGTTGGTGACGTGAACCTCACGATATTATCATTCTGAATAAATATGATCCAAAGTTGGTTTACGCTTCTTTTTCTTTTGAGTGAATATGAAATCTTCCTAGAGGAACAAAGAAGATTTGTCGATGGTGTGTTGATGTTATTTTGTTTTTTGTTATCGATAATTATTGTATTGAGTTTTATTTATTTTATTTTTATTTTAAAGTGACTTTATAGTTTGAATCTTTTTGTTTCATAGAGTTTCCGTTATTATTATTTTAAAATATTCTTGAAGTTTTTAATCATGTTGCTGTCTCTGCGTTTGGTTAGTTGCTTCTGCAAAGTGGCCATGGCACTCGATAGATAGTTATTGCTCTTTGTTTTGGCCTTATTTAAACGTCTTCAAATGATTCGCGTCTCTGAGTAGCTGCCGTTTTTTTTTTTTGCTTACAAGTGCGAGTAAACATGAACGCAGAGGTAAAAACATGTAAGTGTCAACAATATAAGAGGAAACACAAATCAATAACAGGACACAAACATAACATATTCCAAGTCCATAGAACCACCCCATACTAGATCTACTAGACACAAAACAAATCTTGACGAAAAAATACAAACGAATTAACAAAACAAATGTCACCTAAAATTGACCCGTAGTTGAAGACATTTAAACTGAAAGGTGACGTTTTTGGTCTGAGCTTGGTATAACTTACATTTCCAAGGAAGATGAAACTGAGTGACGCATAAAGAGTATTATGCTTTCCGGGATTTCATTGGAATCAACATCATATTTTTACAAGGTGAATATATTTCTTCAACTACGAGTCTCGTTGTTAGAAGAAAAGGAAATTGTAAACTAATTTGACTCGGTGAAATATGTTTTGAAGGCATACTACATTTACTAGTTGTTTCAAAGTGATCTATCAAATATCTACTTTAGATGACACTAAAAATCATCCTCGAAAACAAATAGCACCATTATGTTTAAATCATGAATAAAAATTACGTGTAGTTGAACATAAAATTTTGTGACAGTATATATTATAATCAAAATATAAAACAGAGTATGGAAATGAGTCTAGGTTAAATCAGGCCTAGAAAAACTTCGCAAGATCAATGTCTAGATCATCAAGTGGAAATGGTTCCAGCGTATGACCAGCAACAGATCCGTTGCTAAACGTGTTGAACCCGTCTTGGCTCAAGTCAGCTAGCGTAATCAGGTTATCCAAGCCTAAAAACATAACATCTTCGTAATTAGGTGAAGGAGGGGCTTCCATCAATACTTTCTTCCCTTTGCGATCTACCTCCTGAATGGATACGAAAGTTAGAATCTTTATAAAATACAACCTACAATAAACGAAAAAATCTTGACGAAGAAAAGCATACCTGAGAGTTATTTTGAGGAGCAGTGTTAGGCACATGATATTGTTCATTTTCAGAAGATGTTATGGTAGATGGACCGGGTTCAGTTAAGGTAATGTTTGTCAAGGTTGAACCGTTTCCATTACCATTCACCGGTTTTTTAGCTCCTAATAGATTGACCACTCCTAAAGATTCATGACAACTGACTTCATCAACATCATCGTCGCTGCCCCATTCTTCTTCCTCAAATGGCGCGCCATACTGTGCTCCGTTTTTTGGCCCAAAACCACTTTTCTTAAAAAGTCTACTAATCACATATGCGTCCTGAAATAAATATCCCAAAAATTGAAAACACCAATTAGAAAACTAATATTCAATAGATATTAAACGGGTAAACAATATATGTCCAGTTTCGACTTTCAAGTCACTATATATATACCCGACAGATTCTACGATTGTATGTATATAGAAAATTAATGGATAGAGTACCTGCACGACTCCAGCATTAGCCAAATCCTTGTCTTCCATCCGATATTCATGCATTACCCAATCTGTTCTTTCACCCTTTGGCGGATGACCCAAATGGAAAACGAGCGTCTTAATCATGGCCACGGTTCTCTCCTTGTATTTCACTTCTTTATCTTTTCCCGTGGCTTTCCAATAACCAGCTTCAGTGGTACGATTTATCCTAGAACCACTTGAATACTTTCTTGATTTTGCACAAAAGAAAAACCACTCGCGATCTCCACTTTTCAACATGGACTTATCTGGAAGATCCCAAGGACTAAAGTCATATATATTAACGTCTGCTATAACTTCGGGAACAAGCTTCTTCCCTTGTAGCTTTTTCTTGAGGTGGAACATAACTAACTCGACATCAGTCGGATGAAAACGAAAACCTGGATAGACGGATGATTTCTTCTTCATGGTGTATAACAATATCGATATCACGTGTAATAACTGCTAGTAATTTGAGGTCTCAGTGTATATCGGTTAAGCAAACTTAACCACAGATGTGTGCATAGGGTCTCAAAATACATTCGCAAACCTGTAAATTTAAAAAAAACAACCCAATTGAATGATAATAACTAATCAACTGATTATCAATTCGAATTCTTTGCATAATATTGATTAAAAGTAAAGAAGAAGAGATGATCGACTTACTTTGTGAGAGATCCCGATGGGGTTGACGAAAATTTGAGGATAATTATTTTGATTACGAAAGTATAACAGGATCGGATGGGTTATACTTATACAGTTATACTCAGTCGTTATTTAAATTTATGATGATGTTACAAAACATGTCCCTAAGAGTTTAAAACCGTCACTTTTAGTCTTTATGAAAAATTGTCCCAAATCGTATGTTTTTTTCCTCCTAACAACCCAACCAGTCCTAAACCACAATTTACGGTTTTTGTGTGTAGTTAGAATTGTAATTTGAAAATTTTCCCTTGCGACATGTCTGTTAAGAAGATAAGAATGATCTCCATATCTTCAAAAAGTAAATTACAATAACATGATCGGTTATGTTTGGGAGGGGGCTTTAAGCTTTTAAATTCAAAAATAAAAGCCCCTAAATATAAAAGACTTGTTTGGTTACAAAGAGTTTTAAACTTTTAATTTAAAATAATATCCCCCAATCAAAAGCTCTTTCAAGAAGCTTTTAAAGCAAAACCCCGAAATTAAAACTTCAACTTCTAGCCTCGAGCTATACTTTCTAGCCTCATTTACGCCAGACATACATGGTCTCTTTAATTTTTATAACCCATCAATAAAGACTAGTGTAAGTATAGTTACCATCTTTTTTTTGTTGACTTGTAATTCAAATGCTTTATTAATTGCTTGGTGGGAAAATTTGATAAACTCTTATCAAAAGAGTCAAAATTTTGATTCTCATCGGTTAGATTTTGTTGAAAATATTTACTTGTTCAAAATAAATATTTTCTAAAAAGAAATATAAAAAAAGTAAGACTTGTTTTACATAAATCAATAAACACATTTCACGCTTCTATTAGATGTATCCCAAAGTCCATGGGTATCTAATAGTTACTAAACCGTAGTTAAAGCACATGCATTCATAACACAAAAATACTCGATGTTATGATCACGTCACCATTGCACATATATTTATAACACCAAAAACTTTCCCTAATCATAACTCAATATTCTAAGACCTATCAACTTTTATAATTTTCGTTTCTCTTTTAAAAGTTTCTTTTTTATACATATAAATTATAGAAATAAAACTACATTAATAATAAAACCACTGTTACATTAATTAACAAAAAAAGTTCTATAATAGTTAAAAACTTGAAATATATAAAAAAATATATTACTATATCTAATAAAAATTTGTAAAAACTTAATAGTGAAGACTTGTTTTTTTTTTTTTACTTTTAAAGTATAGGGGTTAATAATGTGGTTTTGTTTTACATAAGGGGTAATTATGTAAACCTTATAATCATATCTTTCTACTCTATATATAATTATTCGATACTTTATTCAATAGATATGTATGGATATGTTGTATTACAAATTTACTATGTAGAGGGAAAAAAAGAAAAAGAAATACTCATTTCAGCTAATAATTTGGTGTGTTTTTTTTTTGATAAAAGATAGAAATAGTGATTGACTTTGTAAAAAAATTATAAAAATACTTAAGGGGTGACTTTTTTAAACTAAAAATCAATGATTTGATAACTGTTTTGGATCGGATGGTTCAACCGGTTGAACAGACTTTTTTGTGAAATCGGGCGAACCATAAGTATCGGGTCGGTCACCCGATTTTGGTCAAACTCGAGTAAAATCGTCAACCCGTCAAATTTTAATAATCGACGTTTGAAGAGGTTGAAGCATATACTTAAAGTATTTGGAAGGCTTAGGAAAATCATGTTTACATCGATGTGGGATCAGTAAACATAAGAAAGAAATTCAAAGTATAGAGAAGAAAAATTGTACTTAATAGATTGCTATGGGGTCGTTTAGAACCTCGGACTTATAGGTAAAGAGCTCAAAGTGTTAACCAACTAAGCCAAAGACAACGAGTAGTAGATTAGCCAGTAAATTCAAACATATTTAGCAACGGTTATCGAAACCGATTGAACTGGTTTGACCGGTTAGACCGCTAAATGGATGTCATACCGGTTCGATGTCCGAAACTGTTTTCAAAACATTGTTAAAAATATAAAAATAGTTGATTGACGTTTAAAAAAAGAATCATTCTATTTGTTTAAATAATATTGGCGAATGAGAAATATGACAGCAGACATTCCTTAGAGTGGTGAGTTTTCATAAATCGCCTAGGCAGCATACATGACATGGATTTGTTGGTCTACCATGACATCTTTATTGCTTGATCATATGGTAAACGTGTCTTAATTTATCGGTTTCAGTAGTCTCATTTAATTTGTTTTTACCATAATGTTTTTATATTACTTACCAAAGTATGTTTCACGTTAGCAAAATTGCGATATAAAATTTTAAAAACGGCTTTGTTTTTACCTGTTGTCAAAAGAATAATTATAGCCTATTTTTAATGACCTTAATCTTCAAAAGTATATTGTATAAATTGAGATTAATAAAAAAGTAGAATGCCATTTTAGTTACCTAACCCATGCCATAAACAACAAACTAATGATTAACCGTGGTAATTCTAGACCCTAACTTTTAATCCACAACAAAGAAAAACAACATTCTAAATAAGTAGCAAGACAAGTTTCAATAAACTTTTCCTTAGACAACTCCGATAACTTTTAGGAGTCGTTCCTTGTTAAATTAGGAATTTGCCGACTTCTGTAAGACAAGTTTGATTAGAAACGGAGTTAGAGAGTGATTCATTGAGCGTTAAGATTGTAGGATTTTCCATTTCAGTTCATTTGCATCATCAGAAGTTGTGAGAGATCTTCCCAATTCTTGATCATTTCTAGCTCCATTTCTTCAAATGGGTCTCTTGCTCATGAATTGACTACGGAAGACAATGATTGGCAGTCGGAAGACAAAGTGGGACGAACAATATAACACTCTATACAATCGATTTGATTCTTTTTATACTTACAATGGCTTTGATTATTGATTACGTATGTAGGAGATATTGGACTACTGCCAAAATCATGCAAAACTATTCATTTTAACCAATCTTTTAAACTTGACTTCAACTCGAATCGTCACCACCATCGCTTCACTTCACCGATTCAAGTAGTTAGGCTGACGTCATTACCATGTCTAACTATATTTAATTTCATTAATTTGTAGGATATATATATGCTTTTTCAGGACATGAAAAAAACAAACTTAAATAATATGTTTAGGTGGAGAAAATTTTGCTAAAAAACTTATAAAACTGAAAACATGTTCAAATTAGGTTTTTTGTCAAAAGAATTCTCAATAACAGCAACAAAATTCACTTTTCACTTTTATATATAACTACGATTTTGAAAACTTCTTTTTTATTATTTCAAGTTTTTCCAATTTTAAATTCCGCTTGTAGAAAATACATACACTTTTATTCATCTAAATGAGTTTTCACAATTTAATTAATTTTTTTTTAATTTTTCTAGAAAATAAAAACACATTTTATTTAAGAGAGAGAGATGAATTTTTTTTTCCTTCAACCACTTATATATATGTTTACATAAATAAACAAATTAGGAAGAAAGAAAAAAACAATTGTGCTTAACGCGCGTTGGAGGTGCAACGCGGACACCATGGCGCCGCCATAGATGTGCTTAACGCGGTGCGATGGCCCATCGCTGCAAACGCTCTTATTAGACAAAAAATAGATTATCGCATTGCTATTTTCGTGGTGGGTTCTAGTTTGGAAAACACCATCAAATTGCTATTTTTGGTACAAGTCTTCTTCGAAGCCTTACTCCATACTCTAACGTGTCTTTTCTTCTTGTTGTGGAGCTCCTATACTCCATACTCTTCTTTGAAGCCTTTTTTCGGAAAAAGTCTCAAGTCTTGCTTGCTATTTCAAAGACTTTCCGGTAAATATATATTTCTTTTCATCTTTACATTTTTCCTTTAATTCATCATTTTCTCACCTAAACTATCTTAAAACTTGTTAAAACGACTAATTTGGCTAAAAACCTAAAAGTTACTATAAAATTTATAACCTTGCCTTGTTAATAGGTTATTAGAAAACTTAACATAAAACGTTATGTTTAACTATTATAAAACCGGATAATCACATATAGGATTATTAGTAAATTCTTAGCGAAAATGTTCCAACACTTTCTTGAAATTCAATGAACTCGTAAAATCTAAGTATTTTATAACTAACCTATATTATAAACGAACTTAACGGAATATACCTAAAATCTTGTAAAATAAGTATATGTATGAATATGTATATTTTATATAAATTACTTATGAGTTATTTGACTAAATAACTTTAATTAACAATCTGTAAATATTCACTTAAGACTTAAACTAACTAACCGATACTAAAACAACTTTAAACGAAAATCTGAATTTTTGCAATATGATCACTAGATGCTCCGTATCTGGCATACACCAAGACCCGTTTTCTTCGTTTTGCGTATTTTGGACGATTTTAAGTATATGCAAACCTATATTAGTATACGTAAAGTATTATACACTGATAAACATACATTTTGGACTCAAAATGTAAATCGCAATCTTAAATGTCATATTAATTACTATCAAAATCGTTAAAACGTTCATTTTATCGTTAAATCATCCGAAAACGATCAAATCTTCGATTTTAAACGTAATCTTTTAAACAAACTTTTATAAAACTGATTCTAATCATATTTTACTCAAATATTCAAATTATATCTTTAAAAATATTCAAATTTGTCAAAGGTTGACTTTCGTTGACTTCCTTTCAAAACGGCTGACTTTCGTTGACTTTGACCAAGTCAACTATCTTTGGTTGACTTTGAATTTAGTTGACTCTAACTTGGTTGACTTTAACCATGGTTGACTTTGACTTCGGTTGACTTTGACTTTGGTTGACTTTGACTAAGTCTAATACTCCTTTCAACCGATATTCATGTTAGTCATTTTAGGCTCGGAATATCATTCCTTTCTAATCGTATTTATAAACTTAAACGATCGATATTTCTAGAAGTCATTACCGACTCGAAATATCAAATATCCTTTATTCGTCATTTTCGACACGACTTATCACCGGTGGATTCGACGAATTTAATCCTATGTATATATGATTCGTTTAAATTCTACTAAACTATAATATTTAATACAACGTTAATTAATATGAGGCTAAACCTACTACGTTATAGATACTTAGACCTTTTATGTCTTATGCTAGGGCACTTAGGCGGTGGATCTTATTCCGCTTGATTTCGAGTTTCCGACACTCATACGCTTTATTACGCTTTTACGCTACTTGTGAGTTATTCGATGTCCTTTTACCGCTTTATAAATTTTACTTCGGACATGATTAGCGTTAACTAAATTTTATATATCTTGTTTATGCAATTTAGATTATGATGCCTTAGTTTTAGCGTTTACCTTACTTATACGGCCTTGGTGGTAGTATAAGGCCCCGTTTACACGCCTGTCAACTCTATTGAGCCAACGGTTATATATATAGATCTATTTGGGTCTAACAAACCCTCATCGCCGTATTAGAATTTTGTCGGTGTGCGGTCCTTGCGGTCTGATGTTATTACTGTAATATTATTTCATGACTAAACTTAGTTTAACGCACTAAGGGGGTTGTTTCCTTTTATGTTTAGGTTCAGGTGCTTATTACTATGCTAAGGATTATTTATATTGCTATTTGTATTAAACCAAGATATATGTTCATACTAATGATTTACTAAACCTTTTCTAAACTTTAGGTCAAAAGCTTTTATGCTTATTATTTCTTAACTTTGCGAATAACCCAGCAACAATGTGTTGACGTCGTTTTTAACGCTATTTCAGGGATTTGAGGTTACGTGCTGATTGCTATTTCTATGACTCCGTGGATCTTTCTTGGGAACTTATTTTGATATGTACTAGTTCTATTAGGATCCGTATGTCGATTTGGTATTTGTATTATTTCCGAACCTATGTACTTTGTAACTTTGTAACTCGAAATTATTATATTAATTCGATGTTACCCTTTTGTTATTTATTTTTTGTAACCTATGTCTCTGATTATACTAATACTGTACACCTTGGGTTTCCGCCTGAGGAGGGTGTGACACGTTGTCTCATACTAAGATCATTTTGAGTGAAGAAATATTGCAATCTTTTGTGATCCGTATAAATCTTACATCTTTCACCATAGAGATAATGCCTCCATATCTTTAGAGCAAACACAACCGCCGCTAACTCCAAATCCCGCACCGGGTACTTCTTTTCATTTTCTTTTAATTGTCTCGAAGCGTAAGCAATAACTCTTCCATGTTGCATTAAAACACACCCTAGGCCGGTATAAGAAGCATCACTATAAACAACCAAATCCTTCGTTCCATCCGGCAAAACTAATACCGGTGCTTCACTTAGTTTCTTCTTCAAATCTGAAATGCTTCTTCTTGTTTTTCTTTCCATTCAAACTTCTTATTCTTTCTAGTCAATTCGGTTAAACTTGAAGCTATTTTGGAAAAATCTTCAATAAATCTTCGGTAATACCCCGCAAGACCAAGAAAACTACGGATTTCTTTCACATTTTTCGGAGAATTCCAATTGGTAAACACTTCAATTTTCGACGGATCTACCTTTATACCTTCTGCATTTACTACATGACCCATAAATTGGACTTATTCTAACCAAAATTCACATTTAGAAAATTTTGCATACAATCTCTCTTGTCTTAGAATCTCCAACAACTGTCGCAAATGATCCGCATGCTCTTCTTTACTCTTTGAATATATTAAAATGTCATCAATAAAATCGGTGCACCCCAAGGAGAAGAACTGGGACGAATAAAATTGGTGCACCCCATGGAGAAGAACTGGGACGAATAGAACCCTTATCCAACAATTCCTGTAATTGACTCATTAATTCTTTCATTTCGGCCGGAGCTAATCTATATGGAGCCTTCGCTACAGTTGCAGCACCGGGAATCAATTCTATTTTAAACTCTAGTTCTCTTTCCGGTGGTAAACCCGGAAGATCTTTAGGAAATACATCTACATATTCATTGACCACATCTACTCTTTCTAGATCTTTCTTATCTTTTTGTTTATCTATTACATATGTAAGGTATGCTTGACAACCTCGGGACATATACCTTCGTGCTTTCATCAAAGTACAAACTGAAATTTCTCCACTCTTTTTCTCCCCATAAATAACAACCTCTTTTCCTTCTAAATCAGTAACTTTAATAATTTTGATCTTACATAAAATTATCGCATTATTCTTTTCTAACCAATCCATACCAATTACAACATCAAACTCTCCCATCACCATTGGAATCAAATCTATCGTAAATTTTGTTGACTCTATTTCTAATTGATTATCATGGTAAACATCCGACACAAGAACAATTCTATTATCCGCCACTTCTACTTCTAAGGGATATTCTAACTTACTAAGGGGCTTAGAAAACTTCTTACAAAACTTACTTGATACAAAAGATCTATTCGCCCCCGAATCAAACAACACATAAGCAGGTTGAGAATTTACAATAGAAATACCTGAAACCACATCAGTTGATTCTTTTGCTTCTACGGAAGTAATTTGAAAGGCACGACTTCGACCTTTAGGTTCCTTCGCTTTCTTTCCGCTACTCCCTCCTTCTAGTAACAAAGGAGCTTTTGGTCCCATCAACACCTTCTGATTTTGTGGCAATTTTGGGCACTCGTTTTTAAGATGTCCCGGATCTTTGCAATAATAACAAATCCTTATCGGATTAGGACATTCACTACTAATGTGGCCCGACTTTCCACATGTATAACAGCCCGTCTGACCAAACTTGCATTCTCCAAAATGATTTTTACCGTATTTTCTAACACCATAGTCGTTCCTCGACGACTCTTTTCTTTCAAATCTTCTTGCCGAACTCTTGCCCCTCTTTTCAAATCTTTGTCTTTTAAACGATTCGTGCACATGTTCTACTTTACGTTTCCTCTTCTCTTCCTCATCTTTGTTCAAGATTTCCAATTCCCTTCTCCTTGCCGCCTCAACCATATCCTCAAAAGTCCGAGGATTATAAGTTGAAACATGCTCTCTAATGTCTTGATTTAAACAACACATGTAGCGGTCCATCTTCATCCTTTCACTCATCACATATTCTTGACAAAAACCCGCTCTATCCATAAACTCATTTGTTATTTCATTCACCGTCTTGCTTCCTTGTTGTAAAGACAAAAACTCATGAGTGATTTTGTTTACCGCCGAAGGTGGACAAAAATACTCCATAAATCTTTTCTTGAAATCTTCCCAAGTCATTTTCACGATCCCATAAGTCGGGAACAATCTTACTATGGACTCCCACCAACTCTTAGCTTGATTGCGAAGTAAATTCGATGCATAAATGCCTTTATCTCTATCCGCAAACTTGCATGTTAGAAATGCACCTTCTACTTCCATAATCCATCGCATACTAACAATCGGATCAACTTCTCCAAGAAACATGGGCGGGTTGCAACTTGCAAAATCTTTATATGTACACCCCTTCTTGTAATTATCAGTCAACTCTTCTTGATGATCAGAATGAGCATCTTCACTTTCCGAATCTTCCTTATCTTTTTGCTTTAATTCTTTTTCCGCAAGCACGCGGTCTATCTTTTCATCAATGACCTCTATAACATCGTCTCTAACCCGTTTGATAATAAACGGTATTGCTTTCTCAAAGGCTTGGCTAATCTCCTTAGCCACTATTGTTTGAATATTTACTTCTTTCTCACCGTCATCATGATGACTGCTTTCTTCATTCATTTCTACCAACTGAAATCAAATTCAGTTAATAACATATAGAACTATAATCTATACACAATTATATTTTATACGTCATATACATACTTTCCAACTTTTTTTGTCCCTTTGTCCTTAATATACTTCGATCATATCGGATATACGTAACATGTTCAAAATTATCGTTGGACACACGTTAATTTTAAACATATTAACTCTTGTACACCCAATACTATCAATGTATATTTTAGACTAAGGCATTCTATTCTTTCTTAACGATTAATCTTTCTTACTTTTATCTCTTCCGCAAGGCAAGCTTCTTCCCCTTAGAAAGCCTCAGCTTGGGTTCAAGTATCAACCGAGATATTGACTCACACAAGCCAAGGCTCTGATACCAACTTGTAACACTTGGATTAAAAACACACCAATTTTTTATATAGATTTCTACAACATCAACGGTTTACTACATCCCTTACATAACTTAACGGAAATAAAAAGTTATTGTTTTACTTTATCCAAAAGAACATTTTTAAACATCTTGAGCGGAAGCTCATTACAAAATATTTAGTTTCATATCAAGGTCCCCATCCCTTCTTCAAATGTTTTCCTTGCAATTTAGAGATCCTTTTTACCTACAAACATAAAATCAACAAAATACATTAGCGTTGAGCTAGTGAGTATACTTAGTCATATATTAAGAAATCTCCAAGACTATTTAAAGTCTTATCATTCTCTTCTTCCAACTATATAGAGTTGGTTCTTACTTCTTTCCGACTATTAAAAGTCAATTACATACCCTCGCGGTATATATAAATTTGATTCTACTTCTTCCCGATTAATGAAAGTCGATTCTACTTCTTTCCGACATATAAATGTCTTCTCTATTCATCTCTAACTTAATAATGGTTTAGGATATCATTCCCATACTTAAACTACTTTAAAAATCACTAAAAACTGGTCTAGGCACTAACTGCTCCGCATCTAACAACAACTGTTCCGCATCTAAGGCAACTGAAAATCAACCATAGCCACTGAGTGCCAGATGCGGCGCACCATGGCTTAGGTGCGGCACGCTAGGCCAGTGGTATGGCTGATTTTCGTTTTTGATGTTTTCCTTCACTTACACGTTAGTTTACGGCACTTCTAGTTCCTATTTCCGCTAATAACTTAATCATACATTGAGATAGTATACTTGTCCAATCCCAAAGGTGTTAATACACTATTATAAACATATAACAAATTAAAAATAAGCTTCGTATACTCACCTTGATGTCGGAATATGTTCACTACCCTCTCGCTTCCTTCCCCTTTCCTTTATCCTTGAAATCTGAATTTATACAACCAACACAACTATGTCTTTCAATAACTCATGAAAACATATTTAAAACTTCATTATACATCTTTCTAAACCAAAACTTCTTAATGTTAACTTGATTAACAACTTCTACCCATATTGCCACTTTTCGGGTCTTTTGACCCGTTAAGCATTTTAGTACACATAAAAGCTTTTCAAACTATTATCTTCATTATACTCATTATAAAACACATTGCATAAAATTTCTATTTCTTCTCATTAACCAATTTCTACCCATTTGCCACTCTTTGGGTCCTTTGACCCGTTTGGCAATATAAATGGGAATAATCACAACATCATACTCCATCTCATTCATAAAACTAAAACATATGATTCTAACATTAAATTAACTTATAACAAAAGCTCAATTTAACAATTTTCTTCAATTCTCATGATTATCCCTAAATAATTAAAAACCTAATTTTACGAAATTAAGCATTTCTACTTTTCAATTAGACATTTAAATAAGGTTACATACAAACTCAAATTCATCAATTAATATCAAGTGTATAAACTTACCTTCTTTTCTCCAAATACCGCTTAATCTAGGTTTTCTTTACTCTTAATCTTAATAGAATTTTCACTACAATAAGTTTCAATACTAGAAATTTACAATCTCTTGATTTGTTCTCAAGAACACACACACACAAAAACACACTAAAAATTCTGCACTTGACACCTCACTATCCTAATCATACCCAAATTTTTGAAATTACTCTTTAGTCCCTCAACTTTCAAAACTTGCTTAATTTACATCATTAACTAACATAGTTAACAATTTAAATCCTTTCTAACCAAACTTAACTATTTTTCTTACCATTCTAGTCCTTTATATTTTAAACTTCTAAAATAAACTAAAATATAAAACATATTTATAATAAACAAATAAACACTTACAAATTATTTTAAATTCCGAGATCCTGGATGTTACAGACTAACCTTGTAATAGATTTTTAGTTAGAGGACTGACTTTGTAATATTTTTAACGTTAATTTTTATCATAAAGATGAAGGCCTAAAATACCCATAATAATCTACGAGAATACTTATATTTGCTAGGCACTTCGGTACTATAACGTTTACGTCACGAACGACGAAAAAATAATTTAAATCCCGACTAAATCAAAATCGCGTGAAACAAAGTAAATAATAATAATAATAATAGGGTCAAAATAGAATAAATAAAATAACGATAGATAATATAACGCGAAAATTGTTACAAAATATGCGGTTGTCACAACTTGAACATGTTCAGATGTTTGCAAATATTGCATAAGCTTTGATTGTTGTAAAAAAGGTCCATTCTTTTCGTTCTTTTCTTCTTTCCAAATTGTAAAATTGTTACTTTTTTTCCATGTTTCTGTTAGAAGTGCCATATTTTTGGGGTCGTTTATTTCCTTTATAGTTTTATGCTCGACTTTGAGCAGCATTCTTTATAGAAATTAGGAGATGTATTGTTTTGATCTCGGTCGAATGTTTGGGTCTTATGTTACACACCCATTTTGAGTTCTTGTAATGAAATATATGATATAAACTACACCAAGTTATATGGAAAGTATTTTGTAATTTGGAGTTCCTACTGTTTCGTAACTAAGAAAAAGATAAACAACTATGCGATTGACTTGTATCGTAGTTTATTTAATCTTGTTGGGGTCAGCTGTGATTGATGAGTAATGGCAACCCAAAATATGGTTAACCTGTACATTATCAACATTAAACTAAGTCGTAATTATTATTCAGTTTTGAAGAATCCCAACTTGCATCAGTGATCAGACAACAATCCTTTATATTTTAATTAATTAATGCTTTAATTAAGGATTAAGATCCCCTCACGTTAAAGATTAACATGAATGATTTTGATAAATATTATGAGAGCCTAATCCTTTAATTAATTATGAGTTTTGATAACCAAATACTTTTTAAACTGCAATTCTAATATATGTGATTATCAACACTCGTTAATTATACTCCATTTGAGATTCCAGGCCATCACACCACTTTTGGTCCAAAATAGTTAACCGGAAGATCCTCTCGAAAACCATATGATTGTACCCAAAAATTCAATACTGAAACCGGTGGCGGATCCAAGACCGAATTTGAAATATTCGAAACATTGATTGGAAAGTGCGGATATGGAAACATTATACAAAGGAATCCTTTCACTGGGAGATCATAAAAACGAGTAAGTTAACATTAAACGGCTTGATGAAACCGGGTTTCAAGGCAAGAAGGAGTTTCACTTAGACATCACAATGCTTTCACAATATCGGCACAAACATTATAGTTTTTGTTGAGTTTTGTAATGAAATCAAGTCCATGTGCTCAACGTGCTATCTAGTTATGACAATCCGTCTTTTCGAGGTATTTTTCATTACCGCTATTTATTCTTTTATTCGCAATTATTTCGACCTTTGCATTTTGCTTTATATTTAC
Source organism: Senecio squalidus (assembly GCA_910822075.1). NCBI lineage: Eukaryota > Viridiplantae > Streptophyta > Magnoliopsida > Asterales > Asteraceae > Senecio > Senecio squalidus. Next base: position 12,554,587 of record CAJVGC010000508.1, on the reverse strand, counting down.
TCACATTTTGTATATTTAAGTCGGGTTTTATGTGTTTTATTACTTCGTCTCTTGAGACGTAAGCTTTATAATCGTCTAAGTGCCGAATAGTTAGTATTCTCGTGTTATTAAAGTAGGGTGTTTACGCCGTAATCGTCGGTTAAGAAAACTATATTTCAAAATTTACTTACAAAGTTAGTCCTCTAACTTAATCTATTACAAAGTTAGTCATTTCACGAGAAACTAATGGAATCTGTTACAAATCTAATTATTTAACAACAATTTAACGAAATCATCCATTTATGGCCACGGTGCGCCGCCCTGGTGCTTAGGGGCACCGCCCCTCCTTCATCTTCAGCTTATTGCCAAAACGGCTTTTTGGGTCAAAACCTTGAGATTCTACACCTTTAAGCACGTGATTTCTCCTGCAATCTTCCCTATTTGGGTGTGTTTGATCCCATTGTGGATCTCTAAATGTGTTTAGACCATCTCTTATTCCAAAAATACAAAGTTACATCAAACACTTTTATTCTTTTCCTTCTCATTTTCACTTCACAAACACTCTCTTTCTCTCCCAATATTCCAGAGAAATTGAGAGCTTCTTACCTCCATTTTGAAGTGAAAATCCAAGGAAGCAAGTGGTAAGAATATCTCCTTCAATCATCCTTTCATTCTATACATTTCGGTAAGCTTCTTATGTTGAAATCCTTCACTTTTCCCTCTTTTTATCCATTTTGTTAGAGTTTTCTAACACATAATCTTATTCTCTTTGTCTTACAAGCTTCATACTTCCATTTCCATCTTGAATTCGAGGAGTTTCAGTGATTTCTTAGGAGAACCGCCATTTTTGGTTTTGGTATGTAAACTCTCCGAAATCTCTCTACTTATCTTTTCTTTTAGGAAACCTCTAACACATTATTTATTCATGTGTAAATGGAAGCATTCTATATTTCATCCACTACTTTTAGAGTTTGGCTACCCTTTTTCGGAGAAAACTCCATCTTAAGTTTTTGGTAAGTAAATTCCTCCGAAATCTATTTATTTCCTTTGGTGTTTTTGTGTTTTGGAGCCGGTTACCTCCTCACCACCACCACCAAAGTCTCCTCTTTTCGGGCGAAGTAAAGATTGTAGAATTCTTGCGGGGTGAAATCGGTAAACTTGTTATTACCTTTAATCTCTCTCTTTTTCATTATTATTTTTACTTTCGGTTTAAGCCTTGAAAAACGGTTAGGTTAACAAATTAGACCAACACAAGTGATTCTTGAAGATTTGGACTAAAAATATGTTAAAACATGAATTTAACCGAAATTAACATATTTACTATATTAGTATGTAAAACTACACACATACATATATATAAAGCTTGGTAAATGTTTTTGAACATAATTTAACTTTTGGACAGTTTACCTTTAACCTTAAAACGTTTAACAAATCTGTTTTCGACAAAAACGACAAATTCTTAAAACTGGAAAATTGACCAGTGCGCCGCACCCCATACATGGTGCGACGCACCGGGGTCTGTTCCTTGGAAAATCCAGTTTGCACAAAAATCACAACGACACCCTTGCTTTGTAGTGCGTCGCAACCAAGTCCCAAATCACGTTTTATGACTTTTAACAACTCTAAGTACTTATATAAGTAAACTAATATATATAAAATTATTATATAATGTTAAAACAACTTCTTTGGACTCAAAGACGTCAACGCCATCATAAACGTTACAAACTTATTTAAAATGAACGTTTTACTTATCTTTTTACGACGAAATCATATAAAATCGTTTTAAATCATTTTACTCTCCTATTTTAAAACAAATGGATTTTAAAATCTCAAAATGTCAAAGTGTGACTTTTTACGTTGACTTTGACTTTCCTTCAAATTGTTGACTTTCACTTTGACCAAGTCAACATCTTTGGCGTTGACCTTGGTCGGTCTCAATAAAACTTTGGTAACAACTATTCCTTTCAACCGATATTCTTGTTAGTCATTTTCGGCTCGGAATATCATTCCCTTTTAATAGTCAATTATGACGTGAAATATCGATATCTTTCCTATCGTCCTTATCGGCTCGGAACATCGTCACTTTGATCCGTCATCACGACTCGACTTGGAAATCGTTGGAATACTTTAATAAAACCTTTTTTATTAACCTTAACCGACAAGGCTAAACCGTACTGTAATTATAGAGATACTTAGACTATGTTATATTTGTTTTAGGGCACTTAGGCGGCAGAGTGTTAGCTCCATATTGATTTTACCCGATACTTTGCTGAGTTTTTGTAACACCCCGCTAAAGCGGAAACACGAAGTGTGAAGAGCTGGAATATCATTACACCGGTCATAACAAACATAACGGTTTCTAAGTCATAGATTAATAATAAAAGTGTTTACAAATTTCAAAACAACCAAGTCATTCAGTACACGAATACATAGTTTAAAGTTTCAATTAAAATTCCCAAAAGAAATAGACAAGTCTTTTCCCAATAATGATCTCACGCAACCGCCTTGACCCGTCCATGACAAGCACTTCATCCTTACACTAAATTTCCTGAAACATAAGATAAAGTGTCAACTACATAAAGTAGTGAGTGAGTTACAGTTTAAGTTTCTCGGCAAAAGTTTCGGTTAAGTATATAAAAGTAAAAAGTTTCCCAAAAGGAGGTTAGCGGAGAAAGTCGCTTAAAGTTTATATACTTTTAAAGTTTCGAAGTAACGGGCGTATCAGTACCCTAAAGTTTGTACAGACCAAGTAGAACAATGTTTAGTAAAATCATAGTTGCGGAATCAATCGCTAAAAGAGTGTATATATGCGTATAAGTAACTAATTATATTCTTGTATCAACCTCTTGGCATTCTATAACTTAAGTGTTCACACTAAACCGATTATTCAACCGTGAGGCCCCTTACCCCGCCTATCCTACGGGGAGTATAAAAGATCATAGTAACATGTACTTAGACTGCCATCTAAGCAAGGAACGGTTCTTTCTTAAGTATCGATACCCATTATTACTAAACGGCTCATAAGTTAATAGTGTGTAGAGTTCTAAAAAGGTGGGCACTAAAGTAATTTTGTTTCAAAAAGATAGTAGGCACTTAAGAATCGCGTTATAATCTCATCAAGGGTTGGTCTCGCATACAAGTAATCAATAACCAGTTTAGCCGAATAAGGGGCAAGCCGGTAAGTTTAAAGTAAGCCATTAGGGCAATAAGGTGTTTACGCATAAAAGTTTCACAAAGTTTCCAAAGTAGATCAATAGTTCCATAATAGTTTCAAAAGTTCACAAAAGTTGCAATGTTCGTAAAGTTTCCAAAATACAAGTAAATCTTATGTTTCCCCCAAAATTTATGTAAAAATACATTAAAGGAAGGGGTTGTAACTCACTGATTGCGAAGAGTACGAATACGGAAATCGGTCGGAACGGAAGCCGGGAA
>CAJVGC010000508.1:12515052-12551076 GCA_910822075.1 Senecio squalidus | reverse complement strand
GAATTGAATTCACGTATAAGTTTCTATTTTTTTTGGCATAAAAGTCAAAAAAACCATACGAACTTTTGCATTTATACCGTTATAATAAACCAATTTCCGATACTACTTATATAATACATCAACTTTCCAAATCTGTTACAATGTGATAAACTTGTAACCGGTTACCTCCACGTCAGAATTTTGGTGACATGGCATACACATGTCATACACGTCAGCACTCAGGTTATTGCTTAAACACATATTTCTGCAACTTGTAAACCCTAAATTTAATCCCCTTTCCTCCCCATCAATTTAGAACCCTAATTCTAAAACCCCAATTCCATGTCTTCCTCTTCAATTAATTCACGTTTCAACCGTGAAATCCCAAGTGAATGTAATTGTAAGAAACCATTGAAAATGCGTACCTCATGGACGCTAACCAATCCGGGTAGATTGTTTCTGGTTTGCCCTGATTCATTGGTAAGCATCGTCATTGAGGTACATTTATTGGCTATTTGTATTTTTTTTTCATTGGTAAGCTTGTTTTATGTTTTGACAGAATAGGGGGGCAAAAGTGTGAGACTTTTTTTTGGTTTGATCCCGAGTTGCTTAATCAAAGGTATAGGGAGTTAAATGTATGAAATTTACAATTTGATTAACCCAAGCAACAAGCAAGAACTATCAAGACTTGATGAAACGAAAGAATTGTTGTATACTTTGGAAGCTGAATTTGACTTTTACAAGTCAAAAACCAGTAATGAAATGTCGTGTTTGCAATTAGAATTGAAAAAGTCAGAAGCAACTGTCGGGTATTATAAGAAAGTGTTTGTAGTTAGTGTCTTGTTAGCAACTTTGTTCCTCATTTTGTACATGTAATGTAGTTGTTGTTTTTTTATTAATAAAATTGGTTTTCTATGATCTAATCTGTTGCAATTTTTTTTTATGGTATATTGGTTTTTGGTATATTGTTTATAACAAAGGCCACTTTATTGATCACAAACAACATTTTTACAAGAAACATAAAACAACACACAAGGTTGGACAACACACTTGGACAAAGACATGAAAGCTAAGAAACATGGACAACACACTTTAGTGGCCTACAAAGTCATTCAGATTTCTGCAACAGTGAAGACCACTTTTCGACCTCTAGATCCATTTCGTTCAAGCTTGAGTGTAAACATCAACACACAACCATAACGAAGGTGGTTAAACCTCCTGAAATCATTCCAGTCCCCTTTGATCACAACATGGCTTGGAGGTACAGTTGCCCTCCTAGGATCATCATGAGTCACTAGCTTGAAGTCCTTGATGTAATCATGCCTGAGGAAGTTGATGGTACAATCTTCAAAGTTGGTCAAGTTGTTTTCCCTAACAAAAGGAGTTGGGATTGTCTGCAACATTGGTCATAAGAAAGGTTGGTCAAGTCAAGTATGTAGATTAAATGAGAAGTGAATGCAAGAACTTACCACTCTAGCAGCTTTGATCTTGTATCTATCCAAGGTCATAAGAAAGGTTGGACCATTATCAGCATCACTGTCACTGTCACTATCCCGTGCCACATTCACCCCATCACTACTTGAGTTGCTTGAGACATGAATCACATTTTCCTCTTCACTTGACATTTTTTTATTCAGTTTTGTTCTGATCATGAAGTGTTGGCAAGGGTCTTCAATTTATAGCAAAAAATTTGGTAGTAAACCATTTGTTTGACTCAACTGTATATGACTGAAATGATATGAACATTGAATTTTGCTTGAAGTAATTGAATTGTCTAGTGTTTGTGATATGCTGCAAGCATTGGAAAATGTTTTTTATTTGTCTCAAAACCTGTAAATGCATCATCTTTTAGAAGACAATACACTATATTTTCTCCCATTAACCAAGGGAATCAATTACACCACCCATTTGTCTTTATATGAATACACCACCAACTTGCACAACTTAGAAAACAACAAAAGAAAAATAAAGAAATGCAGCAATATCCATACCATAGAAAACAACCCACTTGGGTCAAAAGATGTTTGCCACTAAACAAAACAGGCCAAGCCACATGGACCACATGGGTCAAAAGTGTCAAACTAGCACTATCAGTTCTAACCAAAACATTAAGAACACAAAATACATCAATTCTGACCAACCCAACCCACCTACCATTACACAAATTGATTACAGATTCACAGGCTTTGTTGCTGAACAACCAACACCATCTTCAGGAATTACATTCAATGCCAGTTTCTTCTTCAAAATCCTTTCAGATTTATGCCTCATCTTCACTGCTTTCCTCTTCAAAGTATTGTCATCATGAGTTGGTTCATCAACTAGGTATTGTGATACATCAATTTGTGGGGTATCCTCCATGTCTAACTCTTGGCTTTCATGAATCTGTTGAGCTGGTTCAACAACTGGATCTTGAGACACATCTTCAGATCCCCATGGTTGGTTTTCATACTCTAAATCATGAAACAGTTGTTGCACATATTTTGTGTTATTGAAAATATCTTACTCCTGATTTTCTTTTCTCAAAGCTTCTTCAGTCATAATGTCACAATACTCCTTCATAAGAATAAGTAAGCCTACCATACATGAAACATACATTAATATATTAAACTATACATAATACCTCATTGGTTATATCAGTTTCTTCTTCATCCCTTAAGCTCCCGCCACCCCTTCTACCACCTCTCCTACCACCCCTTCTGCCATCCCTTCTACCACTTGTATGACCACCCCTTCTACCATATACACCAATAATACCACCTCTCCTGCCACCCCTACTTGCATTTGTGATATCTCTACCACTAGAACCCCCTACTACATTGACACTATGTTCTCCAAATCTCAATATCCTAACCACTGACTCTTTCACAATTCTTGGTCTGCCAGGTTTAGCTTTCACTTTAGGTGGGTCTGGAGCAGCTGCATTTGTACAACCTTTCTTGTTATGCCCTTTCTCTTTACACTTGCTGCAAGTCATCACCCTACCAATTCTACTAACCACATTACAGTTTTCTGTTGGATGTTTAACCCTCTTGTTTTTTGGTCTATCAGGCATCTTTCTGAGTGGTGGTGGCAATAGAGGTGTGTCTGCAGTTTTCCTCCATATTGATGGTCCATATACATGTCTGATTGAACTTGAATAGGCCTCTGCCCACATAGTATTTTTATACCAATACTCCACCTCTGTAACTGGATCAATTTGCATGTTTGTGTAGGCTGCAACGGCATGAACACAAGGTATTCCACTTAGCTGCCACATTCTGCAACCACAGGTCTTAGCCCTTAACTGGACACCATATGCTTCATCCCCTTTCCTTACTTCCACCTCTTGATAACCACTCTGGTAAACTCTCCAGTGCCTGCACAATAAATTTGTATTTTCAATATTATTTACCGCATAGTGTATTTTCAAAAATATTGAAGGATATATACCTTTGTTGGACCTTCATTAACTCCAACTGTTTTAAAATTGAAGGACATATAAACTTCATATACTCATCTGTAAGTTTGTTCATTGACCAAATCCTCTGCATCATGTAGATCCTTATGTCCTCTAGCATTGTTATCAAAGGTTTACCTCTAGCACTAAGCAATGTAGAATTAAAACTTTCAGAAATCACATTCTCATAAGTTGCAAAACACCTATCCATCCTGAAAAAGGCCCTGTACCATGTCCTTTTGTCCCTCTGTTGTAGATAGTTAAAAGCTTCAACATCCAACTGCTTCATTTCATCCATTTTTTTGTTCAAATATTGTCTCAATACAGGTAGTTGCAGCACTCCAAAACAATCTCCCATATTGAACTCTAGACCACTTCTTTTTGAAATTTCCATAAATGTGTCTAGTACACTGTCTGTGTTCAGATTCAGGGAGCCATGTTCTAACAGCTTCAATTTGACCTACAATAATATTAATCATTCATTAGAGGAATAAAATAAGTTATTTATTAAATAATGTAGACTAAGATCATACCTTGTGCCCATCTGATATGATGCTAACAGCATAACCATGTCCTAGACTAAGATCATGTCTCAACAGTTCAACAAACCAACACTAATTGTCCTTATTTTCAATACTGACCACACCCCAAGCAATTGGAAACATTTGATTGTTTGCATCTCTTCCCATGGATGTTAATAACTCACCTCTACATGTCCCTTTCAAAAAACAACCATCTAATCCTATGATTCTCCTACAACCACTAAGCCACTCATGCTTGATTCCCTTAAAACACATACAGATTCTACTAAAGTATAGTTGACCATCCTCAAGCTCTTTAATATTCAAATGACAAGTTGAACCATGATTAGACTTCAAAACTGCTTGTCTATACTCCCATAAGCTTGCATAATGTTCAACCAATCCTCCTTCATGATCAAACTTGCCCTATGCTTTGCGCTCTTGCATTTCCCTAGACTAACATCAATCATGTAATTCTCCCTTATTTCATTAACCATAAACCTTAGTATCATGAAAGGGTTGTCCATAATTTGTTTTGCATACCTCATTGCTATCCACTTGAATGTCACTAGAGAACCATAATTGTAGTTTCTACCACAATTATGTCCAGGTATGAGGGATTTGATTTGGGAGGATTTCTCAGTAGACATCCAAGAAGCATATAACCTAAAGGGACAAGTATAAATCTTGCTGCCACTATGATCAACATGCTTGATACCACTAGCATCAACCTTCTTACTGCCACTATCATCAACCTTCTTGCTACCACTATCACTAACCTTCTTACTGCCACTAGAACCACCCTTCTTGCTACCTCTGTCACTAACCTTCTTGCCATTAGAACCACCCTTCTTACTACCACTGTCACTAACCTACTTACTCCCGCTAGAACTACCCTTCTTGCTAACACTAGACTCCCCTTCAACTACACTTTCACTTTTTTGGCTTAATAACTTTGCATCCTTAACCTTCCTTCTTAGCTTTGAATTGGCACATCTCTCTTCTTCATATTTCTTCCACAATATACAAGCAAACATTGTGACTACTTAATCTATACCATAACTGATAACCATTTTCCATCCCATAATTAGCCAAACATAGTCTCAACTGATCTGGATGTTCAAACCTCATACCCGATATTGGTTTCATTGAATCTCATGGAATGCTTGAATCATGAGCATGATATTGAACACCAACTTTCACCTTAAATCTATCATCTAGATCATGCTCATCATGATCATCAACATGGACATTATCGTTGCTTGGAATAGGATCTGAATCATAGTTAACATACCCAAAGTTGCCACATAACTTGGTCAGAAAAGGATCATCATTCACACGTTTTTCAATCACCACATTATCTTCACCCTCAAATTCATTATTTATAAACTCTTGTACAATTACATCATTTTCTAACTCAGCACGTTCACACTCACTTTCATAATCAAGATCATCCATCTCAAACTGAATTAACTCAAATACATCATACCCATCATGTTCAGCATAAATATCAATTTCATACCCTTTCTCATACCCTAAATTAATAAAATCTTGCACATCGTGGTCAACATCTATAAGATTAATACCCTCTATAAGGGGGATATCATGAACACATACTAGCAACAAATGAATTTCTTCTGTAACAAACCTACTAACAAATTCTTTGAAACTATTGAAGGTCATTCCTTCAAAATTCACATCGTCGATAATATACTGTTTACCTCGTGCATACCTTAGCAGATTTGGTAAGAATAGACCATTTTGATGCAGAGAAACGACCAGATTCTCCTATGTTTTCTTCATAATTAAAGCGATTAAAGTTGAATGGGGTTGAATTAAGGTTTGGAGGAAATGATAAATTAGGGTTTCAATTGGGTGTAAAATGATGTGGATAATACGTGGAATTAATAAGAGTAAAAGAAAAAAGAAAAACCGGTAGAAAAAATTTCAACGGTAACCAGTAAAAAATCAACGAAATTTTGAAATTGTTTATCACATAGTGACGGATTTGGAAAGTTGATGTATTATTAAAGTAGTATCGGATGTTAGTTTGTTATAACGCTACAAATGAAAAGGTTCGTATGGTTTTTTTGACTTTTACCCATTTTTTTTGTGAATCGAATATTTAAAAATTTAAATGAACAACAAGTCTATTCTTAAAGAATGTTTGAATTTCGATAATTAAATGGAAATGAGTTTCACGAAAATCTAAAAACATCAATAGTAATGAACATGGGAATTACCACATTGGTTCACTTTTGGTTGATCTCGTTCTTAATTTTATCAACTCAAAACTAGTTTTTATGCGCCCCAAGTTTTGGATTATCTACATTACATTTTAGATGTTATACATTTAGATGTTGTTGTTATAAAGCGGAATCAAATCAAAATGTGTTCAATCCTTTTGAAAAGTTAATAGGATTAAAAGTGTGAATTATTGTGTAAGTTTAGTCTACTAATAAGAGGGTATGAGTTAAACTCTAAAATAAGAAAAAAAATGTGAATATCGTGTATTTTATATATATATATATATATATATATATATATATATATATATATATATATATATATATATATATATATATATATATATATATATATATATATGTCATTCAAATAATAATTAACATTAAAAAGTTTATAATAAAACAATAAAGTAAAATATTTTTATTGTTACAACCAAAATAACAAACAAAATGATTCCACTAAGCTATAATTATCCTATAATTTAAATTCCGTGAACGTCTTGATATGTGTGAAAGTTATTATTATTAAATATAATTGGGCTTTGTTTTGGGCTTTGTTTGGGCTGCTTCTTTCCTTTATTTTTTGGGCATGCGTTTGTGTCTTTTGTTGCTTGCGCTGGCATAGTGACGTGTATTAGTTCTTCTACTTTCTTACACGTGTATCCTCGTCTTCTTTACTGCTATCGTCATCGTTTGCTTCTCTGTTGCATATGTGGTAATTATTTGTTGTTGTTCGTTCGTTCGTTGTTTTGGTGTTTAGCCTATTGGTTTCTACAACTTTGTTGAAAGGTATGATTGGTATCATATACAGATGTATTGTTGTTGATTGGTATGATATATAATTGCATTGATGTTAGTTTTCAGTTAGAGTATAACAAGAGGTTAGGATACCAGAATAGGGAAAATGATGAGTGTAGAAAGTCTTTAATTAGGGTATTAGAAAGTTTTTTATTGCCCAAAATATAATATTTGCCTAGGATAGTGAAAGAGATTATATTATAACCACATGAAAACAGGATTGAAATAAAGTAGTAAAATTGGTGAGATGTTAGTTTTCAGTTAGAGTATAGGAATAGCTTAGGATACCAGAATAGGGAAGATGATGAGTGTTGAAAGTCTTCACTTAAGGTGTTAGAAAGTTCTTTATTGCCGAAAATATAATATTCGTTGAGGATAGTGAAAGATATTATATTTGTCGACAACTGCAAGATCGTATCAATACGGACTATGTTACGTGCTCTGTAGCCTATTAGTCATTTTTTCTAAGTTTTTAGCTTTTTCTACACACTTGCTGTTGATGTAGGGGGATAGTGTCATAGTATTGTAAAATTTTTTGCAGCATGACCACATGAAAACAGGATTGGAATAAGAAGAGATTAAGATAACAAAATAGAAAAAACTGATGAGCGTTGAAAGTGTTGAATTAGAGTAATAAAAGGTTCTTTATTATCCAAAAAGTAATACTCGCTTTACAATATTTTTGGTAAGGTTTCCGGTTTTCGTAGACATATGTTGTTGATTTGGGAGGATAGTGTCACAGAAGAACGATGAATGTTCAAAGTCTTAAGTTACAATAATAAGAGGTTCTTTGTTAGCCAAAATCGAATAGCGACTAAGAATAATGAAACACATTATATTTATCGAGAGGTGGAAGATCCCTGTAATGCATTAGTCATTTTCCCTGCGGTTTTAGTTCTTTGTAGACACTTGCTTTTGATGTAGGATTAGGGTAAGTTTTCAGAATTGAAAAACTGATGAACGTTGAAACTCTTGAATTAGAGTAGTAAAGAGTTCTTTGTTACCTAAAGTGTAATACTCGCTTAGAATATTTTTCGTAAGGTTTTCGGTTCTTATAAACATACGCTCTTGATTTAGGAGGATAGTGTCACAGAAGAATGATGAATGTTGAGAGCCTTCAATTAGAGTAATAAGGGGTTCTTTGTTACCCAGAATCGAATACCCGCTAGGAATAATGAAACACTTTATTTTTGTTGAGAGATTTTAGGTTTTTCTACACACTTGCCGCTGATGTAGGAGGTATGTTTACGGTAAACAGCTGCTTGCACGCGTTTGTGAATGCATCGGTCATTTTGTCCACTGTTTAAGGTTTCTTCAAATACTATGTGTTGATATAGGCCAATATTAATTTTTTGCAGTTATACGGTAAATATTCAATAATCCTTTACCATATCTGCTGGAATTGGATAGCGTAATTATACGGAATTGTAAAATGCACGCGGCTACGATTCTGTTGTTTTAGTAGAATTTTTTTCTGTTTGATTTATACATTTTTTTAATGCTTCGTTTTCTTCTTGTACAGTCGTTGCTACGGAACACCAAAACTGTATATTGCGGTTCTTGTGTTCTACCTCTGTTATATCTGTGTCGTTTCAGTGTTTGCTTAATATGTGGGTAGTTGTCTTAGGGAGGGTGTTGATTGGGATGTGCCTTCTGCCCTGTTCGTCGTCGTGGTAAACGTAGGCGGTCTGTTGTGTCTTCCGTGTCAATTGCTCATAACTCCTTGCCTATGTACTTTGATTGTGGTGATGCGAGTCGTGATTGTCGTCACTGCGGTGCCTTCTTTTGGTATGAAGAGAGGGTTTTACATGCTTCTCGGCTTGGAAACCCGGTCTATAATCAGTGTTGTAAGGGAGGGTCCGTCGTTTTGCCTGTCCCTATGAACCCGCCCGCTGCTTTAGCTGATCTGTATCAAGATTCTCATTTTATGCGTAATATTAGGGCTTATAATTCTATGTTTTCGATGACGTCGTTCGGTGCTAAGATAGACGAGTCCGTCAATGTTGGTCGTGGTCCGTATACCTTTAAGGTTTCTGGTCAGGTTTCACATTACATTGGGTCTCTGTGTCCTCGAGCTTCTGATAGTCCACGTTTTCTGCAATTGTACGTATACGATACCTTGAATGAGGTTGAGAACAAATTGCCTTGTTTTGCCACTGCTGAAAATGATGACAGACTTAGGGCTGACGTTGTCGTTACTTTGAATCGTGTTTTGCTCTCTTCTAAAGAATATGCACGTACATTTAGAAGGGCTGTTGACACTGCAGAATATAACAACATCGATGACTATGCTGTCAGACTCTACAACAATGTTCCCGATAGTCGTTATGCTTTGTCGCAGCCGGGGACATTGGGTGCAATTGTGGTTACTGACGATGCAAACGCAAATGCGTACGATATAATTGTTCGTTCAAAGAGTGATCATCCTTACCGCATCAGTAAACTTCATCAGTCTTACATGCCTCTTCAATATCCTCTACTATTTCCCTACGGTGAGGTAGGTTGGTCTCCCTCTTTGCAATTACGTTCGTCTACGACTGCGGGATCCAAATCTTTAACAGTTAACATGTACTATAGCTTTCTACTACACAGTCGTCGTGAATTTATTCTATTTTACTTCATGGTGGTAGATTGTTCCAACAGTTTTTATTAGACGCATATCTGTGTGTGGAAGATAGTAGGTTAGAATATTTTCTGACTGATATAGACGAACCAACAACAGCGGAAAGCAACAAACCCGCAGCCGCAAGACAACTTACATTCGAATCCAGAGGTAATCATATTCAAAAAAATATCACTTTAAATACAGCCGTTACTAATTACCATTTCTACAACATAGGCGCTACCGATATGACCGACCCATCACCGCAGCAAACATCCACACCAACAACAGAAACGATGACAGCATCAGCAAATTCAGAAAACATCGGCAAAGGTAACTATATTTAAAAACTATCACAATTTTTAGCGTGAGGTTGAGGAACGAATAATATTAACTACCTTACTTGTAACCTTTATAAAGTTTTATAGAGGTTAAATATCTTAAAATCTTTTGCTAACATTATTTGAATTGGGTTAAAAGCGCCAAAAGATTCACAAAACATCGCCACAGAAACTCACTCTGCAGGACCACATGCAAACGCAAACCGACAGCCGCAACAGGTATACATACTTTATAACAAACAATAAATACAACAAATCTAACAAAATATATGTATACTTTTGCAGACAGTCTACAAAACTTCAACCCAACAAAACGTGAACGATACCCAGAATAAACACGGAACAAAAGGCAACAGCTAATGTTGACACACACCACCACCAGTATCTTTGTAACACCAAATAACAGCGTATGTACATAACCACCACCCGGATAGCTTTTGTAGTCACTACAAACCATCTATGCACGTACTGTAATCTTTTGTAAACAATGTCGAATGCAACCGTATCTTTTCCATTTACGTTAACACAGCCTATCAAACTCGTGCAACGCACGAGTACTTGCTAGTTAACTTATAAGTATTGTGATGTAAAATGATGGTGGACAATTATAGGGTGTTAAAAGAAATTTGTATTCGAATTCGAATATTTGAAAATCTGACAGTAAGTTATTTAAAAGTTTTGACATCTTAATATTTGAAAGTCCAAAAAAAGAAAGGAAAAAGGGTAAGTTACAGAAATCATCCATGTGGTATGTCCAAATTGCTGATTTAGTCTATATGGTGAGAAAACAACACTTTTAGTCTTCATGGTTTAAGTATTATCTCATACCCGTCCCTTCAATTAGATTCAACAGATTTTCTGTTAAATATTTAATAAAATGGGCACTTTTAGTCCTTGATTTATAATTTAATCAAAAAAAAAATAATTTCCACTAGTTTATTCATCGGTCATTAATTAATGTTTATTTTTCAAAAACGAAAATCTCAACTTATCAATACCAAATTAAAATCTATATGCGTTGAAATTTATATCTAGTTAATAATTTATATAATGAATATGCTAGTAAAAAAAATTTAAATACTATATATAAATAACTGGTTACTTTTTACTTTCTTTTTTTCTTTTTGAAAAGCATGATTTATTAAAAACTAAACAACCCTACCTCAAAAAGAAGAAGCAGGGAAAATAACAAAAAAAGGATCTTGGAGAGGAAGACCCTAAGAATAAAAAAATAACATAAACAAGAAACCAAACAAACACAACCAAAAGAAAACTCAAAACACGAGTAGACCAAAGCTCCAAACACACCAATTAGTTGAAGAATACACCAGCAACAGTAGATATCGGGTTGGTAATCCAAGCATCACGAATACAATTCCACCCTTTAGCCCGATTTGAGATCCAAAGAAGCGCCATATTCTGAATCTGAAAAAAGATATCCTCTTCCCGTAATCTCATCTTCAAATCCGGAAGAGAATTAGAAATTTTATTACGCCACTTCTATATTGACCATAATGTAACCCGACACACACCATCAAAGAGCCAAGAAATCCTTTTAAAACCATCCAACGAAGACAAGACGTTCATGATGTCCTCAACACGAATGGGTCAGCAAAAGCATTTAACCCAAACCGCTCACACCTCTGAACAATTAACTAGAATGTGATCTTGATCCTCCACCTTATCTTCGCAAATAGGACACAAAATTAACGGGACATCTATACCTTTATCTGCAAGATTGAGGAGATTAGGAAGACGGTTTCTAAGACCGGCCCCAATGGTTCCATCCCTTCTTCATCGGTTACTAGACCGATGGCACCGACTTCATCGGTTGCCATCAGTTTGGTTGAATTAGTGGTCTTCATTGGTTTTGAGAGGAGAAAAGGGATGAGAAGGGGAGGGCCCCACTCATTTTAAAAAAAAAAACTAACGGCTATGAAGCCGTTGTATATATATATATTTTTATTTTTTTAAAATTAATACTCTATATATATCCATACACATTTAACAATACACACAACATATACCAAAAATAGAATACACATTCATCTCTCAAAACACAACTCAAAACAACCACAAATCACATATAAATGGATTCCGACTCCGATATCGAAGATTACAAAGTGTTAGCGGCGACTTTTGATCCGGTACAGATGACAAATTTCGTTAATGCGCTTGGAAGCGATTCAGACGAAGAAGGCGAAAGTTCCAATCTGGTGCCAAGGGCACCAAGGCGATTCCTACGTAGAAACCGAGAAGCCGCCGCAAATCGTTTGTTTGAAGACTACTTTGCGGACGAACCCACATTTCCAGCGGATTTTCTTCGTCGTCGTTACCAGATGAGGAAAGAGTTGTTTCTCCATATATGTCAATCTATAACATCATACGCGCAAGAACCGATACCCGACTATTTTAAATATTTTCATCAACGCCCAAACGCTACTGGTAAACTCGGTTTCAACGTCATTCATAAATGTACTTTCGCCATACGACAATTGGCGTACGGTTGTGCCGCTGATGCGTTTGATGAATACTTACATATGGGTCAACAAACATCATATGATTGTTTGGACAACTTCACCAAATGTGTGTTTCATCTTTTCTAACCCGAATTTTTAAGAAAACCAACACAAGAAGATGTGCAACGTTTGGTACAACGTCATGTCGAGATACATGGTTTTACGAGGATGCTCGGAAGCATCGATTGTTGCATTGGGGTTGGAAGAATTGTCCAACGGCATGGCAGGGTAAATATACACGAGGTGATCATGGAAAACCAACAATCATGCTCGAAACGGTTGCATCTAATGATCTGTGGATTTGGCACGCTTACTTTGGCGTTGCAGGTTCGAGCAACGATATCAACATATTGAATAATTCAGATCTATTCAACGATTTACTTCAAGATCATGCTCCATCGGTTAATTTCAATATTGTTTCGCGTAATTTCACAAAAGGATATTATCTCGCCGACGAAATTTATCCGGAATGGTCGTCACTTGTCAAATCGTATAGGTATCCGATGACGGACGAAGAAATAAGGTATTCGAAATTCCAAGAATCAACAAGAAAAGATGTGGAACGAGCGTTCGGTGTGCTTCAGGGGCGTTGGGGAATCATTAAAAGCCCAGCAAGAGCATATAGCACATAGAAGATTAAAAGAATCATGCATTGTTGTGTCATTTTACACAACATGATAACCCAGGACAACGGTCGCAACATGTGTCGGTTGGAGGAAGACTATCTTGCAAACGAAGAAAATATACCGACTCGTACGTGGGAAGACAGACTTGCAACATATAGGCGTATGGACAAAGAGTTGCGAGATCGGCAAGAGCATCACGTGCTTTGTGGCGCTCTTATCCAACACATTGCGACTCTCCCACCATATTTCCGTTCTCGTTAATTTATTTTAGTATTTTTTTTTTAAATTAGTAAGTGTAATGTTCCTTTTTTATATTAATAAAAGTAATGTTCTTTTTTTTTTAATAAATGTTTTATTTTTTTAATAAATATATTGTTTTTATTTAATGAATTTGTAATTGAAATAATAAAATATGTGGAATCCAGAAAAACTGACTGACCGGTAACTGTTGACAGTGATTTAGTCAGTTTGGTGTCAGTTTTGTGTCAGCTGACGTGGCGCTGAGTTGGCAAAAACTGACCGTGTTAGTAGGAACAACGGTTGGGAGTGGTCTAAGGACCCTCCAAACTTAAATATTAGAGTTAATTACATAAT
Source organism: Senecio squalidus (assembly GCA_910822075.1). Lineage (NCBI taxonomy): Eukaryota > Viridiplantae > Streptophyta > Magnoliopsida > Asterales > Asteraceae > Senecio > Senecio squalidus. The sequence goes on along the minus strand of CAJVGC010000508.1, from coordinate 12,537,411 downwards.
TGGTCCCTGTTTTTGTTCCAAAACAACGGGTCCAGTCCCTGGGTCACAATTCGTTCGGGTCCAGTCCCTGGAGCCTATCTTTGGTTGCACGTTTGGTCCCTTCCATTAACTTCCGTTAACTTTTATCGTTAAGTCAAGACACATGCTTCTCACGTGACTGACATTATAGTCTTTTTAAACTAAAAGGACTGCTTATGTAATTTAACAATAAAGAGAGAAAAAAACACACACACACATATACATACATCACCTACACAACCCCAAATTCATCCAAATTTACAACTCACCTAATTTCCTGTGGAACAATTTCTATCTCTTTGTCTCAATAAAAAAAAACATAATAATGTTGTGTCTCCACCTTGGAAATTAACTTGGGAAACCCACTAGCCACCATTTTCTTCATCATACATCATCATCTATGATTCTTCACCGTCTATGATTCTTCATCATACATCATCATCTCCCTCCACACCACTTTGGAAACCCACTAGCCACCATTTTCTTATTTCCTTCGTAATTTGCTCATACCTAACATTATTGAAATAAATTAACAATCCCTTAATCCAAAATCAACTGATCCAAATCAAACATTTCCCAAAAATAAAAATAGAAACTCTAAATTAAATCAAGCATTCCCTTAAATCAAATACTTTCAATCAATTTTAGCAGATCTCTTTTATCATAAAGAGAAAACGAGTACCAGATCTAATTACAGAACTCACCATAATTCTTCTTGTCTTTAACCGATTAAAGACGTAATCAAGATGGACATGTGGGTCGATTTTGAGAGTGACGTAATCACCAATACCGTCAACAGCACATCCGAGGAAATCGAAACCTGGATCGAGGTTGGCTACGGTGGCTGGAGCGAAGGATTTCACACAACTGAAAACGGGTTCGGGTTCAATCTGAGTTGAAGTGAGGATGCTTAAACTGCAACGAGTAGAAGAAACAGAAAGATGAAGGTGATTAGGAGGAGGGTTCTTATTATTATTTTTAAACGGAAAAGAAGAACAATGACGGGTTGTTAATGAAGGTGATTTTTATTTGTTTGAGTCTCTCTCTCAGATCTCTTTCTTTCTCTAACAGACCCCCAAAAGAGTAAAGAAACATACGATCTGCAGATGGAACAACGGCAGCCATAGTAGGAGTAAAGATTCGGGATCTTGATAAGAAACCCTAAAAAAATAATTGGGGAAATTGAGAGTGAAAATTGATGGAGAGTAATAATATTATTATACATAACTGACCCCTGTAAAAGAAAGAATATCTATAATGCCCCTCACGTGAGAAGCACATGACTCACTTAACGACCAAAATAAACGAACGTTAGAAGGAGGGACCAAACGTGCAACCAAAGATAGGCTCCAGGGACTGGACCCGAACGAATTGTGACCCAGGGACTGGACCCGTTGTTTTGGAACAAACACAGGGACCAATTATGTAATTAACTCTAAATATTAAGAGTTAATTACATAAATCGTCCTTAACGTTTATCTCAAATTACGAATTTTGTCCCTAAGTTTAAAAAGTTGCATAAATCATCCAGTTTTAGAAACTAATTACCTTTTTCGTCCCTAAGATTTGCTCCATATACGGATTTGGTCCCTAAGGTTTGTCCTCAATTACGGATTGGTCCCTAAGTTTTGCCCCAATTACGAGTGCAAATTAGAAATTAGGGACGAAAAGCGTAATTAATTTCTAAACTTGGACGATTTATGCAACTTTTTAAACTTAGGGATGAAATCCATAATTTTGGATAAACCATAGGGACGATTTATGTAATTAACTCAAATATTAACTTTCTTTGGCACCGAAGTATTCAATTGGTTACTTATATAGTTACTAATTTATGTAATATATTGATTTTCGAAGCTTTGTAATAATCTTCACCAACAAAAAAATAAAAAATAATAAAATAAAATAGAAATCGAGTTAAATTACTTATTTAATTAAAAAAATATCCGAAATTTAAAAAAAAACGTGTTTTGATATTTAAGAAGTGACTTAGAGGTGTTTTCACGTTCTCATAATTAATTCACTAATAACTATAATATTTCGAGTCACATTTAACATTTTTCATATATAAATAACCAATTATTTACATATAATATTTAGATGTTTGTTATTAGCGTATCTATTACATAAATTATTAACTATATATAAATTTCAACGTGTATAGTTCTTGTTTTTGAGAAATGGACATAAATAAACTTGTGGAAATTGAATTTTTTTTTAATTAAGAGTTAATTACATGTGTCGTCCCTATGGTTTGCACCATTTTTATCGGTCGTCCCTATAACTTTTTTATTACACCACTCGTCCCTAAGTTTGAATTTTGTTGCCTGGAGAGTCCCTATTTTGGATGTGTCGTTCAATAAACCGTTAAGTCATCCCACGTGGGTCACACGTGAGGGTATTTTAGTCATTTTACCTTTATCTTTCCTCTTCCCTTTCGATATGTTTAACTAACCTGCAAATATCTATTCAATTTTCTTTCTATTAAACATAAGACCTGCAACTCTAAATCAAACACTAATTAAACCTCTTTACCCAAATTAAACCCTAAATCAAACCTAGGTGTTTAACAAATCGAAAGGGAAGAGGAAAGAGGAGTGTTGAATCAATTATGTGGCGCTACCACCGCCGTTGTACACCTACCACCGTTGTCGCCGCCGCCGCCACCGTACATTTACCTCCGCTACCACCGCCGCCGTACACCTCTTCCTTTAATCCAGACTCCCTTTTCTCAGATTTGGTGTATGTTTTTCAAGGTTTGAAGAACATCTAGTCGGAGCACCACCAAACACCAATCTGGGCCTGGTTCACCGACTTCAATATACATCTCGCTGCTACGGACGGTCTTGAAGACGCCGATTTCGGCGGCTTTTGCTGCTGCTCTCCTGGCTAATCCACCATCCAGGTTGGTTAATTTGTGAGGGAATTGGAATTATGGGTTTTTGTGATGGCGATTGAGAGACAGAGAAATTGGTTTCTTTATGATTTATTTGATTTAACAAAAAAACCATTAATAAATCATTTGCAGAATATTGTTTAGATGTAATCGATCTACAGATCTACAAACCAATGACTAAAATTTTGGGTTTTGGGGATTTTTGGGTTTTGGGGATTTTTGGGATAGAGAAATTAAAATGGGAGAGAGAAAGGTAAAATGACTAAAATACCCTCACGTGTGACCCACGTGAGATGACTTAACGGTTTATTTAACGGCACATCCAAAATAGGGACTCTCCAGACAACAAAATTCAAACTTAGGGACGAGTGGTGTAATAAAAAAGTTATAGGGACGACCGGTGAAAATGTTGCAAACCATAGGGACGACCCATGTAATTAACACTTTAATTAATTATAAACTAGGGACTAAACGTGTCAAATTTAAAAATTATTTAACTGCAAATCTGTTAAATCTAACTAATAAGGGACAAATTTGGACAAAAACCTAAACTATAAGGACTAAAAGTATCGTTACCTTACCATAGGAACTAAATTGGCAATTTGGACATACCTCATGACAATTTCCGTCCCAAGGAAAAAAAAAACATTTTTTTTGTTAAGGACGAGACCAGTAAAAATCTCACATTACTTTTTGACAGTAAGCTACCTTCATTCTAAATCATAATATTATCTAATTAGATTAAAAGATGCTTATATAAAATGTCAAACATAATCGGCAAGCAAGTCTTTTTTACGCGTTCTAACATGTCTTCATCAACTAAAAAGAAGACCACCATCAAGTCCTCATGACGTAAAAGTGTATGTACATTAGTATGTTACACTCATATGAACAGTAAAACCAACACATTTTTTATCTCGGCATGAAGCTTATTTTTCTCTTTTGTTGAAGACTCGAGTCTTCTAGCTCCAAAAGGACTATTCTGTTAAGGATCATTATGTGTTTTTTCTAATCCATCTCTACTGTCTTCGGATATATTATTCACAGTTACTTGAGCAAATTACGAGACTATTTATTGCAATGTTTTCTCTTTAGAATGTTTTAAAAGTTATGCACATTCGGTTGAAAAGATTGAATAAACTGTTTGGTTTAAAATACGGAGTATTATTTTAGACATTTGACGAATACTCAAATATTGACTCTTTCAATGCAGATACCTATTTCAAAGTTCACAAGGGCATGTAGTATATGGTCTGTCAAGATCCCGAGGAGCAAGAGCAAAAACAAAAAAGTCTTTGACCAACAAGTGTAGTTTCTGAAGATTCCCATTTCGAAAGCGCTACGTTTTCATCCACCCTTAAAGAGTAAAATTCCCAGAACATCTTAAACATCAACCCGGACCATTGGAACCAGAAGAAATCCTTCCGGTTGCAAAGGTTTGTCCATATCAACACTGTTCTCTCCATGGTCATTGTCATCATAATCACGATCCACCAAAAAAGCGTTTTTCATACCTTAAACGACGCATTCTATATCTATGGTTCTTAGCGAGTTAACCGCCTAGCGGTTAGCTTTCATTTTTGATCGTCGGATCTACTAACTTTTGATCTCAGCAGTCATAATTGCCTATTTTAGTTACGCTACGTAACTAATAGTTACGCTACGTAACTAATAGTTACGCTAACGTAACTATTGACAAATAGTTACAATGCGTAACTGATAGTTACGCTACGTAATTGATAGTTACGTTGGCGTAACTGTTGTTACGTAGTGTAACTCTTACAAAACTGCAGCGTAACTGATAGTTACGCTACGTAACTGATAGTTACGCTTTTTATTAACCATTGGATCATTTTGTTTTGAATTTAAGCCATTGATTAGAAAAACCGTTTTGTAACTTCTCTTTATGGTTACACTTTATGCATGGTTTTCATAAAATTTAGCAAAACCGTTTTGTAACTTCTCTTCATGGCTATGTAACTAATAGTTACGCTAACGTAACTATTAGCAAACAGTTACGCTGCGTAACTGATAGTTAGGCTACGTAATTGATGGTTGCGCTGACGTAACTATTGTTACGTAGTGTAACTCTTACAAAACTGCAGCGTAACTGATGGTTACGCTACGTAACTGATAGTTACGCTTTTTATTAACCTATGGATCATTTTGTTTTGAATTTAAGCCATTGATTAGAAAAACCGTTTTGTAACTTCTCTTTATGGTTACACTTTATGCATGGTTTTCATAAAATTTAGCAAAACCGTTTTGTAACTCCTCTTCATGGCTACGTAACTAATAGTAACGCTAACGTAACTATCGGCAAACAGTTACGATGTGTAACTGATAGTTACTCTACGTAACTGATAGTTACGCTCGCGTAACTGTTGTTACCGTAGTGTAACTTTTACAAAACTGCAGCGTAACTGATAGTTACGCTTTTTATTAACCATCGGATCATTTTGTTTTGAATTTAAGCCATTGATTAGAAAAACCGTTTTGTAACTTCTCTTTATGGTTACACTTTATGCATGGTTTTTATAAAATTTAGCTCATTACCAAATAATTTTTTCTCATATATCATACAAAACATCAATTTTGAATTATGTCCGACGAAATTAAGAATGAAAGTTCAACTAAGGGTAACAATTTCGATTTGGAGTGTCAGAGTGTTGAAGAAGGTTTTCAATCTGAAATGAAAATGGTTGCAAATTTGAAGTCTAATAAAACTATTGTCGTAATATCAGATGACGAGAATGATGCAAATACGAAGACTAATTTGAATTCGGAGGAACTTATTGTCTTATCAGATGACGAGGTCCAGTGGCGGCCCTACGGGTGTGCTGGTCGTGCGGTCGCACGGGGCTCCGATTTTTAGGGGCCTCTGATTTAAAAAAAAAATTGTTTTTTTTTTTTTTTTGGTACAAGCTTACAAATTATCTTTGTCCCACATTTGAGTCACAAGAGAAAGAAGAGTTTAATTTTTACTTTTATCCCACATCAGTGAAAGAAGAAAATGATTAACTGATTAGATAGCTATAAATTAACCTACCTATGCCTTTGAAAAAATCACACCACATACTTTCAATTGCAGGTACGTATTTGATTATTATTTATGTTTAATATTGCCAAAAGTATCGTACGAGATAGTTTATATATTGTCTAAGAATACAATATATACTATTTGTTACACAGTTAGTTAGTAGATAATTATTAACTTGTTAAGTTTTTATTTACTTTTTATATAAAGGATACCTCCAACTAGAAAATTTGAATCGGGTTCTTCTAAACGCAAAAGAAAAGAAAATGAAGAACGCTTTATTCGTAATCAAAGAGGTGCTATCGATAAATTAATTATCAAACAAGTACGAGAAGGGGTAACAGCTGAAGCTAATCGGGAATCATTTCATGTAGAGGAAACAATAATCGAAGATAATACCTTGATCTTGACATCGATAATATAAGAGGGCAAGGTTATGACAACGGATCAAATATGAAGGGAAAACATAAAGGCGTACAAAGGAGGCTTTTGGATATTAACCCTAAAGCATTTTACACCCCATGTGCTTCTCATTCACTTAACTTGACATTGTCAGACGTGGCAAAGTCTTGCGAAAAAGCAGTTAAATTTTTTGGAGTTTTCCAACGTATTTATATATTGTTTGCCAACTCAATACTTAATTTTTTGAAACGGTTAAACACTTATCCGGTTTCTTGTTTGGCATACAGAATATTGTTTACTGTTCCCATTACTGTTGCATCCGTGGAAAGAAGCTCTTCTAAACTAAAACTCCTAAAATCTTATTTGCGGTCGACCATGTCTCAAGAGAGATTAAATGCATTAGCTTTAATTTCAATTGAGAACGAGTTTCTTGATAATATTGATTATGAAAGTATAATAGATGAATTTGCTTCAAAAAATGCTAAAGATCGATGTTTAGAAAATAATAATGTAACTCGTGTTTATTACAATGAAAAGTATTTATTATAAATCTTATAGGGCCTCTTTTATTTTTTTTGCACCAGGCCTCCGAAATGTCAGGGCCGGGTCTGACGAGGTCAACTGTATTTACCTTTTTTATTTTATTTTTTTTATAGATTACACATCATAATATTTGTAGTTTTGGTTCTGATTTTTTATTTATTAGGTTGGTGATTTGAATGATAGCTTTGATATGCATCTTGAGATTACTAGGTTTAAACAAAAACAAAGTGTGAAAAAGATGATGAAATTGACACTCCGAACAAAAGGAGACTGGAACTCCGAGACAAACCAAGTGATGAACTTATTGTCATATCGGATATGAGGTTAGTTGTATTTACTTTTTTTTTTTTTTTTATAGATTACTAATCATAATTATTGTTAATTTTGTTTTAATTTTTTATGTATTAGGTCTGTGATTCGGATGATAGCTTTGATATGTATTTTGAAATGACTAGGTTCAAGTAGAATGCTCCAAAGAAAAGGAGGATGGTACCCCGAGACGAATCAAGCGATGAAGATGATGTTTGAGCTTGAAAATCATAATTTTCGTGTTATCATATTACTTGATTAATTAGGTTGTTTATTTTTGTGTTTTGTTTAAAGACTTTTTTATGTGTTTGCTTTTGCTATATATGTATGGTTTATGTATGTTTCATTTTCATGTTAACAAGTTGTTGTCTAAGTATTCAATAATGTGTTTTATAAAGTCTTCATTGGTCGCCTTTCTACGAACCTCTTTGAACCCGAACACGTTACGGAAACAATGTATAGTAGCTAGTTAATTTCCAAAATCATCAACAAAGAATTATGGGCACTTCCCAAGAACAAAGGTTGACAAGAGAGATAAGATGGTGATCTGAGTGATTCAGACAGACAAAGGTATAGTAGCTAGTTAATTTGTTGAGATGATGATAAAAACATACCCGTTGACTTTATCGAAACCGGTAGTATTATGTAGACGGCAGCAATCATCATCATTAGTAAGTAGTGTATCAGTTGCTGTTGCTGGTCGTTTGAGTTTAAAAGAGTATTTTCAAGAGTCAAGAAATATGGTAATGAAATCTGATGGTGGGCCTCCACGTTGGTTTTCTCCATTGGACTACTCCTGCTTCTTAAATAACAACAACAATGGGGGATCCCCTCTCTTACTCTCTTTACCAGGTAAATTAAATTACTAGCAGTTTATAATTAAATAAAATAAAAATATGAATTTGGTTTTGCAGGTGTTGATGGTACTGGTCTTTCACTTCTTTTACATCATCAACGTCTACAAGGGTAAGTCCCGACCAGTCCAGTGGCGGATATAGAATTTACAAATAGGATATGCACTGCAAAAAAATTTCTTTGAGAGGTATGCACACTATGTTTTTTGCCTTATAAAAAACTATTTTCACAAAATTTAGCACTACTAAAATTTTTTATAGGGTATGCATGTGCATACCCTGTTGCCAACCCACATCCGCCCCTGGTCCCAACATTCGACTTATATTAACTGCTGGAGGCTTCTTTCTAATCTTCATTTTCCATTATTTCACTCAATGAAGGATTTTTGATATATGGTGCTTACATATTCCCTCCACCGATCGAACACCTTTTACAGGTCTTCATCTCTCTCACACACATTTATACTTCATACTTGTATTCCTTTTATGATTTCTTGATTATGTCATTTGTTATTGTGACTTGACATGTTACTGCATTTGGATCAGATCTTGTGAAGCTAGTTGAAACCACAATTACGTCTGAATATCATCATTTTCCAGACCGACCCATATATCTTGTTGGTGAATCAGTTGGCGCGTGTCTCGCACTTGCTGTTGCTGCCCGTATCCCACATATTGATCTTGTACTACTTTTGTCTAATTCAGGTCAACATCTGCTTTCTGTTTTGCCATTTTTTTGACTACTTTCTATAACCAAATGTTTTGGTCTTCTTCATGAAGCTACAAGTTTTGGAAAGTCCCAATTGCAGCCTCTTATACCTATATTGAAAATTATCCCTAATCATTTTGCCCCCAGCCTTCCTTTTTTGATGAGCTTGATGACAGGTTTATCATTTGTGTGATTTTTCTTATATATTTAATTTCTTCTTAATACTTGTAACATATGTTGGTAAATAATTCATTAATCTTAATCGTGAACAGGCGTGCCTTCAAGGATGGTGTCATCCGCTGCAGAAAAAGGAGTTCTTCCTTCACAAGAAACAATCAGAGATTTATCAGAAACTTCTGCATCATTGCTCTCTTACCTTTCTGTAAGATGTAATAAGGTCATTTAGTCTTTTCGACCATGGTCAACATGTTAAGAATGAATTGTCGTACTTTGTTTATTGTATAGAAAAGATGTGCTAATTGAGGTTCCCAATCCCAATCCCAGGAACTTGGTGATGTGTTAACCGTCGAGTTGGTTCTTTGGAAGCTGAAGATGCTTGAATCAGCATGTGCTTATTCCAACTCATGCCTGCATTCTGTTTCAGCTCAGACACTGATACTCTCGAGGTCCCACCTCTTGTATTCTCCATGTTAGCATCCATTTTTTTTTCTCCCATATTGATGAGACTGTACCGGTCTTGACTTTTTCAGTGGGAATGATCAGCTGTTACCAAGTCTACAAGAAGGAGAAAGGCTTCGTCAAATTCTGCCAAAATGCCAGATTCGTACGTTTACTAATTGTGGTCATGCACTGTTTCTGGTAGGATTCTCTCCCTCTCTCTCAATATAATATCTATTTGGTTGGGGTATTGATCTTGACGAAAGCGTTAGGAAATCTCAGTAACCCACATAATACAATAGTACACACCAAAACACAAGTGCACGACAACAGAATTAGTCCATGTCCAGCATGAGAGTGTTAGGATATCTCAATAACCCGAATAATATGCACTATCAGAAAAAAGCAAGATTTTTTAATTTTTGAATAATATACATCTAAATTCGGATTTATGGTCAATCTTTCACATGTCAACTTTCCGTCTTTCTTAGAAAAAATAATAGGCTTTAGTTGCTGAATATGGATGACCAGTTTTAATATATATTAGGAAGATCGCATTTGAGGTATAATAGAGTACTTTATTATACGTTATAAACATTAACCCCACAGTAAGCATCCAGAAATGTAGACTATAATGTTTATTTAACTTAATCCGTGTCACCTGTATTTTTCGTAATAGCGCGTGAAATTGATCTCTGCTACCTCTTTAGACTAGAAAAACAAGCAAGCAATCTATGAAGTGAAATATGAAACTAAATCTTTTCATTAAAACTATATTTATGGTTCTGTATATCTGAATGTAACAGGAAGAGAAATTTGATCTGGTAACAGTCATAAAAGGTGCTGGTTTTTACCGTCGTGCAAAACACATAGATTATGCATTGGACTTTTTACCACCAAACTCTCATGAAATCAAAGACATTGTAGATTCTTCAAGGTAAATTGACTCTATTCAATACACTTCACCTCGCCTATTGGGTTCGATGCAAATTGTTTTCTTTTAACCATTTCTGGCCAGGGGACGCTTTAAAACTCCATATATTTTACCCTCTCTTCATCTTGTTTTTTTCAAACTTACGTCAGATGGATGGATATTGCTACTTCGCCTGTAATGCTCTCAACATTAGAAAACGAAAAGATAGTGAGAAATCTATCTGGAATTCCCTTAGAAGGACCAGTTTTATTTGTGGGTTGCCACAATATGCTAGGATTTGAAGTGGCTCCTATGATTCGTCGATTTATAATTGAGAAAAATATTATTATTAGAGGAGTTGCACACCCAATGTTGTTTAGGAAGTTGAGAGAAGGAAGTATGCCTGATCTTGCAACATATGATGTGACAAGAGTTATGGGTGCGGTTCCTGTATCACCGTCCAACCTCTACAAACTCTTTTCCATGAAATCACATGTCCTCTTGTATCCGGGAGGTGTGCGCGAAGCTCTTCATAGAAAGGTAAGACAAACGGGGTCTTTTAATAATTAAACTGATTTTTTTCCTTAAATACAATAGATGGATGTTTGATCCGGTTTCGTCTTTCTAAAATTTAACAATCCATATTCTTTTAACTCCTGTGACTTTTGAATGTATTCAGGGAGAGGAATATAAATTATTTTGGCCAGAGCAGGCCGAGTTTGTGAGAATGGCTGCTAGATTTGGAGCCACAATTATACCTTTTGGTGCTGTCGGGGAAGACGATTATGCTCAAGTACATCATTCTAAAAAATTACTAGTCGTTATTGATTTAAACTATTTATTGGCAGTATTAATTCCCTATTAGTTGGTACTAGATTATGATGACCAAATGAAGATTCCTTTTATCAAGGATTATTGGAAAAAGATAACTGATGAGTCTATAAAGCTGAGGTAAGGAATGTTTGGTTTGTTTTGGTTTGTTGGTGAGTAAATATTAATTGTGAACGATGATAGGAGTGACATCAAAGGAGAGATTGCAAATCAAGACCTCCACATGCCAGTATTTTTACCCAAAGTTCCTGGGCGTTACTATTACTTATTTGGAAAGCCGATTAAAACGGAAGGTATGATGCGAGCTATTAAAACATTTTGGTAACGAACTTATATGGATATTTGATTTAGTTGTTGGTTTGAATTCAGGGAGGAGGGATGAACTAAGAAATAAGGAAAAAGCAAATGAATTGTATATACAAGTGAAGAGGGAGGTGGAAAAGTGCCTTGATTATTGCAAAACAAAAAGAGAAAAAGACCCGTACAGGAACATAATACCGCGGTTGATGTACCAAGCTACTCATGGTCTGGAATCTCAGGTCCCTACATTTGATCTTGATTGAGAGGATGAAGAATCATAACATGAAGCAATTCCTATCAGGGATATTTTTTGTTATATATTCATCATTGAAAGTGAGAGATGTTTTTGTATCATCATAACATGTATCTATGAATAATAATCAATGTGTGAATTAGATGAGTTTTACTGTTACTTGAAAAGTAGTAGTAGTAGTAGTTGTGTTGGGGTAAGAAATTGAATGGATGAAGTTATGAAGTCTGAACAGAGTGGTTTGAATAAGATATTTTAAGTTCGGGGAAGGTCCGAACTAAAATATGAATAATTCGAAGTGAAGATTTCAGTTCGGGGAACATGTTAGTTCCTCCGAACTGAATTCAAGCTGAAGATAACTTAAGTCAACACTAGTCAACATTGAAGATATTAGTCAGTGGATGAAGACTTTGACTCCGAATTGAAGTGAACTTCCTCAGAACTAAAATTAAGATGTAGACTTGATGTTTTAATTTAATTTATATGTTTAGATTTCTATAAATAGGGTGATAGGTTGTTAGATTCAGTTGTCTTTGGACACATCTTGAGTGTTGTTGAGCTTAATCGGTCAGTTGTAACTGCATGATTCAAACCGATTCACTTTATCAATGAAATCTTAAACAGTTTATCGTATAGATCTATTAGTTCTTTCAATTTCAATTTTTGTTTCCTTATGATTCAACTCAGATAATGAGATTCCACATTATGACCTGTTTTATTCGATTCATTGAGTGTAGAGAGCTTTAAGGTCCTAGTTGATTTTTTTGTGTTGACATAATTGGCTTTTTTGATCTAGGAGACTGCCTATTCTTTCATCCTCTAAATACAGACTAGGAGTCCGAGAGTTTACGTTCCAGCCTGCACTTTTACCCAATGTAAATTTACATTCGCAAGCCAAGAAAAAAGACATCGTCTTCGTACAAAAGAAATTTTACCCAATGTAAATTTACATTCGCAAGACAAGCCAAGAAAAAAGACCCAATGTAAATTTACATTCGCAAGCCAAGAAAAAAGACATCGTCTTCGTACAAAAGAAATTTTACCCAATGTAAATTTACATTCGCAAGACAAGCCAAGAAAAAATACATCGTCTTCGTACAAAAGAAAGAAAAGAAAAGGAGGTGCTGGGATTCGAACCACGGTCACTGCGGGGGAGGCCGCGCGCTAACCATCCCGGCAGCAGCCTCTTTTGATAATAGAAATGAAATAAAATGTATTTAAATACAAACTTTTCATTAAAATACTATAAATGGCACAAATAGCAAGACAATCAGAGGATTTAAATTAGAGGAGAATTGGTATGTCATTCTGTTGTTCATATTTGTTTGGGTTTGTCTTTGTCTTTAAGTGGGTTGATTTAGGTTTAAAAATATATGAAAAGACATAATATTTGGTCCCCATAATAAGATGTGTCAATTTTAAATAAATAAAAAGACATAATATTTGGTCCCCAAAGAAACAAAAAAGGTTTCTAATGACGTCGATCCCTCAATAGAATTCTATGCTAAAACAAGATCAGAACCCCTTTCAAGCTACGGTCATGATGATGCTGAGTTTGCCGATACCTTATTTGGTGTTAACAGTTTACAAGAGAAAAAGAAAGAGACACCTATATGTCAAATCATCAAGATGTTATTAATTTAAATGATAATAACGATGATAATTCAAATGGGTCGAAAAGTGTTCTTCAAAAGAAGTCGTCTTTAAAGAAAACGAACCATATACGTATGTGGCATATGATCCATCAGCATATGGTATCTGGTCGTAAAGCAGAATATGGCGACACGAAACATCAGCTAAAACATGAGCAAAAGAAATAGAATACAAAAGGTTTATACATTTTACATAAAAAAGGTTTTATTTTTTCTCTTTTTTTCATCTACTTCGTTTTTGAAATTGGTTTGTAAAAAGATTCTTAGTTTAAGTCCATTTTTTTTCTTCAGATTTTAATGATGCTTCGAGTCAAGAAACTGATATCCGAAATATGTTTGCAATGTAACTGGTAAGAGATGCAATCGAAAAGATCCTGCTTCCAAAAGTCCAAGACGATCAATCCCCTATAAGTGAAGTTATATCAGAACAAGATTATCAGAAAAGAGTCAAGAAACTGATTTAGCCGACTCGTTTATAGCACAAATAGAGCACAAGAAATGCGATATGAAGAAAACGTAGATGATGTCCCCAATAGTAGAAATACTCAAGTGTTAGTTTTTTTTTTCTTTTTCATTCATTTCCTTTCTTTCTAAAAAAAAACTCAAGAACGCCGCTCTTGTAATACCTTGTTATGAGAATTTCGAAAAGTGAAACATATTTTACATGTTAATACTTTAAGGTAAACAAAAATGTATATCATAGTTGTAAAAAATATAAGTATTCAACAAAAAGATTTATCGGATAAATATACCAGATCTGTCCATAAATTAAATTTTGTAAAACATTAGTAAAGTGAATTGAGATGTGTCTCATTACTATAAAATTGAAATGAACCATTTATCGAAAATCATTTGAAAGTAGTCCTCGCAATAGTTTCTTATGATCACATTACCGGTCGATGGGGGTCTAGTGGTGGGGTACCATAGAACTAATATGTAGTACAATAATAAGAAAAAATATATCTTCAATGAATGATAAACTAACTATTTACATATATAGGAGGTTGTAGTATTCATATGAGGCTATGACAATAACATAAGGTGACTAAAATTTATGTAATGTAAATCTTGTATGGACGTTAGACATGGAAATGTGTATATGTTGTCCGTGTGTATTTAAGAACACGGGTAATGAAGACGAGAAATGCATTCAAATAAAATGTTAACAAATTTAGGAGCTCAATGTATTAGGCTTCAACAATCGTCTATTCTGTTTTTGGTTTTTATTGGTCATATTAACCAATATATATGTTACGTAGAATCATTTATGCCAATCTGATTGTAATACTGTATCAAGCATATGTTGAAACTTTTTCGGTGATGGTTATGAGCATATGTTGGAACTTTTTTTTTATCAATTCCGTGTAGTCATTTTGATGCATAACATGAACCAAAAAAGGAGTAAGTTCCATTCAAAATCCCGTAACGTTTGTCATAATGTTAGACTGTTATCAGGTAAAATGGAGCTTTGAGGATTGTATATGAAACTGCACACGGACAACAAACGGATAGCTATGTGTTATAAATATGTCTACACTTGGCGGTTAGTAATGTGATCCATCGATGACTTTGCATACGTGACTTGGCGCCATTATATTATGTTTAGTTGTGTAAGTTTGAAGCGGGGCATTATATATTTGGTTTTAGGTGGTTTTGATAATTTTTGGTTGATTTTAGTTTGTGGTGTGAATTGTGATTTGCGAAAATGTGAAGTCGAAAAAATGGGTTATAAATTTGAACGGGTGTAAATTGATTTGAGTTTTAGGTTTGATATGGTGTCAAACTATACTATTAATCGAATTAATGTATAAGTTTCATATTGTTTTATTA
Source organism: Senecio squalidus (assembly GCA_910822075.1). NCBI lineage: Eukaryota > Viridiplantae > Streptophyta > Magnoliopsida > Asterales > Asteraceae > Senecio > Senecio squalidus. The sequence continues at coordinate 12,522,249 of CAJVGC010000508.1, read as the reverse complement.
ATATATTAAAATAATAAAAACCTAATACCCTTTAAGTTGAAGTTTAAGATATTTGAAAATGAAATGAAAAAAAAAATATTTTTTAAAAGAACCTTGAATTTTGATAATAATTAAAAAAAAATCGTTTCGGGAAAATATAGAAAACATAAAGTATCATGAATTCGGGAACATTACTTTATTTGGTTCGCTTTTTACTTGATCTATTTAGTTTATTTGATTGTCAACTCATAACTAGTTTTACCCACCCCAAGTTTTGGATATCTAAATTATATTTAAGATTTTACACATTTAGATGTTGTTATAAAGTGGAATCAAATCAAGTAGGTTCAACCATTTTGAAAAGATAATTAGAGTTTAAAAGTTCATTTTACCCGTTATAACATGTTTTCATCATCAACGATAAAGAAGATCGGCATCAATGATAAATAAGATCACCATCAACTCGAACATAGTCAAACCAACACCTTTTTTCTTGGCATGAAGCTTCTATTTTCTCTTATATTGAAAACTCGAGTCATCTAGTTGCAAAATAACTATTCACTTGAGGATCGATATGCATTTCTTCTAATTCCTCTCTACTGGAGATAATATTCATAGTTACTTGAGCAACTCTTTTATAAAACGTACTAAATAATCTTGAAAACCCAAATTGAAACAACTAATACTTGTAATGGTGACAATAAGCAAAAATGTTACCTTTAGCATACACAAATTCTAAAAAAAGACAATTGCTCGTTATAATAGAACAGCGGAACAGAGGAATTAATAGATTTTTTGTGTAGTCATTCTTATGCATCACTTGAACCAAATCCTAGCTTGTAAATCAAATATTGAGTGGTTTGATTCATTAATTGGTTCTGTTTAATAGGAGCTGGAAATAAAACGATAAACTGTAAGAAGATACAACATAAACTTTCTCGGCGTTAGACAGTTATCGGGTAAAATTAGCTTTGTGATTGTATCTGTTTGGAATTGTACATGTACTCGTCTATAACAAACAGATACAAAGGTGTTTATAAATATGTCTACACTTGGCAGTTGGTAATCTGATCCATCAGTTTGCCGGCTAAGTGAATTGATTGCTTTGGCTTTAGTTTGCAACTATTACCATTTATTTCAGAAATTCTTTTTGGGTAAATAGTGTTTTCGCAATCTTGAACTTCACGGTCCAAACAATCGGGTTATTACTATTTACTACTATGATAATGATAGTAGGGTCTACCAATCTACAAAACAGGATAAAGAAAGAGAAAAAAGAATAAATATATCGAGATTGAAATTCACATTGTTTGACAAAAGATAGCTATAGAACATCTTCACCAAGGGTTTCAGTGAGTGTTGATCAACGACTTTAGATTCTAGTTCATCTCTTTTTCAACCGCGGGTCATATTAGTGTGTGTATACTAGCAACGTATCCACACTTCGCGGTTGTAGTAAAAATTAAGGCGTTGGTGATCCATTTCGATGTCTAGTAATGAAGAAGGATAAAGTTAAAATGAGTAGTTTTTGGTTTGAACGTAAGAGTGACATAGTTGTTGGAGCATTTTTGTCATTGTTTGTAGTTTGTACTTAGTGTAGAAATATGTCGTGAAGCTTAGTATGTATATAGATCGAGTTGTAAAGCATCTCGTCACATTTATGGGTTGTTACGCTCCGTGTTGCGCTGCGTAACACCACTTCCGGTGTTGCGGTTGCGTAACAAGTTAAGGTTTTATGAACACTATAAATACTCCAACTACCAGCCATAAATGTAGCCATTCTAGTGAGAGAAAGTGGGTGTTACACTACATTGAGTCCAAGGTTGCGCAACACCATCTCGAGTGGTCCAAAGTCTTTTTAATCGATTTTATTTGATATTATTCGTATTGTAAACCTTTACATAAGCTTAATAATATCAATCATTCAGTTATTTGAGTGTTACACCATATTATATTCACTTTAAAGCAATTCCGCGACTTTCTAGTGATTTGGTCCAAATCGAGGTCCAACGATGGCGACCAACAAGTGGTATCAGAGCCTCCATAATTGATATAGAGGTTTTTGGATCCATTTGGTGTTTTTACGGGTTATTTAGGTGTAGATCTAGAATTTGAAGTTTGTTACTTTGAAGACTTGTGTTGAAGATCTAGGCTTTATCCGTGGTGTGTTGGCTTTGAAATTCAAGATTTAGGTTATTATTGGTTTATACATCATATATGGAAAAGATGGTGTCCTAAGTCCGAGTTTTCGTTTCCGACGACTTGTGCAACACCACTGTCACGCAACCAGCTTGTTACGCAGTGCAACACGGTGTTACGTTGTGCAACAGAGTCTCATGCCACCTTGGTGTTACGCAACACCTGTGTCACGCAGGTTTGTTATGTTCTGTTATGACTGGTACGAGGTAAGTGTTACGCCAACTTTTGCCTGTTACGCTGCTTTTTCTGTTGTTACGCAAGTTGCGCAACACCGGTTTTGAACGCGTTTTCTAGCCGTTAAGCTGCTCGAATTGCTCCAGAATTGCTACGGTAGTTATTAGGTTTGAGTACTTGGTTCTTTTGCTTGGTTTCTACTTTGATTCGGGTATTCGTTTGTTCGAGTGTTTAGATATTTGTGCGTTTGTACATTCGTGTGTTTGATTATTCGGGTTCGTGTGATTGAAGATTCGAGTATTCGGGTTCGTGTGATTGAAGATTCGGGTATCAGGTTTGTGTGTTAGATTATTCAGATATTTGGGTTTTCTTGTGTAAACGGGCTTGTGTTTATTCGGGTTTTCTTCTCGTGTTAAAGGGTTTGTGTTGCGGCTTGTGAATTCACGGGGCTTGGTAATAAGTTTTATATTCGAGACTATTGGGTTATGGCATTCTGAATTCGAGTTCGTTTGAGATGGATGTCAATCGGAATCCTCTCCTTCCGCCAAAGTATGATCCAAATCATACTCTTGAAGAATGGGCATTGAATTTCAACACTTTCGTTTCATATACAGACTCTGGTTTGTGGATACCCATTCTCACGAATTACCATCCTCCAACTCAAGTCAATACATCTACTGGATTCCTGAAGAAAGGCCACTTAATGAATTGACTGACGTGGAAAAAGCAGCTTTCTACAAAGATCAGAAGGCTCTAGTATCAATTCAACTCTGCTTAACCAATGAGATGAAGTCGGTCTTCAGACAACATAAAACAACATTTGATCTTTGGAATGCAATCTTGAAAAGACAAGGCGGAACTGAAGCTATGAAGAAAATCATATGTGATCTTTTGAAAAGACAGTTTGATAACTTCACGTGTTCTCCTACAGAGAGTCTAGACATGTTGATTTCAAGATTCAGTAGACTGACAAATGATTTGTACGATCTTAAAGTAACTTATGAAAATATTGATATAAATCTTCAGTTTTTAAATAGTTTACCTGCCCATTGGGAAATGCGTGTTTTACTCTTGAAGGACAAAGCAGAACTTAAAGATTGGGATAGTGATGAACTAGTCAATAAGTTAAAGGTGCAAAAACTCGAGATGTAGCAAAAGGCCTTTGGTAGCGGTAATCAAATGCATCCACCTCGAAGTGAGAATCCGAGAGTTGCTTTCCTCTCGGATGTAGTGTTTAATCAAATGCAACCACCTTCGCTACCAACTCTCACAATGCCTACCATCAAATCATAATGTATCTATGTCGAGCATCCAAATGGACACGAATGCTCCAATTTCCACCACATGTTCAATTTTGGAAATTGCCAGTTCAAGAGCAACGAGACTTATGACTCTTCTTCTCTTCTAAAATCTCAAGATTCTTCATCTCGGGCTACAAGTTCACTACAAGCTGAGCATGAAAAATTGCAGTCATGCTTCCTTACAACATGTGATGATTTAGTCGCAGGTCGGATCGCAAATTTTGACCTTGTTGATGGAGATTATGATCAAATCCATGAAGATGATCTAGAAGAAATGGATATTAGATGGAACATGGCAATGATAACTCGAAAGATAAAGAGTTTGTTGCGAAGAGCTGTCAAAAGGTCACATCGGTGGAGTCGGTAGAACGGGCTTAGGATTCGACAAGTCCAAAGTGAAGTGCTTCAAATGTAACAACTATGTATAGTTTCAAGGGAATGCAGTCAATCTTCCCGTGAAGAATGAAGACCTTTCCAAGGCTCTAGGAATGCAAACCAAGGCCGAGGACACCAAGCTCCTCCTCAAGGTCGTTCGTATCAGTCAGAAGGCAATTATCAACGACCAGCCAATTGAAATCTTCAGATTCAAGATGTAGAGAGGGACAACAACAATACCTCCACAAGTCTCATGGTTGTCGATAGCAAGGTCAACTAGATTTTACATGAAGATACTTCTACTTCTCCCAGAGTTGATCAGTTTGCCCTGATGGCTACTCACTTTGCACTCATGGCTAATAAGTCTGACAGTTCGCCACCAAAGCCTGAGGTAGACATCGATCCTTTTAAGGAAACGTGTAGAAATTGCACTGAGCTAGAAACCAAGCTCGAAACCAAGCTCGAAACGTGGAAAAAACACAATTTGAGCTTGGCAACTGACATAGATAAGCTAAGAATGACAAACAATCGTTTAACTCAAGAAATTAATCTTTTTGAATCTTACAAAAATGAATTAAAGAATGATTGAAGTGTCAGATTTGCAAATCATGGTCAAACGTCATATTTCTACAATTAGAGACTACACTGATGAACTTGAAAAAGTAAGGCTGACGGTTTCTGAAAAAGAAAATGAAATTGAAAAACTAAATGGAAAATTAGCAGCTTTTGCAAATACAAAAGAAATTTTGAGTCAGTTCATCAATACTCAGCGCAAAGATACCAAAGACAAATCCGGATTGGGGTATGATAATATGCCACCACCAAAGCATTTTACCCCAATACCGGGAGTCAATCTGCCTGAGTTCAAACCAACTTCCTCGATGACTGCCGAACCTGTAATTGTTGAAACGGAAGTAAGCAGTCAGGAAGAAAGTACGCCTAAAGTCTCCCAAGAGTCTAAAGCACATAAGCTTACCGAATCTGATGACTTGGATATTACCGAGTCACAAAAGGACTTAATTGACAAAATCTTTGACCGTTTTGAAAAACGAATTGTAAAAACCATGGATAAAAAGTTTGAATAATTACAAGAGTCTTTGAAAGCAAACAAGTCCGAGTCAATGTCTAAGGGGAAAGCAAAAATTATTGTTGAAAACAAAACTGTTTTTACTACTCAAACCCGGTGACCAAGATTTTCACTAAGGGTCAAAAGTCGAACGATAAATCTAAAGTTTTGTCACCTAAAATCTTGTAAGCAGAAACATCTAAGGCAGATTCACATTGATATGACAGTCAAGTGAAGATTCAAACTTCTCAAGCTCCTAAGGTCTATTCAAATGATCCGAGGACTTGCCACTACTGTGGATGTGAAGGTCATATTGCCAAGATGTGTCCACTTTACAAGAATTTATTTTGAAACGCAAAGAAAGTAAAAAACTTCAAAACGTTAAGCCAGTTTCTTAAAGGAAGATTCAACTAAACAAACCAAAGGTTGTTTCTCCTTCAGTCAAAGTCAATACCGGACCAAAACCATCATTGACCAAGGCTGTGAAAGATGTTAGAGAGTCACCAGAACATCATAATGACACATCAACCTCTGTCGATTATCAGAAAGATCATAAATTGGTTGATGTGCTCATTACCGATGCGAGTGGGAGACCCAAGTCAGTTAAGGCCTGCGTCCCCGTTACTAAATGACTTTTTATTCAAATGTGCATAAACGACCAAAGCAAGTTGTAGACAACATATGGTATGTCGACAACGGCTGTTCAAGGCACATGACGGGCAACTTCTCGCTGCTGGCCGATTTCATATTAGTTGACGGGGGGAACGTTGTTTTCGCTAGAGAAAATGGAGGACAAATAATGGGTGAAGTAAGTATCTCTAACGGGAAAGTTACATTTGAGAATGTCAGTTTCTACAAAGAGTTAAAGCCCAACCTTCTAAGTGTTTCTCAAGTGGGCGACAAGGACTTCACTACAGTGTTCAACAAAGGTGAGTGCATGATTCTGAAGTCGGGTTGTGGTTCCTCCGGAGTGGATCTTGCTTCAAGCACCGAGGAGAAACGATAATTACAACATCAACATGAATACGGTGGTGTCTACTGAGAATCATGCTTGCTTGTTGTCTAAAGCCTCGGAGAAGGAATCGATAATGTAGCATCGTCGGATGGGTCATATTAATTTACGGAAGATGAACTACCTGGTGAAACACGAGTTGGTTACCGGAGTTCCGAATCACAACTTTTCGATGAACGACACTTGCATTTCGTGCGTGAAGGGAAAACAACACAAGAAATCGCATCCACCGAAGCTCGTGAACTCAATTTCGGCTCCTTTGAAACTTCTTCACATGGATCTGTTTGGTCCTGTGAGTGTAAAGAGAATAGGCAGAAAGTCGTATTTTCTTGTGGTTACGGATGATTATTCGAGGTACTCTTGGGTATTCTTCCTCGCATCAAAGGACGGTACGCTGAGAAATTGAAGAATCTGTTCCTCCGACTAGAGACTCTTCTAGAGAAAAAGATCAAGTCGATTCGGAGTGACAATAGAACTGAATTCAAGAATCACAACTTCGAGTTATTTTGCTTAGCTAAGGGAATTACTCATCAGTTCAGTGCTCCTCGAACGCCTCAACAAAACAGAATTGCAGAAAGAAAGAACAGAACCCTGATTGAAACAGCTCGTACCATGCTCTCAGATTCTAATCTGCCGGTTTCATTTTGGGCTGAGGCAGTCAACACGGATTGCTACGTTCTGAATCGAGTTACACTAGTCAAACGTCACGACAAGACTAGCTATGAACTAATCAACTCACGAAGCCGAATCTGTAATTTCTTGAGTCGTTTGCATGTCCGTGCGCCATTATGATTACGAAGGAAGAAGTTTCTTAATGTGGGGCAAAGTCTCATGAAGGGTATTTTCTCGGATATTTTGTGAATTCTCCTAATATGAGAGTTTTTGATAAGGTTACCGGCACTATTGAAAAAGATTATAAAGTCAAATGCTTTCTTTATACCCCTTCTACACCATGAGACGGTCCAGAAAGCTTATTTGATTACAAGTCATTGTTTAACTCATTCAAACATGTGCTACAAGAATCTTCTACATCCCCAAATGGATCTGATGTGGTTTGGATGCACGGGGTGGGGGGGGGGGGGGGGGGGGGG
>CAJVGC010000508.1:12453281-12514952 GCA_910822075.1 Senecio squalidus | reverse complement strand
GGAAAAGCACATCAGGAGGATGTCAGCTTCTGGGAGGAAAGCTAGTCAGCTGGTCAAGTAAAAAGCAAAATTCAGTGGCAACTTCCACAGCTGAAGCTGAGTACGTGGCTGCAGGGAGTTGTTGTGCACAACTACTATGGATGCAACACCAATTGGCTGATCTAGAAATCAAGATTCAAGACACTCCAATCATGTGTGACAACAAGAGTGCCATTCAAATCACTGAGAATCCAGTTTTCCACTCCAGGACCAAACACATTGAAATAAGACATCATTTCATTCGAGACTGTGTGGAGAAAGGAAAGGTCAGATTGGAGTTTGTAGCCACCAATGATCAATTGGCAGACATATTCACGAAACCTCTAAGTGAGGACAGGTTTTTCTACTTATTAGGGGAACTGGGAATGTTAAATCCTTAATCTGTCAAAATCATAAATCTCAAGCTGACCTCTGAGTCAGGTTGTGAATTTTCAGTCTGACTCGTTAGTCAGCTTCAGATCCATCAGTCTGACCACAAACTCAGACTGGGTGTAATTTATGTAAATATCTTTCACATCTCTTCTAATTTTTTTCTAATTTATAGATTTTTCTTAGTTTCTATTATTTTAGTTTATTTTATTTTAGTTTGGATCGTTTGAAAATATTTTTTTAAGGGTCATAAGTATCATTAGTTTTAAATTACATGGACTAAATATATAGTTTCGTAACTTAGTTACTTAAATTTCGCTCCTTCAGTTTATATTCAACTCAATTTCAAATCTTAACCTAATTATTATCTTTTCCAACTCTTCTGCTCTAGTTCTTATCAATGGCGAATGCAAATATGGTTCTTCATGTTACAGCTCGTATGATTCCAGGCGCGGATTTTCAGAACAGGGTACAAATCAAAGACAACAACAGGGTGGCAACTGCTGATATTCCCGCTAATCGCCAAAACAGGGGATTTGAGCAGCTGATTCAATACATGAAGGCTCATCCCCTCTATGGAGCCTTCTTTTGTGAAACCACAATGTATCCACCGATACTGTGTGAATGGTGGTATACTTGCACCGTAAACGATGAAAAGACCGCCATCTCTAGCACGTATAATGATGGGAGACATACGATCACCATCACTGAAGAAACTATTCGTGCAGCTCTACTGCTTCCTACGCTTAGTGAAGCAGGTGAAGGAGGTTTCCAGGTCAGACAGACCAAGCAGCAAGCTCGAGCTGAGGCCTTCCCTCTAATTGGTCAGCCTGAAATTCAAGGGGTTATTCAATACAAATTTTTTACTGGCAAATGGAAATTCTTATTTTCCATGATCACGAGGTGTTTGGGGGGTAAATCGGGCAGTTTGGATCAGATGAATGAATTTGAAACCCATCTGTTTCATTCCATGGTCACGGGTCGAAGAATCTCCTTCTCACAACTCTATTTTGATGAGATTCTCTCCCTTGCCCTGAAATCAAAACGACCGAATGATGTTCCATTCATTCGTGTCCTTTCACTCAGTTTTGAGGAAGCCATGGGAAAAGAAATATATGATCAGCTTGAACAAACATTTTATGCATGTGATCTCCCCAGGCTGACTCCAAAAATCTTTACTTACATCCACATTACTGAGGATGAGGCAGGGTTAACCCCCGTTATGCTTCAATGGATTGACAATCCATTTATAGATCACGAGCTCACTGAGTCTGACTCCTCAGACTCAGAGGTTCAACCTGATGGAACTGACGGGGAAATTGAGGGAAATATCCCTGCAGCAGATGCTGAGGTGACGATGGGTAGGGTAGGGCAAGATGAGGCTGCATCAGGTATGAATATCAATCTTTCTCCTCCTCGGTCTGAGAGTATCCCCTCTCAGGCTGAGCAGTCCACTCCCAAACTTGATGTCTTAGCAAATCAAGCGACCAATCTTTCGAACTCACCAAGTTCGTTTGAAAAAGCACTCACATCAAGCCCCACAGTAAATCAAGCACTAATGGATTCACTTTTCCATGAGGCTGAGAGTTCTAAACTCCCCTCCAGTGCTGTAGATCAGACCAGTCTCCCTCTGCTAGAGCAAGAGCTGGATCTGACCACCATGACTACCAAAAGCCCCCTTAGAGTAGTCAACTTGGAGACACACGCTGCTGCTGCCACACTGACACATGTGGTAAGCATTGAAGACGATATTCCTCTCCTGAATATCCCTGTACTCAGTATGGGACCACCCCCTTCAGTCTCAAAGCCAATTTCAAAGGCTATTTTCACTAGCTCTGTGCTAGTTCACGAAAAGGTACCATCAAATCTCTCACACTCTTATGCACAAGTCGTCAATGCCTCACTTCCTAAACTGAGTGAGGTACAGACTTCCTTTTCTATGGCTAAGGATCATCCTCCTAAACAACAGGGAGGGAGTGAAGCTGTGCCACCTATTTCATCACCCACTGTTACTACTCAACCCCAGTCTGAGGTTGCCTTGACTGTCCCAGTGCTGTTACAAGCAATTAAGGACATGTCTGCTCAGTTTGACGTCAAACTGAGTGCAATGTAGACTGAGGTTCATGCTCTTAAATGCAAAAATACAGAGGATATGAAGGAATTGAAGGAGATGGTGTTAACACTGACTTCTAAGGTCAGTCTGATGAGAAAGGGGAAACAGGTTGCTGATGTCTCTCACGAGGATGCTCAGACTCAGGGGGAGAAAATAGTTGCACCAACTGATGAGTCTGAGATCCCCAAGCAAGAGTTAAAAAGAAAGAGGGATGAAGGGGAGAAAAAGTACTACAAGACCACCAGATTTAATCTGAAAACTGGTCAGTCTGAGGTATTTTATGAGACTGATTACAGTGACATTTCAAGCAGTGAGTCTGAGAAAGAAGATACGAAGGGAAAAGGGAAGGTTGGAGCAGATTATGATACTGATAAACAAACTGATGAAGAAGGTGAGATGGAACAGCCCCCAAATGCTCAGTCTGAAATAGAAATTGAGATACAGAAAAGAAAAGATGAAGCTGAGAGACTGGCTAAGCTTCAGAGGTATGCTCACAACTCTGGAATGACTGTGGAACAATATAAAGAGTATGTCAAAGGTTTGTATATGGAGAAATTTGATGAAAATCCACAAGATCAATCAATGAAAGCAGCTGAAGATCTTGAAGCTGAGATGAAGAAAGAAGAAGATTTGGTTGTTGAAGAAGAACAGATGAGGGTAGAAGCTGACAAATTAATGGCCAAACAAGTGTTTAGAGAAGAAGCCAGACTTGACTTTATTGAGACTAATTTCACACTGAGGAAGTATAAGAATAAAATTCAAAACTTGGAGTGTGTAGATACTGGAGGATCTGACCTCATGCTAGTCTGTTATCATAAAGAGGGATCTTTTAGGGTTGGAGTACACAGACTGCAAACATTGGGGTTAGAGGAATGGAAAGAGATTGCGAATCTGAGCTCTGGAATAACTAATGTTGCTCACAGAATGGAGGTAAAAAGAGAAGCAGTATCGAATGTCAATGTAGCTCATGTGTTGAAGCTGATATCTGATGAGGATTATAGGGCATTCTGTACTATCCATAGAGTAAGAGCTGGAGCTAAATCTCTTGGTCTTGAAACAAGCTACATGCATCTTGTTCCTAAGGATGTCACGTTTCAAGAAAAGACGTATGTTAAGACTGAAAAGCATGAGGGCTTGTGTTATGTAGATTGTGGGGGAGAGAAATGCTTCCAAGCCAAAGACAGACTGAATATGGCTTCTATCTACCATTGCATTGCTTTGCTTAATGAATGTGAGTCTGATCAATGTCTTCCCTTCCGAATGAAGTTGATTAGTTGGTTATTTAATAACCTTAGAAGAATTGAAGAGATGGGGACTTTGATGGACAAGGTGGATCTGATCAAGAAGGAGTATCAAATGCTATTCCATAAATCCGAAGCTGAAATGGAAAAACTGCTTGCTTGGAAAACAGAGAGGCTGAAATAGGCAAAAGAAGTAAACAAGCCTATACCATGGGAGATGCCTTTGAAGAAGAAAAGATCTGCCAAGAAGAGGAAGTAATGTGTATTATGTGTCCTTTTTGTTCACAAACAATTTTGTTGTGTAAACAGTTTTAGTTTGTGTTTATTTTTTGGTGCATAATTTGTAAAAGACTTTAATCTAAACAGATAGGGGGAGATTGTTGGGAAAATCAGCGATTTAACCCAAGTTAATAAATCTGTTTATTAAAGTCTTAGTCGTTGAGTCTGAGTGACCTTGAGTCTGAGTGACTCTGAGTCTGAGTGACTAGAATAAACTAAGGCATTGTGGAGCTGACTAGTCAGCTCCATAATGAAAAACGTAAGGCGTAACTTTAGGTAATTCTGTTAGATAAAATCTTCTATCTTTGTAGAAGATTTTCTAAGATTTATCCTTATCAAGCTCACTATTATTGTGTATAAATAGTGAGCTTGAACATTGTAAACCTGGCACCTTTCTAAGAAATATAACTGTGTGTTATAATCATTCTTTGTTATTATAAATTCCGCTATAATGATCTAAGAAACTGAGTAATCAATCGATTAATAATAATTAACGTCTAAATACTTATTTGTGATTGATTAGCTAGTGTTTGAGATCTTATTAAGACCTAACAGAACTTGCCTAAGTTCATAACAAGAACGAACGTAAAACTCTGGACTAATGCTTAACGATAACAAAAACTTAAAGCGAATTTTAGCTGGAACAGCCATTCAGCCAACGGCTGAATGATTCAGCCATCGGCTGAGGCCCACCCGGCGGCTGGAGATGCTCAGCCGGCGGCTGAATATCGCTGGTCTAGTTTTTGGTGAGTCATTTCTGCATGTAACACAAACTAAACACTTGTCCCAACCCGAGAGGACCCCCCCATATTGGCAGTGATTCAACCCCCAAGACCATTTTTGTATCACACTCAATACACACACCATCACACTTACACACACACTCATTCTCTCTCTCTCTCTCTCTCTCTCTCCTCTCTCTCTCTCTCTCTCTCTCTCTCTCTCTCTCTCTCTAAGTTTACACACGCATAACAACACTCTCAAAAACCCTCTCAACCTCTTCCATTTACAGCCACAATATCACAGAAAAATACACCAAATCAATCCACAAAATCGTCCTAATCATCAAGGTGAGCAAGAAGTTTCCATTCACTTAGTCAAATACATCATTTTCTACCGATTTGAAGCCGAAAACACCTCCTAGCTACTCTAGATCATCATCCATACACTTTCTTTGGGTAAAAATACTTTTCCTTTACTGTTTATACATAAATAACACATTGCATGTACGATCCATCACTCAAAAACATGTTTTTATGAAGTTTTATAACGATTTATACCAAAAACGGGTTTTTATAATCTCTTACATAAATCTATATATTTGTGGCTAAAAATCCAAAAGAAACTGAGATTTGAACATATATATAAGTACTCTTCATGAATATTCAGTTGCATGTCGAAATATAGCTTAAAAAAAGCTTAAAATCGCGAAATGGCAAAACAAGAAAAGCTGTCACGACCATCCAGCCGACGACTGAAATAATTCAGCCGTTGGCTGAGCTCCAGACGACGGCTGAATAATTTCAGCCGCTAGCTGAATGTCGTTGTGCACAAAACTTGTATTTTTAATGTATTAACGGAGAAATCGAGAAACATATATTTTTCACAGTTTATAACATGATATAACAGACTACATATTTTGAAATTGAATGATAAGATGATGTATTTAAATAACTAATTTATCATAACGTTATATAATGATATTATATGTATCGTATTAAGCGGGAAAGTGGATAGAAATTTTGGATATAAATTTTATAGCGCGGATGCGGTGCCCAAATTTCATCGGACATAATTATATCACTTAAACAATAGACAAATCGTTGACCAACGAGTATGAAATTTAACAAGTAATAATACTTATACGAAAACTTGGTTTATACTAGGATTCCGGTGATTCCGAGCACATTCCGAGCACGCGTTAGAATCTTCGCAAACAGTGAGTTACAAACCCCTACTTTTAAATGCTTTTAAACATATTTTGGGGTGAAATGCGAGTCTTAGGCTTAAACACTACATTTAAGCTGAAACAAACTTTGAACGATTAACGAAACGCTTTGATACTTGAATACTATTACGAAAACTATTATTTCCAGCATTGTTGATGGTTTTGCCAGCAATGCTGGGGATACAAACACTATTTTTGCCAATGACTAAACATCGATCGTCATGTTGCGGACGTTGTACAACATGGACGTGAGATACCACTAAAATTCCCGATACTACCAAGGACATTAGTTGCTATTAATCCCTTTGGAAAGGACCGTTAGTAGATATGGATAGCGCTATTAGGGTAGATTGACCCTCACCACAACGCCAAATAACGATGGTGCATAATACTAAATGGGTAGGCTTTAGGCTTAGCAACGATCATTGGGCAATACTTAGGATTGTCACATAGTCGCTCTATGTGGTCAATGCCTACGAACACGAATACTATACTTTACGCATGTTTATGCGACAATTACTTGAATGTTATATTTTACGCCATTTCTATGTGCGTCGAAAACTTGAATGCTTTTACTTAAACTTTGTAGCTCACTAACTACATCTCCCGTAGTTAACACTTGACTCGTATTTTCAGGTAACGAGTAAGCTTTGGGAACGATGCTTGTATGCTTTTGGTTGACGACTTCAAGAATGGGAAGGGTTCGGGTGGCTTGGTTTTGAACACCTGATTTTGTATTCCGATATGTAAACCATGTTTTAAAATACAATTAAACTTTGATGTTGTCTTTTATTTTAATATAACTTGGCGTTTATCTATACCTTGTTATCGAATGCTATTGCTCTTCACATCCCGTGTTTCCGCTTTAGCGGGGTGTGACATTCTCTCAATAAACAGCAGGTTTTTGGACCTATTGTTATCACTCCCAAATCCATGAAACCTGTAGGGTACAGATGGATATTTATACGTAAAAGAAATGAGAAAAATGAAATTATAAGATACAAGGCCAGACTTGTGGCTCAAGGTTTTTCTCAAAAACAGAGGATTGATTACGATGAAACATATTCTCCTGTTATGGATGCTATCACTTTTAGATATTTAATTAGTCTAGCAGTTTCTAAGAATTTAGAAATGCGTCTCATGGATGTTGTTACTGCTTACTTGTATGGATCAATAGACAGTGATATCTATATGAAGATCCCATAAGGATTTAAAATGCCTGAAACATTAAGTACAAAACCCAAAGAAATGTACTCAATAAAATTACAAAGCTCTTTATATGGGTTAAAGCAATCTGGACGGATGTGGTATAATCGCTTGAGTGATTATTTGATAAGCAAAGGTTATACAAATAATCTTATTTGTCCATGCGTCTTTATTAAGAAAACAACATCTGGATATGTGATCATAGCTGTCTACTTTGATGATCTAAACATCATTGGAACAAACGATGAAATTAATGAAGTGATTGTGCTTTTAAAGAAAGAATTTGACATGAAAGACCTTGGAAAAACCAAATACTGCCTTGGTTTACAGACTGAGCACATGAATAATGGTATACTTGTACATCAATCAAATTATACAGAGAAGGTCTTAAAACGTTTCAATATGGACAAAGCAAATCCGTTAAGTACACCAATGGTTGTTAGAACACTCAACATTGATAAAGATCCATTTCGCCCTTGCGAAGTAAACGAAGAAATTCTTGGTGTCGAAGTACCATATTTGAGTGCAATTGAAGCTCTTATGTATTCTACTAATTATACTAGACCTGATATTTCTTTTGCAGTTAATTTGTTAGCAAGATTCAGTTTATCTCCCACCAAACGACATTGGAATAGAATCAAACATGTTTTTCGATACCTTCGAGGGACTCTTGATTTGGGTTTATTTTATTCTAACAATTCCAAACAAGGGTTGATTGGTTATGCAGATGCAAGTTATTTATCTGACCCTCATAAAGCTAGGTCTCAAACTGGATATGTATTCATGAATGGAGGTACTGCAATTTCATGGGGTTCTCATAAACAAAATCTGGTTGCAACATCTTCAAACCATGCTGAAGTTATTGCACTACATGAAGCTAGTAGAGAGTGTGTATGGTTAAGATCGATGATACAACTTATTGTGACCTCTTGTGGACTAGAGACGGACAAAACTGCTACTTTGATCTATGAAGATAATGCAGCTTGTGTCGCACAGATGAAGGAGGGGTATATCAAGAGTGAAAGAACTAAACATATACCACCAAGATTTTTCTCATACACAAGAGACCTTATAAATGATGATCAGATTGAAATGAAATATGTTCAATCTAGCAACAATTCAGCAGATCTTTTCACGAAGGCACTTCCTACTACAACTTTCAGAAAGCATGTCTATGATATTGGAATGAGACACTTGCATAGTACGTAACAGTTTACGGATGTCTAAATGAGGGGAAGTCAACTATACACTGCACTCTTTTTCCCTTAGCTAAAGTTTTGTCCCATTGGGTTTTTCTTTGACAAGGTTTTTAACGAGGCAGTAGTTTACAGTTGAACTCTAATTTAAAATGTGTCATCCAAGGGGGAGTGTTATGAATTATTGATTCAAGTGGATGAACATATTGTCAAACTTCATGTCCAATCCATGAAACTATTACCATACATACTTTTCTAGTAATATTACTAATCTTTATAAATAAATAGTGTATATTAGTAGTATAAATACTACCTCAAGTGTAGAGATAAAATACACCTCATGTATACACTTTCATAAGTTATACATTACTTCTCTCATCTTGTTCTTTCTTAATTTTAAGTTGATTAATATATTTGTTAATCACACCATAATAATAGTTAATTTATAACAATCGATAAGTTAAGTGATATATATCGCTACCACAACTCTTAACTATAGTCTGCCTGTTGCTGTCAATCAAATATGTTGTCAAACATAAACTTTTCACGATCACCATATTGCACGTCTAGTTATCATTTAAATGCTAGACATTTGTTTGATCTCTAGTGTTTGAAATAATGACTTTTATATATGATAGATTCCACAAAACATTTTAATTAAAGTTGATTAATGACATTGCATGCACATCCACCAACATTTAACTAAATTTTTTGATATCTTTCAACATTCAACCACATTTTCTTGGTCCCATGCTTAAAATTGAGCATTTTTCAACCTACAATTCCTAATGTTCAAACCTAGCATTAAATGAAATATTCATTATGCAATTTTTAAAAACAAGATTATAAAGTTGGAATTTATTTGTAGCTGATCGATCACACTTTAGTTTGGGTTTACATGGTCCTAATCGCTTAAAAGTGCAATATTATACGTGTCTATAAATCTTATACATAGCAAACTCCTTCTAAATACCATTATTTGCCTTAGTTTTATAAACCTGAATTGGCTTATACATTTGTATGGATCATATTAATATGAAAATAGTTTTCTTTCGGAATTATCATATTCGTTAAGAAAAAGTAGCCATCATTGCAACATAGGCAATGTAGTCAATATTTTCCATATTAACGTAGGAAGGAAAAGATCAATAATTTTTGTACATTTAATTAACTTTTAAAAATTAATATATTTTCGATATCATTAATCACTGAACCCAAATATTAAAGAAATGGCAAAAAGAAAAATCATCATTGGTTTAAATGACATAAATTTAAATTGATTTTATATAAAATGCTAACAGAATTAAAGTTTGCTATATATAAGATAATTTTAAAAAATAATTACATATAGTGACAAAATATATAAAGTTCGTTTACCTTCTATAATTTTATTGGAATGTACCTACGTAAATTATGTATGTCAATTTTCGTGATATGTGGTTTTCTCTAGAAAGATAATAAAACACTACACGATAATTCACACTATTTTCCTTTATTGCATTTTGATCAAACGAATTTAGCAAGTCAAAGATTAAATATGAAACATTATAGTTAAGAAAAATATATATATTTAAAATAATTAAGAAAGAATAACAGGGCACAACAAAGTGGACAAGTGACAGGTAAACAAGATTTGAGTCGGTGCATATAAAGAAAAAAGAATCATGTCACTTATTGGTTTTTTTAATCATAGAGTTAATCTTGTTTTATATGAACATCCTTTGAATATTATTATTTTTATTTTTAATATTAAACATTTGCTAAATGTTTTTCTAAACTAGATTAAACATTTCTTATTTATAAAGTACACGACTTGAGCATATATTAACAACCGTTCTAGTTGTTGCTAGCACCATACCTTGCATAAGTCATGCTTCATTCCTTAAGACCGAAAATTTTAGTTCTTGTGGTCTTGACCACTCACTATCGCTCATCAATTACATAGGTCTTTGCACTATATAGTCTCAACTCGTCTTTCACCAGTATCTTTTGTGGGTGAGCAAAACAATATCATTTCAACTACGAGATTTTGTTTGAGATGACTCAACTTTTACGATTTAGCTAAGTAGCGTGGCTAGTGTACGTGGTTGGGACATGTATATCATTTCATCGCGCAATCATTCACTCTTTGTTTCTTCCGGTACTTGAACTATAATTTTTGATTATTAGATAACACATATACCGTTAAATTACATTATTCTTTTTTTATATTTTGGTTAGCGTCTAACTGCAAACGTTCCAATAACCAATCAATTGACTCATGTAGGCCATGTATATTCATAATATTATCCTTGTTTGGTTTCTATATTTATTGTGAAATGTGTTACCTACACGTTTCCATCTTTATTTTTATCCAATTGACTTGGTGATAGATTAGTAAACACTAGAAAATGTCACGGTTAGGTTTTCTAAGGGGCTGTTTGCAATCACAACAGACTCGGAATATGGACTCGGACCATGGACTTGGTCTGTGGTCTGCACGTTTGATAAGTTCATAAAAAGCTCGGACCACGGACCGAGTCCGTGATTTTGCCTCGGACTCGGTCCTCTTAGAAAAATCGCAGACCAAGAACGAGGCAAAATTACGGACTATGTTCGTGGTCCGAGCTTTTTATGAACTTATCAAACGTACAGACCACGGATCAAGTCCGTAGTCCGAGTCTGTGTGATTACAAACAACCCCTAAGTTGTGATGGTTGTAGTCCTATAATATTTGGTTTAAAAATGAATATTACGAATTTGACCATACATTAACCAATGAGAATCTAATAAAATGATTTAGACATTAACCATTTTTTTGTGACTCATACATTTTTGAGGTTTTATTTTAGGAAAAAAAAAAATCTTAGAAAATTTGACCATTTTAGATTTTTTTATATCTTTAATAAATTGTTTTATACATTGTTTTATATAACATATTGACTTTAGTTTGTTTACAATTGTTCTATAACGTTGAGATGATTAAACTTTTTTTTTTATAACTATTTACTGAATTTTATTAGTGAATTAATTACATTTTATATTAAAATTATAACTTTCACATCAAATTTTCTATACTAACAATTTAAAATTTCTTTTCCAATCCAATAAACAAGATACCAAATTCGATATAAATATTGAGCAATGTTCTGAACACCAGTTCTAACGGGAATTGAGGCCGAACTCGGGTAAAGCTAGTTGAGTGATCCACGTAAAATGATATAGTCATAAACGACTATCTGAGTCAGAAATATATCTAACAAAAATTGTTTTTGAAATAGGTTATAGAATTTTTTACAAATATTATAATTTGTGGGCTTTGTCGTGACGGTATCATTTCTTATCGCAAATGCCTTGTAAAACCAGACGTTAGAAATATTTTTGTAGAATAATTCACATATTTGATTCTATTCTCACTCTTAGTTAGTTTCCAAAGACATGTGACCATTTGTCTCCACAGGTTCCTTGGGGAAGGATCACTTGGATCTAGAACATACATTCAAGAAGCATGAATGAAATAAAGAACTATATATTTGTTATTGAGTGGTTTTTAAAACGGTTAAACCAATAAGCTGTTTATCCATTTAATTAATGTTTGTTCGGTTAAACCAATAACCAAATAGTTTTGACCTAGATCCTAAACTTAATACTCAATTCTTATCCATACGACTATTACATTAACCATTATACCCTTATATCGACCAAACGACCCTTACATCGACGATACTACTCTGACGTTACATCAACCAAACGACCTTACATAGACCAAAAAAAACCTTACATCGGCCAAATGGCCCTTACATCGACCTTGTTGAAGATCCAAACAATGAGATGAGAAGTCTTTTTTATCCAATCAAACACAACATTTAGCCACTTATGAATATCACTAGATAGAATGAATATGAGTAAGAAATCAACCACAACCTTCACACTGGTACCACATTGATAATGTTAATGAATATAAATATAAATAAACAAACTTTTTGGGAAAAAGATAGATATTAAGCTAATTTAGTGTCCCATTTATAACCTTTTAAAGAAGATTCCATTCAATCAAAGTTTATAATTTTGTCAAAGTCAAAAAAAGGGCCAAGTCAATAACACCAACATCCATTCTTGATTTATATCTTTCTCATTTAAACCCACAATTCCACATGCAAAATCAGCAAAAAGTCAGCAATTCGTCAAAAAAGGCAATCAAACCAGCTATTAACGCCACCAATAAATCATCATTTTGCCAGCATCAAATTATCTCATTTTGTTCCATAAATTTCATATTCTTTAATTTTATGAATTTTTTATTATTCAAGTGATTTAAAATCATGAAAAATATTGAAAGTTTCCATCTGGGTATTTAAGATCTAAAGGATTTAGTGGCTCAGAAATGGCAATTGAAGAAATAAGGAAAATGAAGAAATCAGAAATGGAATCCTTTTCACTTGAATCATCTTTGACTATGGTTAGTTCTTTTAATTCCAGCTTTTTAATCATTTTGGTTTAATTAGCAACAATTTTGATTTAATGGCATTAAATATTACTCAAATTTGTTATTGTTGACTTGTTCAATTATGTTGAATATCCCTAGATTATGTGATCTATTAATTTTGGAGAGAAAAATTATAATGATATCATTGGTATTTAAGTGGAAGATCTTGCAGAAATCGAATTGGAAACGAAACAATTTTGTAAAAAATAGTTATAAAGTGGTGACCCGTCAACCTAGAGGTTGTGGATTCAAGTCTCCGTAAAGATAATTGTATATATTTGACGGCCTATTTTTAAAAAAATATGGAAAATTTGGACCCCTTTTGAGCTTCTTAACTACAGTTTAGAAGTAGATAAATACTTTTTTTGCTTTTTTTTAAACAAGAAACCAGTGTATGAGTTTGCTTGTTTTTCGGTTATATAAGGTGTTGTCAGTAATCAGTTTGAGATTGCTGAATATTCTTGTAGAATTCTAAATTACAAGTTTAAATAAGTCTTTTAAGCATAAGCATAAGTTGGGTAAATAAGCAATCCCAAACGCCCCTTTGAAATACGTGCTCTTTTTCATGCATTTGTTATATTCTCACTGATTCATAAATGTTATGGTCAGTTGTTCAATCTGCTTTGCATTAACATGAAAGACAACCGTAACAGACACTTGTTCGATTCTGATCATTCTATAATTTTGTGTATTTTATAGGGAGACAGTGATTCAGAATCCACTTCAGCTTCGTCATCGATGCAGAGCTCCATATCAAGTGCTACATCGTCACTTGATCAACATAGTAGTAATGTCAAAGAAGGATCCCTAGAAAAGAGAACACTAAAGAAGTCAATTTCAAAGAAATTCGCCAATTTTGGGAGCTTCATATCATCTAGGAGACGGTCACAATCCAGGCTCAGTCAATCGTCAATAAAATTGTCAGATGATGGTTCAGCTACACCCCCACATTCTTCCATCGTTGACTCACACTCTTCTTCCATTGACGCACATTCTTCTTCCATTGAAGCATCAGATGAATCAACTAACTATGTTCAGGTACTCCCTCCGTTCACGAAAGACAAACATGTTTTGCTTCTTAAGTCAAACACGTTACTAACACCACCCAATAAAATCACTTTGGACTATGATATTGGTTCAAAAATTGATTATTATGGGTTATTTTGACCGGACCCTGTAATAAGCTGGTATGGCTAAAATTACTTTTATACGATCTTCATCAAATTTCGTATACCAAATTAGTTTGCGTTACTATTTATTGTAATTTTCACTCTTTAGAAAGTTTTGAAGTTATGCACATTCGGATTGAAAAGATTAAATAAACTATCTTATAATAATATTTTAGACTTTTGACAAATAATCAAATATTGACTCGTTCAATGCAGAAACCTATTCCAAAGTTCTCAAGGACAGGTAGTCTGCGGTCTGTCAAGATCCTGAGGAGCAAGAGCAAAAACAAGAACAAGTCTGGTTTCAAATCAAAAAAGTCTTCGACCAAACAAAATCCAGAAATTTTGGAAGATTCCCATTTCGAAAGTGCTACGTTTTCATCCACCCTTAAAGACTCGAAGTTCCCCGAACAGCTTAAACACCAACCCGGACCTTTGGAACCCGAAGAAATCCTTCCGGTAGCAAAGGTCTGTCCCTATCAACACTGTTCTCTCCATGGTCATCATCATCATAATCACGATCCACCACAAAAGCGGTTTGCATACCTTAAACGACGCACTACAAAAGACCCAAAGATCGTGACCCACGAAAGTCAACCCATGGATAAAAGTTCTGGCAAGAAAAGAGAAACCAAAGAAACAAAAAAGGTTTCTAATGACGTCGATCCCTCAATAGAATTCTATGCTAAAACAAGATCAGAACCCCTTTCAAGCTACGGTCATGATGATGCTGAGTTTGCCGATATCTTATTTGGTGTTAACAGTTTACAAGAGAAAAAGAACGAGACACCCGTGTCAAATCATCAAGATATTATTGATTTAAATGATAAAAACGATGACAATTCAAATGGGTCGAAGAGTGTTCTCAAAAAGAAGTCGTCTTTAAAGAAAACAAACAATATAAGCATGTGGCATATGATCCATCAGCATATGGTATCTGGTCTTGAAGCAGAATCCGCGGATACGATACTCCAACTAGAACAAGAGCAAAAGAAATCGAATACAAAAGGTTCATACTTTATTAAAAGAAATTGCTCTTTTTTTGTTTTCATCTACTTTGTTTTTGAAATTTTTTTTATAAAAATTATTCTCAATTTAACTCCATTTTTCAGATTTTGATGATGCTGCGAGTCAAGAAACTGAGATCCGAAAGATGTTTGCAATTAAACTGGTAAGAGATGCAATCGAAAAGATCCTGCTTCCAGAAGTTCAAGATGATCAATCGGCTACAAGTGAAGTTGCATCAGAACAAGATTTATCAGAAAAGAGTCAAAATGGAGGTGAAATAACAAGTGATCGGAAAGAGAAACCTTCGACGGCGGTGGAAAAAGTAGAGACGGAAACGGAAAAGCGAGCACCGAACAGATGGAGTTACCTGAAGAAAGTAATTCTTCTGACGAAGTTTGTTAAAGAACTAGAAAAGGTGAAAAAGTTTAACCCCAAGAAAGTCATTATTCCGTCGGCTTTTGAACAGGAACCTGAAACGGTTGCTCTACGACGACAGACAACTGGTGACAAGAAAAATTCTGATGAATGGATGTTGGATTATGCTCTTCAAAAGGTTGTCGGTGAACTCGCTCCAACTCAAAAACGTAAAGTTGCTTTGCTTGTTAAAGCTTTTGAAACCGTGGCTCCTACTCAAGAAGATCAACAAGAATCAAGATCGAATGGTGAACTTCAGAGGGTTAATTCAGAGATGAAAGGTAAAGTTGAAGAGATTAGTGAACCCGAGATAAAAAGTACCACAAATGTTTCGCCGAGTTTGTTTTCGGAGAAGGATAAAGAATCGAAAAAAAGTACTACAAATGTTTCGCCGAGTTTGTTTTCGGAGAAGGATAAAGAATCGAAACCCGATTTAGAGAAAGAAAAACACATTAAAATGTGGCATATGATATACCAACATGTGGCAACCGATATTGTTACGAAAATTGGTTCTGATTTACTTCTTGACGGCGAAGAATCAATGAGCGGTGAAGAGAAGAATTTGCAAGAAGTCGAAGATCGTAGTGAAAGAGATTTCAGGATTGCTATTAAGCTTGTAAGAGACTCGGTTGATGAAATCCTGCTTCCTGATTTTCCCGATAACTCTTCACAAGACACTCAATCAGTTGCTAGTGACACAGCCTCTGAACAAGATTTTGTTATTGATGAAAATAAGAAACCGACAGTTGAGGAACCATTATCCACGGGTAATAGATTCCAGCAACAAAGGTCGAAGAATTGGACCAAGTTGAAGAAACTGATATTGCTAAAACGATCGATTAAGGCGTTAGAAGGTTTTAGAAACCTAAAACCGCAAATCCCACAACAAGAAATCTTAAAGAGTGGTCAGGAAGGAGAAAAAGTGGATTTAAGGCGTCAAATGATGGATGAGAGGAAGAAAGCGGAGCAATGGATGCTCGATTATGCAGTTCAACATATAGTCACGAAACTAACTCCAGCTCGTAAAAAGAGAGTTTCCATGCTCGTTGAAGCTTTCGAAGCAGTTGTCCCATTTCCAGAGATATAAAGTTTTCAAGATTTCTTGAACTAGAGGTAACCACATGAACAATCAAGTTATTATTTGCAAACGATAAATATAAAGGTCATCTGTTTTTTCTAACGGGTCATTAACAATTATGACCCAATATGTCTGATACGCCCATTTTGCCACCTTTAAATATAACTTTATCGTCACTTCTCTATATGTTGATGCTTGCTTAATACTCATGTACGGGATGATCTTGCAGGTTGTTTTCCTTGACAGCAATCTACAAACATGTATACAAGGGACATAGATTCATTTATACAGTAGAATGGTTTGGCCGATTGTAAAACATATTCTTTAGCAATTTTGCGTACAATCTTACATGTACAGATCCTAAATACCTTTATATTGAGTGGTTTGTTGTTTGTATGTGAAATGTAGATATGATCTTTTCTTTTATCCACATTTTCTGATTAGTTTACTTGGTGACGTGAACCTCACGATATTATCATTCTGAATAAATATGATCCAAAGTTGGTTTACGCTTCTTTTTCTTTTGAGTGAATATGAAATCTTCCTAGAGGAACAAAGAAGATTTGTAGATGGTGTGTTGATGTTATTTTGTTTTTTTGTTATCGATAACTATCCTATTGAGTTTTATTTAGTTATTTTATTTTTATTTTAAAGTGACTTTATAGTTTGAATCTTTTTGTTTCATAGAGTTTCCGTTATAATTATTTTAAAATATTTTTGAAGTTTTTAATCATGTTGCTGTCTCTGCGTTTGGTTAGTTGCTTCTGCAAAGCGGCCATGGCACTCGATAGATAGCTATTGCTCTTTGTTTTGGCCTTATTTAAACGTCTTGGAGTGATTCGCGTCTCTGAGTAGCTGCTGCTTTTTTTTTTTGCTTACAAGTGTGAGTAAACATGAACGCAGAGGTAAAAACATGTAAGTGCCAACAATATAAGAGGAAACACAAATCAATAACAGGACACAAACATAACATATTCCAAGTACATAGAACCACCCCATACTAGATCTACTAGACACAAAACAAATCTTGACGAAAAAATACATACGAATAAACAAAACAAATGTCACCTAAAATTGACCCGTAGTTGAAGACATTTAAACTGAAAGGTGACATTTTTGGTCTGAGCTTGGTATAACTTACATTTCCAAGGAAGATGAAACTGAGTGACACATAAAGAGTATTATGCTTTCCGGGATTTCATTAGAATCAACATCATATTTTGACAAGGTGAATATATTTCTTCAACTACGAGTCTCGTTGTTAGAAGAAAAGGAAATTGTAAACTAATTTGACTCGGTGAAATATGTTTTGAAGGCATACTACATTTACTAGTTGTTTCAAAGTGATCTATCAAATATCTACTTTAGATGACACTAAAAATCATCCTCGAATACAAATAGCACCATTATGTTTAAATCATGAATAAAAATTACGTGTAGTTGAACATAAAAATTTGTGACAGTATATATTATAATCAAAATATAAAACAGAGTATGGAAATGAGTCTAGGTTAAATCAGGCCTAGAAAAACTTCGCAAGATCAATGTCTAGATCATCAAGTGGAAATGGTTCCAGCGTATGACCAGCAGCAGATCCTTTGCTAAACGTGTTGAACCCGTCTTGGCTCAAGTCATCTAGCGTAATCAGGTTATCCAAGCCTAAAAACATAACATCTTCGTAATTAGGTGAAGGAGGGGCTTCCATCAATACTTTCTTCCCTTTGCGATCTACCTCCTGAATGGATACGAAAGTTAGAATCTTTATAAAATACAACCTACAATAAACGAAAAAATCTTGACGAAGAAAAGCATACCTGAGCGTTATTTTGAGGAGCAGTGTTAGGCACATGATATTGCTCATTTTCAGCAGATGTTATGGTAGATGGACCGGGTTCAGTTAAGGTAATGTTTGTCAAGGTTGAACCGTTTCCATTACCATTCACCGGTTTTTTAGCTCCTAACAGATTGACCACTCCTAAAGATTCATGACAACCGACTTCATCAACATCGTCGTCGCTCTCCCATTCTTCTTCCTCAAATGGCGCGCCATATTGTGCTCCGCTTTTTGGCCCAAAACCACTTTTCTTGAAAAGTCTACTAATCACATATGCGTCCTGAAATAAATATCCCAAAAATTGAAAACACCCATTAGAAAACTAATATTCAATAGATATTATACGGGTAAACAATATATGTCCAATTTCGACTTTCAAGTCACTATATATATACCCGACAGATTCTAGGATTGTATGTATATAGCATATTAATGGATAGAGTACCTGCACGACTCCAGCATTAGCCAAATCATTATCTTCCATCCGATATTCATGCATTACCCAATCTGTTCTTTCACCCTTTGGCGGATGACCCAAATGGAAAACGAGCGTCTTAATCATGGCCACGGTTCTCTCCTTGTATTTCACTTCTTTATCTTTTCCCGTGGCTTTCCAATAACCAGCTTCAGTTGTACGATTTATCCTAGAACCACTTGAATACTTTCTTGATTTTGCACAAAAGAAAAACCACTCTCGATCTCCACTTTTCAACATGGACTTATCTGGAAGATCCCATGGACTAAAGTCATATATATTAACGTCTGCAATAACTTCGGGAACAAGCTTCTTCCCTTGTAGCTTC
Source organism: Senecio squalidus (assembly GCA_910822075.1). NCBI lineage: Eukaryota > Viridiplantae > Streptophyta > Magnoliopsida > Asterales > Asteraceae > Senecio > Senecio squalidus. The sequence continues at coordinate 12,495,790 of CAJVGC010000508.1, read as the reverse complement.
TTCTTGAGGTGGAACATAACTAACTCGACATCAGTTGGATGAAAACGAAAACCTGGATAGATGGATGATTTCTTCTTCATGGTGTATAACAATATCGAATCACGTGTAATAACTGCTAGTAATTTGAGGTCTCAGTGTATATCGGTTAAGCAAACTTAACCACAGATGTGTGCATAGGGTCTCAAAATACATTCGCAAACCTGTAAATTTAAAAAAAACAACCCGATTGAATGATAATAACTAATCAACTGATTATCAATTCGAATTCTTTGCATAATATTGATTAAAAGTAAAGAAGAAGAGATGATCGACTTACTTTGTGAGAGATTCCGATGGGGTTGACCCAAAATCGTATGGGTTATACTCGGTCGTTAATTAAATATATGAAAAGTTGTCCCAAAATCGTATGTTTTATCCTCCTAACCGGTCCTAAGCCACCATTTATGGGTTTTTGTTAGTAGTTTCAATTCAAATTTGAAAATTTTCAACACATCTTTTATGTTTCAAGATAAAGTCATCGGGTTCTAGATAAATTCAATTAAAATGGTTTTTAAATAGAGTTGATTAATTCTAAACATAGTTTACCTTTAAAAAACAACCGTATTTGTAATATCGTGTTTGACTATCAATGTTTTATATTTATTCACCGTTATTGCGTAAGGGTTGTTTTTATCGTACTAATAAACGTATTCAATTGTTTATTACTCCGCCACGTAGCGTGGGTACGATACTAATATATTATTACCTCACAAACAATATTGTTTAAATAAAATTACGCTAAATGTTATATTGGATAATACTCATCCCCATTATTTAAGTGGTCTAAACTATAAAATTGAACATTGATTGTGGCCAATCGTTGCATAGAAGATTGATTAAGATTAGACCTGGTAATCTTGACAAAAACTCTAAAATTTAGGCTAGTTTGGGTATTTAAAACTACTTGTATGGGTTAAAGTGGGCAATGGAAACATTTCTTGCGGGTCAATATGGATCTAAGAAAAATGATAGAATGAGAAGCGGGTTGAAATGGGTGAGATGGTTCACAAAAATGGAAGAGGAAAACAAAAGAGTCAAATGATAAATGCTTTTATAATTTATTTAATGGACATCTTTTCGATGTTATTTACGAGTAAATAGTCATCCACTCATTTTATTATTACGTATTTTAATATAAATATAAATATAATTATATGCCAAATGTGATTAATACAATTTTTTTTTTATTACGTCATATAATAATCCTGATTTTGGTCGAAAAATATTTGCAATTCTTTATGTATATATGAAAGTATTTAGAAGAAAATTCAAATATATTTGTTACAAATTTATTTTTATAATCACTTGTTTGCTAAAATTATTTTTTGGTAAAGAAATTAAAAAGGACCCGTTTTGACCCGCATCCCTTTGGTATATTTTTAAAGTGACCCATTTGGACCCATATCCATTTTGACCCACACCAATTTTGACCCGTAACTCAATCTAACTCAACCCGCCCATTTTGCCAAATATAATTAAGATGTTTGAAAAGTAATTATATGTATCGCCAGTTTTATTCAAATTCATTAAGTATGAGATCTATCTATAAAGGAAGATGATTTTTACACATAACACTTTACTTCATTCACTTAAAATTAGGGTGCAATTACATTTATATCCTCACATTTAACCAATTAATTTATCTTTGAGTTCCAAAATATTCATGGACCGGAGTTACTCATTTCTTAGAAAATAAAAAGAAATCTGATGTTATATATGAGTATTTATTATAGTTTTAATTATCAATTCAAAATTTATTATAAAAAAATAGTTAATAATAACATTAAGAAATATCAAGGTTCTAAATAGCGTGAGGCGTGGCGTAGCGGCACTGCCACGCCTCAAGCCTTACAAGCTATAGCGAGGCTATGACGTTTGTTAAGGCGTGATATATAGCGGCAATATTTATAGCATATTTCATATATATCCCGTCACCAAATAATTAAGACTAAAAAATCAAGTTATCAATATCAAGTTATCAACTAATAATCCTAAAATGATATTATGGATCACCAACTAATAAGTCCAAATAGGTGAAAAAGCCCAAATCTGAAAAAGCCCAACTAATAAGTCCAAATAGCTTCAAGAAAAGGCGCGACGCTACGCGCTATATGGCGCTATAGCGCGCCTTACATCACGCTACGCTTTAAGACAACGCTATGGACTGATTCGTGACGGCGAGGCCACGCCTCGCGCTATGGCGCCGCTATAGCGCGCTATTTAGAACCATGAGAAATATATATAACTTCAAATTTTTTGCAACACCTTCATCTTTCTTGAATTTGTTCATCATAAAGCATCTCATATGCATTTTTTATATTGACAAATCTCTAACACCATATATCTCTAATACATGGATTATCGTTTTCTAATAAACAATTAAACAACTTCAAGAATCATAATATCAAGAGACAATTATAAAAGTTATTTTTAACCAAAAAATTTAAAAGAAGTAAATTAATACTAACAATCAAATTCGTCGATTTTATTTTTTCCAACATGAAATGTGTTCGGCGAAGTTGGAACACAACAGTGAGAAATCAGGTTCTCAATGAAATGTTTATGTGTACGGGGTTATGGTAACGGTGGAAGTGGATGGAAAAGAATGCCCGTTGAGAGGAGACGAAGGAAGCTAAAAGTGAACGATGATTGAAGCCTGAAATGGAGGGGAGTGTGGTGATGCTCGTAAAACTGTTTTATGTAATAGGGTTTTGGGAGTAAAAGAAAAAACTTAATTAACTTCTTAGATTTATGAGAGGGCATAGTGGTTATTACACATTTAATTTAAGTATATGAAACAAAACAATAAGTGTAAGAATCACTAACCATCTATACATATATAATAATATATATATACATATAACTAAAAGAAGGTTTGTTTGATTTTATGGGGCATCATTGTATTAATGACACGTAAGTAAAAAGCGTAGTCGTCATTTTCTCAATTTTTGCAATTTTTTAATCAAACTTAGGTGGCGCTTGGAGTTTACATGATCAAAACTGTCAATTCCTAAAATTAAGGAAATATATTGAATTTTGAATTGCAAATTAATGATGTTAAAGATCTATTTATTTCAGTTTTCGTTACAAATCAAAGATTTCGTATTACTCTCTTTTTCATCTTTAAATCAATGACTAACTTATTACCCGTGTGTACACACTGGGTTGTATAAAATTATTTAAAAATAAATAAATTTAAATTAAAACTCTTAAAAGTTTGGTAATATTCATAATTAAAAAAGCTTTATTGATCTTATTATAAATGTGAAATGTGGTTTTAATGAGTTTGCAAAATTATAAGAAATAATATATATTCCAACTTAAAAGCATAGTGTACTAAACGACTTGAAAAATCTATGATAAAAAAAGCAGTTAAAATTTTTAAGGCTTGTAATTTTTGAAAATAATTTGATACCACTTCAAATCTTAACTTGGTGTCCTAACCTTTATTTTTTAGAATCAAATATGTATGATATAACCTTTTAACATTATAAAGGTTTCGTTATATTTATATCCTCATTCAACAACATATTACAAATTCAATTTCAAATCATTTAATCGTATAATTAATGTAGCACTTTTCATTTTTAACTACCTTTTGAAAGAAAAACAAAATGATTTGGGCACTTTGTTGAACATTATATGGTTACATTCATAGTAAAATAATTCAATATCATTACATTTATAGTAAATGAGAAAAAGCCTACCAAGAACACTTATGTAAAGCATTCAATTCTAATCTTATTAGCATATGTCTAGTCTATTATATAAAAACAGTAAGCAGATACAATGTCACCTTGATTCACTCAAACTAAAGAAAGTAAGCAAATATTAAACTAAAGAAATTGCATAAAAGAAAATAAAAAAAAACTATATTTTTTCTTAGCCCATAAAATTCATTTTCTTTAATAAAAGTTTAACATTTACACATCCATCACAATTGTTGATTTGAAGCTGTATAAAAAAGCTTAAGTAATGTCAAAAGATGATTACTTTGCCATTTTAGTTACACAAATAAAGCAAAAGAGGCAAGACGGCCATACAAATGAGAGGTCAAAACGGGTTTGATTGAAAACGGAACATTTTTGTTCAATTTGGGTTGACCTGTAAACATCTTTTGTCGTTTATTAGAAAATCAACAATAAGTAGTGGGAGGATAGCCCAAATAGAGTAAACAAATTAATATTTTTCCTATTATTGGTTCCAAATTAACAGCAAGAACTCCCAACATGATGCATATGAATGAAGTGTTTGTGTGTCATATACACATATACAAACCAAAGAGAATCAGCAGCATAACCAATATTATCAATTGCTCTTTTTTTCCTTTTCACCATTCCAAACACAGTTGTGTCACTTTAGTAGTCCCTACAATGGTAACTTCAATTAAATTAGTCAAATTTCATAATCAACCTCATGAATAATTCAATCACAAGGATAACAAATCCCAACATCTTTAATTGAAAAAAAAAAAAAAAAAAAATAGGTATCGTAAAGAAGATGAAAAATATCAAAACACAACACAAATCAAAATATAAACTCAACTCAAACCCCGAACTAATCATAGGGAAATGTATTACCTTAGCCGAAAAAATGAATCCATGAACAAAATAAGTAATATGAGATCGCATTCAAATCTGTAAAAAAACCTCTACAAATCAAAAATATAAATTTCTATTCGAACACTCTACTAAAATCGTAGTTATAAAAATAGAAAAGAAAACGTACCATCCCCTTGCAGATATTTCTTCAATCAACTTATATAATCCTACAACAACACAAAATTGTAAAATCAAAACCCTAAAAATGATTCATAGTCAATATTATTTGAATATTATTTGCAAAGAAATCAGGTAATGTATAGCTCACAAAGATGAATATGATTCAGATTGAAAAATCTTTGAATGTAAATTGAAATCAGTAGGTAGAAAAGCAGAGATCGTTTGATTAAAAAAAATAAGAAAATAAATAAAAAAGGAAGCAGGAAAGGATTCATTGATTGTATTGCATTGGAAAAATAACTTTTAGGTTACCAATAAAATGAATAAAACCTGCAATAGAGGCTAGATTCAAAATGACCTTTCATTTTCTCCAAAAAGAAAAGGCCTGCTATTTTTCTCATCAATACATACAATGTTGGTTGAATAAATCAAATTTAAGTAAAATAAAAAATGAAAAAGTTAACAAAATTACACCTAAGCAGATGACATCACTATTTAAAAAACTGACCTACGTGGACAATCTAAGCATTCGCCAACTCAGCCAAATGACATCAATCTAAACTCCCATTTATTAGATAAAAAAGATTATCACTTTGCACAATGGTGATTTAGAATTCTATGGTATAATATCTCATCAATTCTCGCTTATCTCTAATGACTTCTCCTTATTACAGCATACATTTAAGTTTAATATTGCGTTTCATTTCTAAAGAAATTTAGGCTTATATTGATCTCAATGAATAAATCGATATAATTTAAGCACTTCGGTTTTGATTTATACACCTATAACTTTTATATAATTTATTTTTGCGGCTTTAAAGGTTTGGATCTATGTTCAACTCATTTTTGTTTGGATATTATTCATCAATGTGATTTTAGAATTTTTTTTGTCGACCGTTAAGGTAAAATTTTGGATATACTTTTAGAAAATGATTTACATGCATATTCACATACCTACTAATATGCGTAACGCATTTAAATGTCGTATCAAGTTCATTAAATGTGTAACAACAATTTCTCTCTTCTCATTTGCAATTCATTTGTTACAATATTTAAATGGATTAGTTATATTAGTAGGCATGTGAAGTGCGTATGAATATCATTTCTCTTTTTTAATTTGTGCTTCAACAAGGTTGTAGAAATTGTAAATATCTATGTTTTTTCTTTTGCTATGTGCAATTCAGTTGAAAACAATTTCTTATGCTCAATAAATTTAATCAAAAATTTGTACCTCTTTTGATATGGTGTAATTAAGCTTTTATTTATTTTTTCACTAACCCAACAATAGATTTGAAGAGGTAAAAAAGCGATACTATTTGCTATGACGTTAAATTATTTTATTTTTTCGGTTTAGTAATAGATGGAAAAATGTAAACATTAATCGGTTTGAATGGCTTGAAAACCTTCTTCTTGCCGATTAACGATCATATAATTTAGGAGATCCACTATCGGAAGTCTCTAATGAAATCATTCATGTTTAAATAGAGTCCACAAACGAAAGATTACAAAATAATTATTGTACTCCTATTCAACCATTTATTCTTTTGTATTTTCATCACTTGTGCATATTTTAACTTTCGACATGTTTAAATTTCTTCAAAATGTAAAATATTTGTAAGAAAGAATATTGATCTCAATGAATGAATTGATAAATATATTTTTAAATTGAAAGATTACAAAACAACTTTAGCTTTTAATTTTGGCCACTTGAAAGTCTAGTAATGAAAATATACTAAATGGGAGAGTATAGGTGTGATAAGAGTAATAATAGTTAGTATTGAAAACATTTGGGGGTTGTAACTTTCTAATGGTTTGTATTTAGGTAAAATTTTGATAACAACGGTTTCTATACATACCAACTTTTGGGTCTATATGGACCTTTTTTATATATTATTAATGGGCATATTTGGGCTCAATCACGTAGGTATTGTTTGTGTTTTTTGACATAAAATGTGTGATGGCTGTGTTAATGTCTGCAGAAGAAGAGTTTTTTTTTGTCTAAAATCTGATATAAAAAGATTGTCTGTCTTAATAAAAGATACATTTTCTGGTTGCATAATTGATGTTTCTTTTTTTTGTCAAATGATACCATATTATTGAATTTATCAAATATAACGAAACTTCAAATTTGAAATTTTCATCAATACACGTCTTTAATAAACTTTTGGTAGCTTCATTCGACCAACTTTGTCATTCTTCGTGAAGTTATAGAACTAAAACAACAAATAATACACAAATTTTGATACGTTGATATCATATAAATTTAGAATCAAGAAATATAGTTTCTGCAAGTGTTTACATGTTGATGGGTTTATTGGGTTAAATTAACACGTTGATATCATAAAAACAGAATCAAGAAACATAAATTAATATAAGCCTATCATACAAACTAACATCATGGGTAGAAATTAATTAGAAGCAACAACGATTTGTAAAAAAAGTTAAGGTGTAAAAAAGGTTACGTGTTTTATAAAAATAGTGAAATTTTATAGTTAAGATATATGTCTTCCAAATCTTCTAAAATAAATGAAAATAAATGATTATTATATCTGTTAAACAAACACTCGCTTTCTAAAATATCTATGCGGCAAGGTTACAGATAACGTAAGGTGTGGCGTGGCGGCATGAGTAAGCCTCAAGCTTTGCAAGAAAAGGCGAGACATGACGTTTTTTAAAGCGTGACAAGACGGAAAAAAAAATTAATATAATTTATAATTTTATATATACTTATATATATTTTTACTATTATTAAGTTATATAAATATCAATAAATTATCAAAAAGTCTGTTTTAAGATTTAAGTATATATATATTCTAAGATATAGTCACAAATTTACAATCAAATGATTTTTATAGCCATTTTAAACTATTTTTAAACTTTTTTTTTTTTTTTTTTTTTAAAATTTTCATAACGCGTTACAAAAAAACTCGCGATAAGGCGCGTCATGGGACGCCATGACCACGTTTTTTTGCCGCCACGCCTAACATAGACGCCTTGTATATTTTCGTAATTTCTCGCCGCGCCTCGACGCTATGGCGCGCCTTGGCGCCGCTATGACGCGTTATTTAGAACCTAGAGATCAATGTCCAGAATGCATTTATTGAGAAAAAACAAACACCACCGTTGTCTCTTCAGGTATTTCTACTTTTTTTTTATTAAGCTATCATGAAGATCCATCCCCAAATCTGAAAATTGGGTAATAAATCACCTAATTCATACTTTCTTGTTTTTCACTTTCCTTCTCAATTATTTTCTAATGGGTTTTTCTCCCATTATGAAGAAAATATCCTTTTAATGTAACCAATTCAAAGCAATTCGCATACCGTTTGATGGTTCGAGTTCAACATAATGCCTATTCAATTTTTAATTAATTTTTTTGTGTTCAATTTGTATGTTATTTTTCAAAAATTAAAGTTTTAACAGTAAAATCCATTAAAGTTTTACAGGTAAAAGCAGTGACCGGGATCTTGTTCGATCATATTTATACGCACAGGTATCATCCCTTTTACTTTTTTAATCTCTCATTTCCATTCTTATTATCATTTTGTTTTTATTCATTTGATTTATTATAATCGTTACTAGAATTGATAAAAAATGGCATCATTGAAAGAGATTCTAACACGGCGGCCAGTCGCGGCCACTGTCCGTCTAACCATCCCAGCAGGCGGAGCTAGACCCGGTCCACCAGTAGGACCCGCTGTCGGTCAATACAAGGTTAACTTAATGGCCTTCTGCAAGGACTTCAACGCTCGTACCCAAAAATACAAACCTGATGCTCCCATTGCTGCAACCGTTACTGTTTTTAAGGATAATACTTTTGAGCTCACTCTTCGCTCTCCTTCTGTTACTTGGTACTTGAAAAAGGCCGCCGGGATTGAATCTGGGAGTGGACGTGCCGGCCACGTTGTAGCGTCCACACTAACTTTAAAACATATCTATGAAATTGCTAAGGTGAAGCAGTCCGATCCTTACTGTCAGTATATGTCTTTGGAAGCTATTTCAAAGTCGATTATAGGTACTGCTAACTCTATGGGTATTAAGGTTCACAAGGAGTTGCTTTGATTTATCTTTCATTCAGATTCATAATGTTATATTTCCTAGACTAGTTGCATTTCCAATGAAATATCTGGATTTAAATGTTTGAAAATTGCTTTCGTAATCATATAAAATCTTCATGATCATGTGTTCTTATATCACGCTTCTTTATCTTTGTGTTACTATATTACCAACAAATTGGATTATCTAGGTTGTACATCGGTGTTACAATACATCAAATGCTATTTGATGGATACATTTGATATATGTTTCTTTTGTATGGTACATATACCGGCAAAGAGAGACATGTTTTGATGTCTAGATATTTTTTATGGATCAGATTGGAATCGTCCCACCTTAGAGATTGGTATTAGTATATTACTCATACAATATTTTTTTAGAAGAGCCCGTTTCGACCCAAACCATTTCAACCCGAATCCATTTGGTACTTTTTAGATGGTCCATTTTGATCCGAACCCATTTAAATTCGAACCCACTTTGACCCGTTATCCAATCCAACCCGACCCGCTTGTTTTGCCAAGCCTATGAATTACTATATGTGAACAAGAATTGATCATATTTTTAAATTAAATTAGAAAAAAATGGTTTTGTTAACTTTAAAGTATATAACATAACGCACGTCACATCATATTTATCTAGCGACTGCAAAGTTTTCTCCCGCTTCAAAATTTCCGACAACTAAGCTTTGAAACATCAACTACTCTCGTCTTCTGCAATCGTCCAATGCAAAGAAAACCCTTTGCCGAAATGAAGAAATGAAGAAAACTGAGAAACATAAATCGTTTGAAGAAGCATATGCTGATTTTGTATTGCGGCTGATTGATATGATTATATGGATTAAGTTTGAATTTTGAAGAAAGGGGCAAAAAAATGAAATTATATATTATTGTTATGTATGTACAAAACCAGTCGATTGTATATCAATTTCCCAAAAAATATAGGTGATTGTTAGTTCAAAATCTATTTTTATAAAACATTACTTTTGAAATTCTTACCTTTCAACTAGTGGTTTAGGAACTACATAAATTTTAGCACGACTTTTATCGTAAATGGAAAACTATCAAGTCACAAATATATTGATTTCATCGTATATGCTTGGTGAGTGAGAAATAATAAGTATTCCTACAAGTACAACTATGCATAGCTTTCGGTATTGAATTAAATGGGTGACTTATTATAATCCAATAACATCATGTCATAAAAATATATCATTAGTTCAAACAAAAAGCGCTTAAAGCACTATAAGCTATTTTTTCTTAGTGACGGGTTATATTAACTATAACTAGTATTCCTAGATTAAAAATAAATTACGAAGTTGATTAAGGAAACACTCGGGTTATAACTTACAAGTCTAATAAATCCAAGTTAGACATCTTTTTACATTGACTATTAAATTATTAATCCCCAAAAAACTAATGAAAGAACTTTTGATTATATGATGTCAACTCTTAAATGTAGCTTCAAGGCTTTGATAAGCTACATGTCACATGGTTTTTTTTTTTTTTTCTTTTTTTCTTTTTTGGCGTTAGATCTCCGGGTATTGATGACATAAGTAAGTCGAGAATATGTTTGAGTAATAGTAGAATATATAAACAAATAGTGTTATTATTGATTATAGGAAATGTTGATTACAAATGAAGGGTGTTAGGCTATTTATTACTAGACCTAAACCTCTAAAGGATGCCTCTTGATGATCAAGATATTCCTAATCTATATAGCTAATGAATATTTTGGACTAAAACTCTAGGACAAATGTAGAACAATAATATATTATAGAGTAATCTAGGGATGTTAGTAGAATATGCTCTATGAGATATTTACTAGATAAATCTAGTACGTGTCTTCATGTTAATATTGATGTGTTTGTCAAAGCTCTCGAAATTTCTAGTCCCAAAGGTCTTGATCTGGATGAAATTAAGCGGTCGTAACATACATGTGACAACAACAGGGGTTTGTTTTTCCTTAAATTCGTCTATTCTAATTTAAAATAGCTAACCATCTGAGATACTTAAGAGTGTTGGAAGCCAAAATTTATCCCACGAAAATATACATCACCATAAATTTCTAGCAATCCCAAAACTAAGAAAAGTGTGGTGCTTGATTTCTTGATCTTCATGGGCATCTCGTCAAGTCTAAATTAGTTCCATGTCTATCAGTTTTGGATCTTGTTACAAGTCTTCCATAAGCAATTCTCCCCGGTGTGATATTAACTTTAATGTAATTACGCTTAAGAGAAACTAATTCGAGCGACGATTTTATCTTCGACCACTTGCCGTTGAAAAGCATCAGAGATGAAATATTGATTTTCAAGAAATGCAATCCGTTAAATTTTGAAAAACATAAAACCACATATCTCCATCACACGTTTCAATTCTTTGAATGTTCAAGACATATTAAAGAATGAAAAATGATAGAGGTACGACTGTTTTTAACAAATTAATGATGAATTAATCATCCGAATAATCACCTATTACTTACACTTTATAAAAATAATTATCTGATTCGCGTCGAATTTCTCGCGACACTTATCGTCGCGAGAAGTACATAAAACAAAATAAGACCAATAAAAATCAGACACGTCGTCGCGAAAATGAATATCGACGCGAGAAATGAATAGTGTCGCGACAACGTGTCGAATTTTTATTGGTCTGATTAAAATATGTGTACTTTCGCGACGCAAAAAATATCGTGAGAGATCCGTCGCGAATTAGGTGATTATTTTTGTAAAATGTAAGTAATAGATAATTATTTTGATAATTTGCTCAATTAATGATGGACATGGCAGTGATGTAAATTGATACAAGAAAGTAGAGATATTATTTAGTTACAATATTAGAATATGATTGTATATATTTCTTTTTCTTCTTCTTAAGACGAGTATTTCTTGCAGTCATTATTTACTTTCAAATCATTTTAGAGTATCTCTTCCTCTATAGGGTTATAGCACATATTTTTATTAATGTACATTTTGTTATATGCCATTATTCACATACAAATAATTTTACATCATGGACGAGTATTTCTCATAAAACAGAAACTACTGTGTACCGGCCCTGGGGGTGGGCGACCGCCCAGGGCATCAGGAGAAGGGGGCATCAACAGGGACGGAGCTACCCTTAACCCAGAGGGTTCAATCGCACCCACTCAACTCAGGCTTGAAAAATCGCTACTAGTAAGTAGAAAAATCGTATAGTTTGATTGATTGAACCCACTGATTTATTTTCTTTGAACCCGGTGATTTTTTCAAGACCTGATTTAATCATTGATTTTGACAATATTTGCTGATTTTACCAAAATGGTTCTACTTATTTTTTCAGTTTTAATAGATGATTTTTCAATATTCTATATTTCTAATTAGGTTTTGGTTTAGTTCTTAAATGTGCTTGCGTTCCAATTCCAATTCCAATTGAGTTTTACATTCTATGCAATATTATTTGTTCTCAACTTTAACAAAAAGGAAATGAACAAAAAATATTCTTTTATGTATACATGGCCTTTTTTTGTGAGCACTAAGTGCTTGATGAAATTCCTCAACCAGAATAATGATAAAAGTGTTTGATGTAAAATATGTTCTAGTTACAAAATTCTGTTTTCTTTCTAAAACACAAATAATTACTTCATTCATATGGTTTGCTGAAATTCGAATACTATTTTCTGATTGTTTGTGATTTGAAAAGGCCATAATTAAATAATCACCCTCAATCCAAGCAAACTTTGAATAAATGTGTTTATCGAATACATTTGTTAACCTTTCTGTTTTTTTCTTTTCAGGTTTCATCAGCATAGATTGTGGACTAACCCCAGGCTTAAATTATACCGATAAAAAAACAGGCATAAACTATGTATCAGACGCTGGTTTCATAGACAGTAGCGTAAGTGGAGAAATATTGCCAGCTTATAAATCGGACAGCCTTGATGTCCAGCTCCACACTCTTACAAGTTTTCCTCAAAACACTAGAAACTCCTAACTCTAAGACCCCAAAAAGGGAAGGGTAATAGGTGTTTGATAAGGGCGAGGTTTACATACGGTAACTATGACTTAAAAGGTCAACCTCCAAAGTTTGACCTTTACCTTGGAGCCGATCATTGGTATACAATTAACTTCAGCGTGTCAATGGCAGTGGACTACGAGATTATACACCTCACATCATCAGATTACATACATGTAAGCCTTGTAAATATTGGTCTCGGAAACCCTATCATTTCAGCAATAGAACTAAGGCCTTTGGATAGCACAATGTATGCAAATCATTACAATCTCTTATCCTTGCTGCACGCACTAATTTTGGTACATTGAAATCAGTCAGGTAAGCACTTCCATTTTCTTAAAGCTATTACTTTATAACTCTAGCTGCACTTTAGTTTATGCAAACCGGTGTGCTTTGACTGGGGTTGGTCTCCATAAGTCAGCGGACTAGTTTGCAGTTTCACTATATCGTTGTATACAGTTCACTTTGTGGTTTTAAGGTCTGAATCGGTTGGTTAGGTGAAACCACCAAGATATATTCATATTAATTATATCTATATGATATGAAGTTTAATTTACTTATTTAACTTTACGTTATAGACTTTCTTTTATACAGGTACGTTAGAATGCTTTTACAAAATTTAGATTATAAAAAAATAATTGATGTGTTTGCTTTGAAAAATGCAAGAAGGCATCGTTTTAGGTAAATTTTGTAGGTTGGGTTTTTCTGCATTATTTGTTTTATTAAAAGAAACTTATAGTATGATACAAGTTTAAGGGGCATAATTTTCTCATCTCCCCGGGTAGCAAAAACCATTGGACCGGCCCTGGAGATGATGTTTTTATAAACACAGTTAATTTCCTTCTATTAACTTCTTTTATTTATTTGTTTGTTTTATATAGATAAACTAATAAACATAAATATGACTTTAAAACTTAAATTCGTGATTTGTGCTTAGCCCGTGTTTTGTTAGGCCGAGCCAGGCCGGGCTTCGATTGACCCCGTTTAGGATACTCAGCCCATGCTGGGATCTTTTGGGCCGGGAATTTACCTTTCTCTGCACGTCTAAGTGCAGTTTAGAGTTGTTGATGGCCATTTTTTTTTCACTACAAAACGATGACGGAAAATGTAATTCACTCTTTGTTATTACTTCAACAACTATAAGTCTCTCTTATTATTTTTTTCACTACAAAACAAATGTCTCGAACGCAACTTCCTACAGCGAGCAGATTACCAAATGATCCTGTTAGGTGACTTGACCCATACCATCATATACTAATCTTGTCTTTAGAGTAAAATCTTCACAGAGAGATCCAAAACTCTCCGTTTTTTAACAGTAATTTCAGAAAACTCATATACTACAACACATAAACACTTATACGGTATAGCAGCTAATAAACCAAAACGCAGACTCAAACCTAACAGCAATACACAAAATTTATAAAACTACTTATGCATTCACTCTGAATAAACACAAAAACACGGGACTCGGCCATGTTGCCAGATAAGCAGTGTATCCTCTTTAACAATTACAAAATAAAGTCAGCCATATAGTCGGTTGAAACACAAAATGATAACCCCTAATATTACTTTACTCGAGTAGAAATTTCTTAAAATCATCGTAAAATAAATTTAGTGAAAAGCCGCTTAAGGATCAACAACTCCAAACTGAGAGGACTTAATTACTAAAAAGTTGTATTAGTTCATTAAAAGTTACTGGATTTATTCTAAAATAAGTTTAACGGGGAGAGGACGACTAAATATGTTCATATGTTCCAATAAACAACTTCAAATCAAATTTTAAGATTTAATTTCAACTTTGGTTATCATCTAACATATAACTTACACTACTGCTTCATTTGGCATAATGACCTCTGTTTTCAACAGTGAAGTTTTCATCTCTGTTTTGGATATGAATTAAGCCCCCGTTGCAATTGAAATCAAATTTCTACCCAACCCATATTGGAGTTCCATATATGCAACTAAGTTTAGTCTATCTTTGATCATTAATAAACTAGCCTAACTTCAAAGAGCTAGTATAATCTTTTCTATCTAATAAAGGGACTCTTCGATTATGTCATACTGCTGACGTGTCGTTATATTAGATTGTCCAACTAGGAAAGATAATGAGATTGATGATGTCATAATCCACTTTCTAAATCATATATATTTTATCTTTTACTAATTTATTTAATTAAATTAAATTTAATTATTACACATTGGTTTATGATATTTACCTTATTTTCAAGTGTTGTCCTTTGTTAATTAGTTTACCGACTTTCTTATCTTTATCTTTTGAATCCATAAACAACTTTAATAAACATAAAATTAAAAGATAATTGTTCTTTTTAATAAATTTACTAACTTGTCAAAACCACATTAGATTAAATATTTAATATATTATTAATAAATTTACTTTTTCTATTACTATCTTTGCAAAGAATTTTTTTTGTTATTTTTTACTAACTTTCTATGTAGTTCCGTGTAGTACACGGGCACTAAGCTAGTTACCTATATAGCTCTAACATGATAGCAACTAGAAGAGCAATATTCCAAGAGAGACAATGGACGACAAATGATGAAAGTTATCATTCAATGTCTGGATCGTGGCGGTGCCTAAATACTAAGTCTGAGTATGGGTGGTAGTAAAGAAGAAAATAAGAAATCACAACCCGAATGCAAATAAGAAATCAATTTAAACCTAGAATACTAATATACAAGGTAAATTAATGCTTAACTTGCCAATGTTGCATCTCGTTGTTAATCAAACACGTTAACATATGGTCGAAACTCAGAAATTACTCGAAAATATTGAACTTCATCACATTAATAAACGTCGACAACAGAAATCATATTAATCATAGTGTTAAACCGAGAAAAGATGTACCAATTCACGAATCATATCACATTACCCGAACATAAAACTATCAAAATTTGAAATGAATCATATGATGAAGATGATAATCCCTATACTAGCTAGTTTCTTTACCTTTTCATCCTCTGAAACGAATCAAAAGTGAAAAACGAATTCGCAAAAGTTTGAATTAAAAAGTCAAAATTATACCTCATTTCGCTAACATCAATGACACCTTTCTTCATCTTGTTCTCTTGGAGGGACTTTTGAAAAGCCAAAGAAGCTTTCACAATCTCATCAAAACCGGGCAACATTTCACCTATTCTGATTCCGGACAAAAACATCAATCCAACCATTGCCCTGATTCATCACCTTTGGAACCCCCGGAGCGAAATTTAACCCAATCAGTACATAAAACGTAGTCCATAAAGTATTTATACCGTTTTCAACAAATTTCAACTTTGAAATTTCTAACAATGTTTTAGCGGATTGAAATTGATTATTAGAGGAGGGAGAGTAGGGTTGATTGATTATTAAGTATACTGATTTTGTTATCTTGATATTCACTAACACTCTTGATCAAAGCTTTCACATAACTTTCGGCTTGTTGATTTTTGTTACTTTGTGACGAAATGGTTTCGTAAACACCTTCAAGAAATGCTTTAACATGTTCATTTAATTTCGTCTCCAAATCATCTGTTATCTCCTTCTTCTCAACAACAACTTCTTGTTCATCTTCTTATTCTTCAATGACGTTCTTTTTCTCAGCTTCTTTTACCTCGACAGACGGGGTGTTTGTATCGCGGACGATAGAGCAGTGTGTGGAGAGTACTTCAGGTTGAACTTCTTACTCGCCGGAAAATTTGAGTTGTCGGAAAGTTTGACTGTCGGCGGAGAGAGGTAAACCCAGGTGATGTCCATTGTTGTGGTGGTGGGTTTAATTTTTGTCTTTTTCACTTTTTTTACAGAGAGAATATGGTTACCTATTACGTTTACTTGTTGCCCACACAGGTTGATTGTTACAGAATGTGGTTAAAGTTTTTGTACTCTAATTAACCATGTCCTTCAATCATGTACCTGTTAAGGTTACTGGGGCCACGCCACGTGAGCAAACCTTTTAAACACTAAAAAATGTATAAGCTCATTTTTTAGTGGTTAAAAGGTTTGGTGACGTGGCGTGGTACCAATAACCTTAATAGGTACATGATTGAAGGACATGGTTAATTAGAGTACAAAAACTTTAACCACATTCGATAACAATCAACCTGTGTGGGCCCCAAGTAACCGTAATAGGTAACCATATTATCTCTGTAAAAAAGTGAAAAAGACAAAAATTAAACCCACCACCACAACAATGGACATCACCGGAGTTTACCTCTCTCCGCCGACAGTCAAACTTTCCGACAACTTAAATTTTCCGGCGAGTAAGAAGTTCAACCCGAAGTACTCTCCACACACTCCTCCATCGTCTGCGATACAAACACCCCGTTTGGATTGAAATTGATTATTACACGAGGGAGAGTAGGGTTGATTGATTATTAAGTATGCGGATTTTGTTATCTTGATATTCACTAACACTCTTGATCAAAGCTATCACATAACTTTCGGCTCTTTGATTCTTTTTACTTTGTGACGAAATGGTTTCGTAAACACCTTCAAGAAATGTCGTAACATGTTCATTCAATTTCGTCTCCAAATCATTTGTTATCTCCTTCTTCTCAACAACAACTTCTTGTTCATCTTCTTCTTTTTCAACGACGTTCTTTTTCTCGGCTTCTTTTACCTCGACAGACGGGGTGTTTGTATCGCAGACGATGGAGCAGTGTGTGGAGAGTACTTCAGGTTGAAATTCCTACTCGCCGGAAAATTTGAGTTGTCGGAAAGTTTGACTGTCGGCGAAGAAGGTAAACTCCGGTGAGGTTCATTGTTGTGGTGGTGTGTTTAATTTTCGTCTTTTTCACTTTTTTACAGAGAAAATATGGTTACCTATTACGGTTACTTGGGGCCCACACAGGTTGGTTGTTACAGGATGTGGTTAAAGCTTTTGTACCCTAATTAACCATGTCCTTCAATCATGTACGTGTTAAGGTTACTAGGGCCACACCACGTCAGCAAACCTTTTAACCACTAAAAATTGTATTGGCTCATATATTTACTCACTATACATTTTACAATAAATAATTACTTTATAAATTTTCTAGTCCATCTGCTAAACTTAAACTGCGGCATCGACTCGGCACAACCATTGTCCACAGACTAGTTCTATAGGTTAGACAACCAAAATAATGTTGTCGGTTATTATCCAATATAACATGTTATTGGTTGTTTAACATTATTGTATGTTACATTAAATTTAATAAAATATCACTTCGTATTGTAAAGTGCATACAAAATTAAGTAATAATTTGTAGCAATCCTTTGTTTAATTCTTATTTAAGTCACAGTAATGTCACGAGGTTAAATTCTTGAACCCGTGTGGCACTTAGGTCACGGATTTCTCGCGACTAAGTAAACCTAAAAGACTTGGAATGTCTTACGAGAGAACACTTGCTAGGAGGATATGAATGCTTGATGTCTTTTGATACAAGGAAATATGATGATTACAAATGATGCCTAGTTTCATATTTATAGCCTTATATGGAACTATCTAGAAAAAGACTAATCAAGATACTATCCTAGATCTAGAATAATCCTAGACTAGATATTTTACATAAGAGCTATCTAGACTAGATACTAGGACTAATCTAGATGCAAACTAGATATCAAGGGTCATTTCTGGATCCTTCTTTAAAAAAATCTAGTATAATCTAGTAGAGTTTCCTAGAGGCTTCCAGATTCTTCCGTACTCTATGGACAACGAGCGAGCTGTTTTCGAGCAAAATGTGTGGCTCGTAACACCCTCCCCCACTTGAATTCGTGACGTCCTCGTCACGAATTCCTCCGAGGAAATATGTCGATTTCCTATGCTATTTTCCATTAATCTAGTCACGTAAACTCGATTTTTGTGTATAAGTACCAGAGAACGCTTTGAGGGAATCGGGAAGACTTGAACTTGGCGAAGATTTCTAATCCCAAGACTACTTTGAAGTCATCCAAGGTGGTGACCATGAATTTCAGATCGTCTCGCCATCCTTTGATGCACGATTTTTCCTTAACCGTCCCTATAATATTTCTTGCCTTCGATTTTACGGATTTGATTGTGCCGTGGCTTCGTCGGTACCTCATGTCCAGCCTTTTCGCTTCTCAGACATCGACGAAGTTATGGGAGGCGCCCGTATCAATCAGCGCCTTGGTCTCTTTGTTGTTAATTTTCATTTTAAGGAACAATAGCCCGTCATCACTTGGCTTGTTGTTCGTAGATGTTTTTCTAATGCTCCAAGATGCCTTATCGAACCAATATGGGCCTTGGGTTCCTCATTGATTTTGTTTTCCCTTTCTTTGACTATAGCATTTATAGCTTTGCGGGTCGGACAGTCGCTTGTCCAACGTTCTTCGTGACAAATGAAGCATGGCAATGAAGGTTTGGGCTTAATGTCTTTTGGGCAATCTTTTTCTCCTCCACGTATCTCAAACAAGTTTTCTCTTAACTTTGGGGAGAGCTCGTCGAGTGACTCGGCTGCAATAGCATCATCGAGTGTGCGTACGTTATGTGTATCAAGCTCGACTTGCGCCCACTCTTGCAGCCCGTCTTTGAAGTAGAATAATGCATCTCGTTCCGACAAAAAACGTAGTCCATAAAGTATTTATACCGTAGTCCATAAACTATTTATACCGTTTTCAACAAATTTCAACTTTGAAATTTCTAACAATGTTTTAGCGGATTGAAATTGATTATTACAGGAGGGAGAGTAGGGTTGATTGATTATTAAGTATGCGGATTTTGTTACTTGATATTCACTAACACTCTTGATAGAAGCTTTCACATAACTTTCGGCTTGTTGATTCTTTTTACTTTGTGACGAAATGGTTTCGTAAACACCTTCAGGAAATGCCTTAACATGTTCATTCAATTTCGTCTCCAAATCATCTGTAATCACCTTCTTCTCAACAACAACTTCTTGTTCATCTTCTTCTTCTTCAACGACGTTCTTTTTCTCGGCTTCGTTTACCTTGACAGACGGGGTGTTTGTATCGCAGACGATGGAGCAGTGTGTGGAGAGTACTTCAGGTTGAAATTCTTACTCGCCGGAAAATTTGAGTTGTTGGAAAGTTTGACTGTCGGCGGAGAGAGGTAAACTCTGGTGATGTCTATTGTTGTGGTGGAAGGTTTAATTTTTATCTTTTTCACTTTTTTACAGAGAGAATATGGTTACCAATTACGGTTACTTGGGGCCCACACAGGTTGGTTGTTACAGGATGTGGTTAAAGCTTTTGTACCCTAATTGGCCATGTCCTTCACTCATGTACCTGTTAAGGTTACTGGGCCACGCCATGTTAGCAAACCTTTTAAACACTAAAAAATGTATTGGCTCATATACATACTCACTATACATTTTACAATAAATAATTACTTTATAAATTTCCTAGTCCATCTGCTAAACTTAAACTGCGACATCGACTCGGCACAACCATTGTCCACGGACTAGTTCAATAGGTTAGACAACCAAAATAATGTTGACGGTTATTATCCAATATAACATGTTATTGGCTGTTTAACATTATTGTATGCTACATTAAATTTAATAAAATATCACTTCCTATTGTAAAGTGCATAAAAAATTAAGTAATAATTTGTAGCAATCTTTGTTTAATTCTTATTTAAGCCACACTAATGTCACGGGTTTAAATTCTTCAACCCGTGTGGCACTTAGGTCACGGATTTCTAGCGACTAAGTAAACCAAAAAGACTTGGAATGTCTTACGAGAACACTTGCTAGGAGGATTTGAAAGCTCGATGTCTATTGATACAAGGAAATATGATGATTAAAAATGATGCATAGTTTCATATTTATAGCCTTTTATGGAACTATCTAGAAAAGGACTAATCTAGATATTATCCTAGATCTAGAATAATCCTAGACTAGATATTTTGCATAAGAACTATCTAGGCTAGATACTAGGACTAATCTAGATGCAAACTAGATATCAAGGGACATTTCTGGTTCCTTCCTTAGATAGATCTAGTATAATCTTGTAGAGTTTCCTAGAGGCTTCCAGATTCTTCCGTTCTCAGGGACAACAAGCGAGTTGTTTTCGAGCAAAATAAGTGGCTCGTAACACCCTCCCCACTTGATCTCGTGACGTCCTCGTCACGAATTCCTCCGAGGAAATATGTCGATTTCCTATGTTTTCTTCCATTAATCCGGTCACGTAAGGCTTGAGCTTGGCGAAGATGTCTAATCCCAAGACTACTTTGAAGTCATCCACGGTGGTGACTATAAATTTCAGATCGTCTCGCCATCTTGCACGATTTTTCCTTGACCGTCCCTATAATATTTCTTGCTTTCGATTTTACGGCTTTGATTGTGTCGTGGCTTCGTCGGTACCACATGTCCAACCTTTTCGCTTGTCAGACATCGACGAAGTTATGGGAGGCGCCCGTATTAATCAGCGCCTTGGTCTCTTTGTTGTTAATTTTTATTTTAACGAACAATATTCCGTCATCACTTGGCTTGTTCGGAGATGTTTTACTAATGCTCCGAGATGCCTTATCGACTCACTATGGGCCTTGTGTTCCTCATTGATTTATTTTTCCTTTTCTTTGACTATAGCATTTATAGTTGTGCGGGTCGGACAGTCGCTCGTCCAATGTTCTTCGTTACAAATGAAGCATGGCAAGGAAGGTTTGGGTTTCCCTTGCCTAGGTGAAAGATTTCGTCTCGGATGAGGGCTTCGATGACGTACCTTAATGTCTTCGGGCCAATCTCTTTCTCCTCCACCTATCACAAACATGTTTTCTCGCAACTTTGGGGAGAGCTCGTCGAGTGACTCAGCTACAATAGCGTCGTTTAGTGTGCGTACGTTGCGTGTATCAAGCTTGACTTGCTCCCACTTTTGCAGCCCGTCTTTGATGTAGAATAATGCATCTCGCTTCGATAAAAAACGCAGTTCATAAAGTATTTATACCTTAGTCCATAAACTATTTATACCGTTTTCAACAAATTTCAACTTTGAAATTTCGAACAATGTTTTAGCGGATTGAAATTGATTATTACAGGAGGGAGAGTAGGGTTGATTGATTATTAAGTATGCGGATTTTGTTATCTTGATATTCACTAACACTCTTGATCAAAGCTTTCACATAACTTCCCGCTTGTTGATTCTTGTTACTTTGTGACGAAATGGTTTCGTAAACACCTTCAAGAAATGCCTTAACATGTTCATTCAATTTCTTCTCCAAATCATTTGTTATCTCCTTATTCTCAACAACTTCTTCTTCAACGACGTTCTTTTTCTCGGCTTCTTTCACCTTGACAGACGGTGTGTTTGTATCGCATACGATGGAGCGGTGTGTGGAGAGTACTTCAGGTTGAACTTCTTACTCGCCGGAAAATTTGAGTTATCGAAAAGTTTGACTGTCGTCGGAGAGAGGTAAACTCCGGTGATGTCCATTGTTTTGGTGGTGGGTTTAATTTTTGTCTCTTTTACTTTTTTACAGAGAGAATATGGTTACCTATTACGGTTACTTGGGGCCCACATAGGTTGTTACGGGATGTGGTTAAAGCTTTTGTACGGATGATCATTCTAATTAACCATGTCCTTAATCATTTACCTCTTAAGGTTACTGGGGCCACGCCACGTCAGCAAACCTTTTAACCATTACCTAATTTATTGACTCATATACTTACTATACTTTTACAATAAATAATTTAACCATCTGCTAAACTTAAACTGCGACATCGACTCGGCACAACCATTGTCCACGGACTAGTTTTATAGGTTAGACAACCAAAATAATGTTAATGGTTGTTATTCAATATAACATGTTATTGGTTGTTTAACATTAGTATATATATTACATTAAACTTAATAAAATATCACTCCATATTATAAAGCGTATTATAAAGTGTATACAAAATTAAGTAATAATTTATAGCAATCCTTTGTTTAATTCTTATTCAAGCCACACTAAATTACACTAATATGTACAATAACATGGCATTTCCCGACAATGGATCCCACCATAA
The DNA here is from genome assembly GCA_910822075.1 of Senecio squalidus. NCBI lineage: Eukaryota > Viridiplantae > Streptophyta > Magnoliopsida > Asterales > Asteraceae > Senecio > Senecio squalidus. The sequence continues at coordinate 12,473,025 of CAJVGC010000508.1, read as the reverse complement.
AACTGCCCGTCCTATAAAACGAAAACATTCATCTCATCCATTCTTCGTCCAATAACAAGTACCCTACCCTTGAAGGAACATACAAGCATTGTGAATCATCAATTGATGGTGAGAGCATAATTACCAAATAACATTTTATCCTTACACATTTATAATGAAAAATATGATATGATATATGGACAATAATTTTATATTTAACCATATTTAGTTTTAGACGTATTTAACTGCGTCTTGAGACAGTAATTTCAAATTAACTTTTTGATTTTATTTTGGACAATAATGGACCATTTTATGTTTAGGTGTAGTCACGGATATTTTGTAACACGTCAAATACAACATTCTAAAAAACGTTGGAGAATCTTCTTTATGTTAACTTAAAATTTTCTATGAAAATATCTTTGTATTGGATATCCTACAATTTGGGTCTTTAATAGAGTGTTTGATTTAGCTTATTTATCGGGCTTATGAGCTTCTAAATTTTTAAAAAGTTCATTAATTCATTTCTTCGAAAGTTTATAAATTTATTAAGTTAAACTTATAACTTTAAATAAACCAAATACTTAACTTAATAAGCTAATAAATCAAAAAATACAAAATTATAAACTTTTTCAAAATTTAAATAAACTTATAACAAATAAATAAAGTGAGATAAACACCCTTAAATATATTAGAAAGTCTCATAGTATAAAGTGTTAATAAATACACGTATAATTTCATGTTGTATAAATGTTTAATCACACATACACTTTTCGTATTGTCACGTGCCAAAGGTTTGCTTGCGAAGCTGATTTTTTTTAACATATGTAATATATAATGTTTAACAAAACAACTATATTATATTATATTATAATTATAATTATAATTATAATTTATTTATTTAGTATCAATAAACAAACAGCTTTGCTAATGAATGGTGCCATCTTTAGTTAGTTTATAAATAATTTGAAAGAAAACTTAATAAAAAGCAACTCATCCCTCCAAACACATGGGTCATGGATTTAATCCCAATTTGCTATATTTTGGTTTTATTTTTTATAGAATTCTCAATTTTGACCCTCAAGTATACTTTTTATATATTTATTTTGTCGGAGAAATAAACCTTATATTTTTATCATTTGAATCTCATATCTAATTGCATTGTGCATGATTTATTGAATCCACGTGTTAATAAAGTAAATTTTTAAACATCTTAACAATTAATATCCGGTATTTTAAAGTAACTTACCATCATTTTTAGATTGTAAAAAAGGTTTTTCATATTTAAAAGTGGTAGAAGTTGTTTAGTTAATATACAATGTAGTAAGTTTTGTATTGTATATTGCCCAATCGAATGTTATTGTTACACCAAATCACTAATATAACTGTTTTAAAAAAGCTGATATAGATTAATTTGAGTGAGCCATTAATCTAGAAATTTTTTGATTCAAATCATGAAAGAAATAGAAATAGTAATAAATAATATAAGTTAATATTTGTCTTTGAAGAAACAACTATTGGATAAATTATCTCCCTAAACCCTCTATTAGGAAAAAGCTGAAGATGGAGATGCGTTCATTTTTATTTATTAATTGGGCGTCTTGATAGTTTTGGTAAATTTCATCTTGTTTAAATCGCAAGATTAAAATCGATTGACGGAAAAGCTTGAGGATAAAAGAAATCAATTGAGAAGATGTTGTAATGAAGACCATCTATCAACTATTTGTCAACAAAAACTATTATTTGAAATAAAGTGAATAAGAGAAAGAAACATGACCTAAACTTTGTTGTCTTTCTTAAACATTTTGAGGAGTTTTTGCCAAATTGAACAGGTTTAAAAAATATATTTATAAATATGGTACCTTTTTATATTTTACTTTTATTAACTTTAAATAAAAAAATCAATTCTCTTTATGTTTCTTTTTACAAAACAAAGAGTCCGAAAACTATGAATACTATAGAAAACTCAAAGAACGGGTGGGTTTTGTCGACAGTAATTCACCAACATTTTTTCTACAATTGAAAACTCTCTCTCTCTCTCTCTCTCTCTCTCTCTCTCTCTCTCTCTCTCTCTCTCTCTCTCTCTCTCTCTCTCTCTCTCTCTCTCTCTCTCTCTCTCTCTCTCTCTCTCTCTCTCTCTCTCTCTCTCTCTCTCTCTCTCTCTCTCTCTCTCTCTCTCTGATTGCATACCTCATATATATATATATATATATATACTAAACAGCAATAGTTACGAAAATTTATAGTTAGCGACTAATCCAACATTGTTGTAAATAGTGAAAGAAGTGAATTAGTTAAAAGGCGCTTGAATGAGTGAAAATATCTTTTGTTATGTTACTAAATTAGGTACACGTCTGTTAATATTGAATAACGATTTTCTTTTTTTTCTTAAGTTAAAGTTTTAATTTCTTAAACTTTGTTACGCTACTAAATTAGGTAGATACGTCTGTTAATGTTGAGTAACATTATAAAATAAGTTTGCTTGTTGTTTTATATATCAAAACTAGGAACCCCATATATGCATTCTAACTTCACGATATATTTCTAGACTAAGTATTATAAATTTTTCTTTTATTATATTTTAATCCTTGTTTGTAAATAGGTATTATAAAATGGTAATTACACTAATGAAAGTGTTATATTTTATATTTATAAATATTTCAATATTAAATTGTGTTTCTTTTAAATTAAATCGGAAAACTAAATGGTAATTTGACTTTGTTCGCTTTTTATCCCTAAAATGTTCGACTCAAGTTAGATAACATCATTTATTTACTTGAGTCTTTTGGTTTGATCATTTTGAATCCAAAGTAACATATTATCCATTCCTTTTGTGTTTTTTAATAACTTATATAATGAAACATGACATTTCTGCTTAAAATCCAAAGAATACGTTATTTTATTTACGATATATATTTTTAAAAAATATATAATTAATAGGATGAATAACAAAACCCGTGCATCGCACGGGCCAAATTTACTAGTTTAACATATTTTTCAGTTAAAAAAAAAATCGGAGTCATTTATTGTATTTGAAAATGTGGCATATTTGCACATTTTGGAAAAACTCTTTTTGGAAATTTATCAAACAAATGAACTGGAATTTTTTTTTTAAAACAAATCTAAAATAGTCTCAAAAAATTATGAAGGTATACAACATATTTTGTGCGATACGCCCATACTCGATGCATTAATTAAGGGGGTGTTTGTTATAGCTTATAGAAGGGGCTTATTAGCTTATTAGCTTATGTAAGAGAGATAAGCCCATTTTAGGTGTTTGTTTGAGCTTATTAGCTTAGGCTTATGAGCTTATGTAAGGGGGTTTTAATAAGCTCCTTTTGTGTGGCTTATGGGCTTATCAAACATTTTTACCTTGTGATAAGCTTATAAGCTCATAAGCTACTCCAAACACTTCATAAAAATTTAAAAGCTTATATTTTATAAGCCATAAGGTACTTATAAAACATAAGCCTAAGCCTAAAAAATAAGCTTACACAAACACCCCCTAAGAACATATTAGTAAAGGACACCTATTCGTTCATGCTTGTTTTTGCTCTCAATTATTAATCTATATTACTACTTTTTCCGTTCAAATATAAACAATGAAATTATTAATCTCTATTTTTTTTTCTTATATTTCCATTCTTTTTAAATGTTCTGGAGGTCTCCCTTGTTGGTTTTTGACTACTTGCTTGAGTCGATTGCTTTTTTTTTTTTTTTTTTAAACAACAATTCAATTAAAGACCTAAGAATGGGAGAAAGGAAGTACAGCGAAAACAGGCTCCTAGGAGGAGACTTGTTGTAACGAAAACAAAGAAAAAAGACTTATAGACAAACTCAACCCAAAACATCCAATTAAAAAATACTTATAAGATCACGAATCCAACTTAGCGCATCTACTTGAGATCCACAACGAAGAGTAACTTTGAAGTTGGCTGAATAAATCCTCATTAAGAATTGCTAGTGCAGTGTTACCCGTGGCATAAACAATTCAGTTGCGTCGTTTCCAAATCAGCCAAATACACTATCTTATTGATATGGCTTTACTCTTCTAAAGAAAATAAAAATCTTATAATCTTATATATAAGAATCGCCTCTGTTGGTAATCAAACAATCACATTTGGCATAATCTTATAATAAACTAATCAAGAATCTAGATTAAGAATCTTTAAAAAATATAGCATTTATTTGTTGACAAAATACTATATATCTTTAGACCACAATGAGCCAGAGCCAGAGCCATATCAACCACATATTATATAGAATGTGAAAAATGACCATGAAATGTGCTACTAAAACAGTGACACAAGCAAACCATGCGTGTATCAGAATTTTTTAAAATAATGTTATATCAATAATGTAGTAGATTATTTTTTTTGGAAAACTCATATAATAGTAACCAAGTTTCACTTTTATTCCACTAAAGTCACTATAACTTTTTTTTCCTATAAAAAATCACTCAACTTTTGACATTGTTCCATTTCTATGTAATTAACCCGCTATAGTAGGTTAACAGGTAATCTTTAATAAATAAAGATTTTCTTATTAAAATAACTTTTAAATAATAAGCGTGATCGAGGTATTTAAGTGATATTGGTACAGAATTTATGAGCTTTTGCACAAGAAAATATTTTTTGGGCGTTTAGTTTGTTAGAACATTAACTTTCGTTAGATGTTTGAGATTTTTTGTTTTGATCACATGGATATGTATTTAAGTGATATTGGTGCTTATGCTTGAAAAACAATGTTAAAAATATTGATTATGGATGCTTATTCAAGTAGTTTCTTTCCTCTCTATTTTTGATGTAAAATTATTAGAAATGTTGATTCTGTAAATAAAATATGCATGTAGTCTGGTGAAAGAAAAAATTTGATATGCAGGTACATAAATATGCAGGTGGTATATGTAAATTTGGTGCAGGTGGTATATGTAAATTTGGTGCGTAAAAAATGATTTAGTGGGAACAAGGGGTCCTCGAGTTAATTGGAATTAGTTTTATTATCTAATAATAATTATTAGAGTGTATTATTTAAAATTTATTTTAATGAAAAAACCTTTTTTTTTATTAAAAATTACCTGCTAACCTACTATAGCAGGTTAATTACATAGGAATGGAACAATATCAAAAGTTGAGTGGTTTTTGATAGAAAAAAAAAGTTAGACTGACTTTAGTGGAACAAAAGTGAAACTTGGTTACTATTCTATGGAGTTTTCCCTTATTTTTTATATTAGTTTTACCTTTTGGTCCTTCTACAAGTTACTTTTATATTTAGTCACACCCAAATCATGTTGCTCTTGTTCTTCTTGTGGTGCTTGTTGTTCTTGGTCATCCATTGATTTGAGATTATAGATGATGAATGAGCGATTAGGGTTAGCGGAAGAAGAGGGTTTGTGATTAGAGGGTTTCCTTTTATTTTGGGAATTTCCAATTTGAGAGAGAGCGAAAGTGTAGTTCGAATGGATTTCAATTAGTCATTTAATTCCCCATTTATACCAATTGCCCCTTGCACACAAAACAAAATAACCAACTTCCCACTTGGTAGTATTAAGTTTCCCGATTTTTTTTTTTTTAACTAGCAGTACTAAAAACAAGCCAATGGAAAAGATCAGTAGTAAGTGTTCAAATAATAATTACCAGTATTAACTGTTGCCAGTATCAGGATTTACTCGTAGTAATTAACAACAATATTAACTCACGACAGTACTAATGACCAGTATTAACTTAAACACACACAAGATACACTATGATAAGTTTTAATTCGTCATTATAAGAGAAATTTTAAGCAGGATTAATCATTCCGATATTGTTAATGAAGAACGTAAATCTGCCTACATCAAATGCTTTAGTAAACAGATCTGCAAACTGATTATCAGTATTAACTTTCACGACTTGAATAAGCTTCTTTTCGTTGCAATCTCTTATAAAATGAAATCGAATTTCGATGTGTTTGGTTTTCGAATGTTTGACTGGATTGTTGACTATACTTATGGTACTCTTATTATCAATGAAAATAGGAGTATGTAAGAAGTAAATACCATAGTCCATCATTTGATTCTGAATCCAGAGCACATGTGCACAACAACTTGATGCAGCAACATATTCTGCTTCCGTTGAGGATGTGGATACGTTCGTTTGTTTCTTGCATTGCCATGAGATTAAACGTGATCCAAAGAATTGGCATCCTCCTGATGTTGACTTTCTGTCAAGGTTTTCTCCTCCATAGTCATTTTCTGTGTAAGATATGAGCTCAAATGGAGAATCTCTTGGGTACCATAAACCCAAATTTGGTTTTCCCTTTAGATATCGAAAGATCCTCTTGACAGCAGTGAGATGTGAAATCTTGGGGCGAGTCTAATAACGTGCACATACACATACATTGTACATGATGTCTGGACGAGATGTTAAGTACATTAATGATCCAATCATTGATCTGTAGAGATGTTCATCCACGTCCTCCCCCTCAGAATCTGCCTCAAGATGTTTGTGTGTTTACACCGGAGTACTTGCATGCTTGGCGTCCTGATAGCCAAGTTTCTCGAGAATGTCTTTGACATATTTGGCTTGATGAATAAAGATACCAGCGGGGCTCTGCTTGACTTGTAGACCGAGGAAGAAAGTTAATTCCCCCCATTGAACTCATCTTGAATTTCTTGTGCATTATCTATTCAAAGTCTTTGCATAGAAGATCATTCGTAGAGCCAAAGATGATGTCGTCGACATATATTTGAACTAGTATAATATCACCCCCAACTGTCTTGACGAAAAGTGTTTTGTCGATTGCACCCCTCTGAAAGTCGTGTTTGAGAAGATAAACAGATAAAGTGTCATACCAAGCACGAGGAGCTTGGTGAAGACCATATAGCGCTTTGTCTAACCTGTAGACCATATCGGGATGGTCGGGATCCTCAAACCCTGGAGGTTGACATACATATACTTCCTCTTCAACTTTGCCATAAAGAAAGGCACTTTTAACGTCCATTTGGTACACCTTGAATCCTTTGAAGGAGGCAAATGCCAAGAAAATACGTATGGCTTCAATCCTAGCAACCGGTGCAAACACTTCATCATAGTCTACTCCTTCTTCCTGGGTGTACCCTTGAGCAACCAACGTTGCTTTGTTCTTGATTACTATTCCCCGTTCGTCAGTTTTGTTCTTGAAAATCCATTTGGTACCAATGACGCGTTTCCCACTTGGTAGCACAACAAGTGTCCATACTTCCTGTATCTTGAACTGTAAGAGCTCTTTCTGCATTGCTTCAACCCAACTTGGATCCTTAATTGCTTGTTCAATCTTCTTTGGAGTTATTTGAGAAAGAAAACATACAAATAGACATTCATTAAAGCTACGATGAAGTTGTTTTCTTGTTTTGACAGTTGAAAGAATATCTCCAATGACTTGGTTCAAAGGATGTCCTCTGTTGATGTGATGGGTTTGAACTGGGTCTATCGGAATATCTGCATCCAGGTTTGAATCATTTTGGTCAGGAAGATCATTTGAATTGAGATTTGGAGTGGATATTGATTCCTCTGCTTGATCAGTCTCAGCTGGAGTAGGACTGACAAATTGATCCTCTTCCTTAGTCAGTGAAGCTTCACCGTCCTTTGGATTGTCTTCATGATCAATATCAGCGTGGAGATCCTCTGAGTTTGCAACGTCAGTGGTGACGGGCTTGAATATTCCTGGAGTATCAACGCTGACATATGGAAAGTAGATGAACTGATCATGTGTAGAAGAAGGACCAGGTTTATCATGTGAACCATTGGACGTGGGATCACCAGTCTTAATTTAGAACCAGTAGGAACGTGTGAATGTCTAGTATTAACTGGGTGACCAGTTTTATCTGAGGGACCAGTATTAACTGGATTATCAGTATTAACTGATTCCCCAGTAGTATCTGGTTCGACAATATTAACACATGCGTCCGATCTTTTATCCTGCTGACCTATAAAATGAGCATTTAAAGAACGAGTTAATTCATCAATATTAAATAACCAATCGGGTCCTTCGCCAGTGGCATTTAGAGTCTTTTCGTTGAACGTCACATTTGTGCTTTCTTCCATAATTCGGGTATTAATGTTGTAAACCCTGTAAGCCTTGCTCTGTGTAGAGTATCCTACCAAAAATCCATCGGAGACCTTGCTGTCAAACTTCCCTAAATAATCCTTAGTATTTAAGATTGTACAAGGACACCCAAATGGTTTAAAGAAGCTTATGAATGGCTTTCTCTCATTAAAGAGCTCATATGGGGTCTTGTTTTGTGATTTGACAATCAATACTCTATTCTGGACATAGCAGGCATTGTTAACTGCTTTTGCCCAGAATGTAACTGGAAGTTTGGAATCAGCCAACATGGATCGTGCTACTTCGATGAGTGTCCTGTTTCGACGTTCTGCGACTCCATTTTGTTGAGGAGTGTATGGAGCACTATACTGACGTTCAATGCCTTTGATGCTACAAAATTCATCCATCTCTTGATTCTTAAATTCTGTTCCATTGTCACATCGGATGATTTTCACCTTCTTCTCTGTCTTGTTCTCAATGCGTGTTATGAAAGCTCAGAGATGATCACCTGTCTCATCTTTGGTACCAAGAAAGAAAACCCAAGTATATCTGGAAAAGTCATCAGTAATAACTAAACAATAATGCTTCTTTCCTAGACTCATAACATGTGTAGGACCAAAAAGATCCATGTGCAATAAGTGTAAACTTGACAAATTAGAGTTTGTGTCTTTAATTTTATGAGAAGATTTATGTTGTTTACCCTTGAGACATGCAATACAGTGATCATTGCACGTAAATTCCTTTTGTGTTAAACCCCTAACCAACCCATTTTTGACCAATTTGTTCATGTTTTTGAAATTCATATGACACATTCTTCGATGCCATAGCGAAGATTCATCCTGTGATGCTTTTGAGATAAAACAGTTTTCTTTTCCTTCATTGGGAATTTGGTCCATGTTTAAATAATATACATTCTCTTTTCTAGGTGTTCTAATAACAATCATACTTTCATCAGCTATTTCAAATTTAGGATCAAGAATGATGCATTCTGTTTTTGTAAACAAGACCTTGTTTTCTTTGTCACAAACTTGAGAAACACTAACCAGATTGTAGTTCAATTCTTGAACAAAAAGAACATTTTCAAAAGTAATGGTACCGTTGCTGATCGTTCCTTTTCCTGTAATTCTCCCTCCTCGTGGATTTCCTCCAAAAGCAACATAGCCCCAATCATATTCAACATAGTCTTTGAGTTGTAGCTTGTTTCCTGTCATGTGCCTAGAGCAACCACTGTCTACATGCCACGTCTCTCCTTTCTTGACACCTGGCTTGCTCTGCACATGAAAAAGAAATTAGTTTCTTTTAGGAACCCAAGCCAAAGTAGTCTTGGGTTTACCTTCTTCATTAACATAATCAAAACGTTTGAATTGATATGCAGATTGTTTGTTTTGACAGTGCAGTGAATTACTATTGTCAGAGTTACTACTGGTGGAGTTCCTGTAGTTTCTTCTGGTAGATTTACTACTGGTAGCTCTCCAGTAGTTTCTCTTGACAGTATTATGTGGAACACTAGATTTTGGTGTTTTTGCATTCACATTCATGGTGTTCACAAATTTTTTAGCTATCCTACCAAATCTAGGGGCTTCATTCGATTTGTCCTGTTTAAAACCAATTCCACGATGATGATTTCTATTGTAGAAACACTCGACAGTCAAATGATTATTTCTTCCACAAATGTCACAACTAATGAAAGTTTGTTTTCCTCGCTGTTGGGTGATTTTTTGATTTCGGTTTCGAACATTTCCCCTTACTCGAGATGTACAGTTCATTTGACACTTGCACTGACATGTTTTTCCCTGAGGCATTGGTCCCACCCAATGCCACTTTCGTTCCCTATAAACTTCCGGTCTATTTTTGAGATTTTTGTAAACCTTTTGACCCTGACCTTGTTTCAACATTTGACGTTCACTAGACTCTGAATCACTAGATTTATCTTGGGTCTCAGGTGATTCATTGATTTGTTCATTAGTTTTGGGTCTAGTTAACAAGATTTTATTTTTTATGGGATCAACATTTGCATGAGTGTTAACAACAATTTCTTCATCACTAAGTTCCTCACTTGACTCAACCTTAGGTGGTATATAATTATTGTTAAACGGTGGTGACACATTATTATACCCAATCCCCTGTTTGCTATTCCCATGGACTTGAGTTTGTTCACTGTCTCTGTAAACGATCTAGGCCTGTATTCGGAGTTTTCTTGGGGTTGGTAAGGCGTGGCTTTACTCTTCTAAAGAAAATAAAAATCTTATAATAAATCAATCAAATAATGCATAATTATATATACGAATCGCCTTTGTTAGTCACATTTGGCATAATCTTAGGGGGTGTTTGTTTTGGCATATATAACGGCCTTATAAGTTTATGTAAATTTTAATATGTTCATAAGCCCAATTTTTCAGACTTATGAGCTTATCAAGTTGAGTTTATGGTTTATTTAAGCTCATAAACTCAACTTGAAAAGCTCATAAACCGGAAAAATTTGGCTTATGAATTTATCAAAATTTATTTGTTATATTCATTAAGAATATTTAAAAAAGGCATAGCATTTATTTGTTGACAAGATACTATATATCTTTAGACCACAATGAGCCAGAGCCATATAAACCACATATATAGAATGTGAAAAATGACCATGAAATGTGCCTACTAAAACAGTGACACAAGCAAACCATGCGTGTATCAGAATTTTTTAATATAATGTTATATCAATAATGTATTAGATTATTTTTTATATTTAGTTTTACCTTTTGGTTCTTCTACAAGTTATTTCATTTATATTTAGTCACACCCAAATCATAACTGAACAGGTATATAATATAATATCAATATAAATATAAATATAAATTAAATATAAATATAATATTATGTATTATATTCGTTATAATCCAATAGCCACTTCAGTTAAGAATGATTATATGTTAGTACAGAAATTAGTTGCTTTACAAATATTTTAACTTACATTAGAGCCAAACCCATCAAGTTGTCACTCTTTTTTCTTCTCTTTACAAAAACATCAATGTCCGGCCTTCAATACAACTTCTTTCCAACTGATTTCCTTTATCCGCAGCCAACACAGACGATAACAGATGTCACGATTCCTCTTGTATCATATAGTAGAAAACCAAACATTTCACTAGACGATCTGAAAAAGATGAAATCTTCTCTTACAGTCGAGAAACAAATCAAAACTCTCAAGATTCTTTCTCCATCTTCTATCGACTTTTCATCGATCAATAACTAAATATGTTTGTCTTCATATATGCTTGGTGACAAACTGACATGTATTTAGGATTATTATATTACGACTTTTAAGTTTGTATATCATACTTTTGTATTATTTGATTTATTATAAATGATACAACAAAAGAGTTTTTTCCTTCTTAAATAAAAGGTTTATATTCATTATACGTGTTTGAATCAAAAACTAAATTTCTCCTATAATTAAAGAAACTCATATCTTGACTTAAACAAAAACTTCAATGTTATATAAAATTGATATCAATATTAGATATTTATAATCAGTGTTCTTTATTGACTCAGAGTATATCAAAATTTAAAAAAATATCAATTCATGAATATTACCTTTACCACGAATTTGCCGCCCAATTATGACTCTTGCCGTTTTCCCCATAAATAGAAATCGGTATTACTAACAACTAAATAAAAAATAATAATTATGTCTTAGAGATAACTAGTTTAGCACTCGTGTTATGCGATGGATTGTAGCTGTTGATAAAAGATCGATTCGAGATGGTCAATCTTCAATAATAACAAAATTAAAGAAACAATTAAAGACGCTAAACTAGAGCACATTTTCTTCCTTATTTCTCTTCAAAGCAAATTACAAACTTATAATAAACCAATAAACTAACCATTACTTCCATTAACTAACAACTAGAACAACTAACTCCACTAATAAATAAATAACCTGACTAATAATGTAAAAGACTAATTACTAAACATGCTTAATTAAAAACGCAAATAATAAAGAAAGGAAAAAGTGTTTTTGTCAAGTATTATCTAATCATGCACGTATCAGTTGTCGACAAGAGTGGTTGTGTGACTATCTTCATGTGTTTTATTGGTTAAGAAAAACAAGAAGAGAGTGTTTTACCTGTTAAATTATATTACAAGATAGAATGTTATTAAGTTCTCTCTGTGAACATCTAGCGACTATCTTTCCAGCCTAGCTTCTTTGTTTTTTTAAAGCTGGATTGTTTAACGCAATGGTTTATTCATCGATTCATTAGCTAAACTTAAGTAGTTCACTTGAATTCGGGTACTAACGGGTCTATAGATTCATACACATTTGTTGTTATATACTTATATGAACTTAATATTTTGTTTCTTTATGAAGTTTCTGACCAGAAGAAATGAGAAATCGAATTGGCTAGCCAAGCGATTAACCACTATCTGATCAGCTATCGAGTAACTGTCTTTTTTCTAATTATGTACTGGTGTTGTAAACGAAAAATAGCTAAACGTGAGGCCAAATATTATAATTTTGGTGCAAATGGTCAAAAAAGTTGTGTGTTCGTTAATGACATCTTAGTCAAACAAATGTGGCTCAACTAAAGTATAAATACACTCCGTTCGGAACTTAAGTCTTCATATTCCTATTCTTTTCCTCATTCACTTTATTCAAAATATTATAATTTGGAGTGAGATCATCGATGGCCGGCCTTCAATACAACTTCTTCCCGACTGATTTCTTATACCCTAAGTCAACGCCAGTGAGTAGAGATGTCGTCCTTCCTCAAGCTCTTCCGTTGAACGTCCAGAATCCTGAGGTTTTACTTGAAGATTCGGACAAGATGAAGTATTCTAATAGTGTCAAGAATCACATCAAGAATCTCAAGATTTCTGCCATCAATAAACAGAAATGAGCGCATATCCATCGTAATGATGTGCTTATTACGAAGTACTCGTACCAATAGAACTAAATAAATGTTCTTTGTTATTTTTTGTTTTATTTTTTATTATTTTACGAGGGTTGTCTTTTGACATGACCAAACAAAGTTGAACGTTTATTATATAGTGATTAAAATAACTAATACATACTCACATCATTGTGAACATCTTTGCAGAATATTATGGTGTTTTTAGATGTGTTTTAATTAATGTATTCATTACAACAGTTAGATATGTGTATAATACATTTTGATATTTGTAAGGTACATTTTTCAAATCAATCAAACAAGGAAATAAAAAAAAAGTACTCCGAATGAATTAGTAGAATAAACTCAAAGAATGACTTATCTATACGACATATAATCAATCACCTAAATTACTTAGTTATATACAACGATAAAAGTTGAAAACATTAGCATACATAGTTCTTCTAATCAATATTTTATAACTAGCGAAATATTTTATACATTATTCAACTAAAGTTTTTGATTGAAGAATTATTTTATTACCCATAATAAAAAATAAATACAAATAAAGTATTTAAATCACATTGGCGTGGTTATACAAATTAAGTTATGTTACATTTTTTTCAATAATGATAGGCTATATGTTATTGCATTTATTTTACGTGTACAAAAATACAAATTACCTCCTTTTAATAATAAAATAACGACATTTGGCATAATCTTATACTCGTCGTAAACTAATCAAGAATATAATAAATAAAAAAAATTAAGAATTTTTATGCAGGGCATAGCATGTATTTGTTGACAAAATACTTTCTTTGGACCACAATGAGCCATATAAACCACATATATTATATAGAATGTGAAAAATGCCCATGAAATGTGCTACTAAAATAGTGACACAAGCAAACCATGCGAACCATATTGGCTTTTTAATAATAATGTATTACATTATTAAAATTTATATTAATTTGTACCAGCTTCGCCTTTTGATCCTTCGATGAATTCTTTCATTATATATTATATACTAGTGTAATGTGCCGTGTTGATACACGGGAATTTAAAATAATACTTGTTAAAGATAAAATATGTAATTAAAAATTTTGGAGTATGAGAAATGATTGATTGATATGTCTAATAATATGTCTAATGGATCAATAATTTATATCAAATGCATTAAATAGTATAAATAATTTTCTCTCTTCTCATTTGTAATGTTCCAGTTACAACCTTTTAATACCTTAGCTATGTTTTCAGATATACCAATTAAATGAGTTAAGCATGATCTATACATGTTTTTTTACCTACCTAACACCTCCAAAATAATGCTCAAAACCCGAATTTGGTTTGTCTTCATTCTTTAAAAAGACCCCTAACCTAGATTTTGTTGTGAGTTCATCAATAATAAGATTATATAGTTTTACGTGGATTATAGTCTAATTTTAATTTCTAAAATATTTGTGAATAAAAAGATAAGCAATTAAGAAAAAATTCTCCGTAATAAAAATGCATTCAAATTATAATATCATCTATCTCGTCTGGAGTAATGAAGTGGCAATGTGGATCATAACTATCTAAAATAACATTTAGACTAATATTTTGATTAGAAAATGTTAACTTCCTCAAAAGAAAGTTTATGAAGATTTTGTTATGTATAACAATAATCTAATATGCTATAGACCTTAATTAAATTAAATAATATATATGTGAGCAACTAATCATAAGATATACTTTTGAGAGTCCATTCAATTAAAAATCATTTACTAAAATCATATTAATCAAGAGAATGATATAAGTCAATAAACACGGTTATATTCTAATTTGAAATACTATCATTTGGTCGCAAAATCTCAAATGACTAAAACTAGCAAGTATAGGTATACAACTAGAGTCATATTGTCAAACAATACATGGCAACGGAATTTAGGATCACATAGTAAATAATAAATCGGATAAAGAAAATTACCTTGAATTAGAAGCAAGCGAAAGTCGTAGATCTAAGTATAAGATCTAATTTACGGTTACGTACGCGACACCTTCTTTTAGCAACAGACTAGTATGCTAGTACACGTTTAATTGCTTTATACAACAATTGTCTTAGCAACAACTCTTTATTACAAAAACCAAAATAAAAACAAATAAAACCCTTTTTATTTTAAAAGCCGATCGGCTAAAAATCTAAAGAAATTTTAATCGATGCTTTTGTATTGTAATGTAATGAATTAGGGTTTAGGGTTTATCTTCTATTTATAGGTTTTCAAATCTAAGAGTTTGAGTTATATTACAATAAGGAAACCTCCTTATTTACATAATAAACCCTCAATTTAATAAATATTTACACTTAACCATTAAGTAATATTTAATAAATAAATTAAACTTGTAGTCGTGTCTAAATGTCGATGTGTGCGCTCCCGTAGGCTCACACATTTACGGACACACATTTGTTAAAACTATTCAACTACCAACAGCTCCCACTTTTGAATAATTTTCAAACAAACGTGATAACATTGATTAATGTCTAGCAACATATCAATGCTCCCATAAATGCACGAGTAAGTTTCTCCAAAACTCACTGTGAGTCTATATTCGGTTCATATCCTTTTGTTACAGATACTTAGTTAAAATCTTTTGATGGATCAAAATCATTCCATTTTAACTACTGTTTCTCATTTCGCGAATCACTCAAAGATTACCAAATACTATCGAGACACATCTGGATTTATTTGGGTTCGGCCGAACATACATCTTAAGTATTCATGAGTGGCCCAGTTTGTATCTAACTTCAGTTTTCACCGAAGGAACAAATCCTATCTTGACTACAATTGTTAATCATCGTATTTCGCAACATTACCAAAAATAGCCTTTATAACACCCTTATTCAGGAGTGCGTTTGACTAGAATCAAATAATGCACTACGTACATGATTATCAACCTTGCATCTCAAGTCAAAGGACAATAAACCTTATGAATTATACTTAATGACAAGGATCCATAAGTACTAATTCATGTGGGATAATCCAGTGTTCATCTCCATGTACACCATCCGGGTTAGTGAGCCAGGCTGACTACTCAGATATTGTGTTAATTCAATTATGCTCCCACATAATCAAACGACAACGGATATTTAGAAAAATATTTAAACATAAATATAAATCAAGGATTAAAACATGAAAAATTGGATAACAATTATATAAGAAATGAAAGCACATATCCTCAATATTATTCATTCTTAATAAAATTGTTTATACATCCATATGTCCAAATACTAAATCAATCACAGAATACATGAAACAACTAGATAAACGAAGTCCTATTCCCTCAACCAAGTGAGTTAGGATCGTTTTAACCTGATCCTTTGATCAGTTAAGTTGTTATCTGTGTGAACTTTGAGTACTTGAATTTCACCACTCGATTCTCTTAAGAATATAGTGAAATCCCTCTGAAAGTGTTTAACTCCCTAATGAACCCTTAGGTTCATTGGCTATAATGATTGCACCAGCATTGTTGCAATACATATCCAAAAGAGTCTTGGCTCTGGGAACACTACCAAGTCCAGAAATAAATTTCCAGATCTAAACAGCTTCCATATGCATCTCTAAAAGATACAATGTACTCAGATTCTGTTGTAGAGATGGTTGTTTATGAAATCCAGCATCACAATATCCAATATTGGCCTCATGATTTCCACCATATACAAGAACCATATTTTAAGTATCCCTAAGGTATTTAAGTATGTTCTTTATCAGCAATCCAGTATCTTTCGCCTGGATTCTGTTGAAACTTGTTAACTATGTTCTGTGCAAAAGCCACATCAGGCCTTGTGCATCTCATCACATACAAAATATATCCTTTTGCCTAAGCATAAGGTATCATTTGTATGCGCTACACTTCTTGAGGTGTAAGAGCACTATCCTTGATGTTTGAGATTAAGTCTATCTTTCATTGATAAATTTCCATGTTTGGAATTTTCTATACTAACTGCTTAAGTATATCATCAATGTAAGCTTTTTGACTTAACTCAATTAACCGCTTAGATCTATCTCTCAAGATCTTGATTCCCAAATCAATACTGCTTCTCCTCAGTCTTTCATGGCAAAACATTTTCCAATATGAGATTTAACATCTTCAAACATTGGAACACTGTTTCCCATTAGCTATATGTCATCTACATATAAGACTAAGAAAGTAACATTACTCCCACTGAATTTGTGATACACACATGGCTTATCGAAATTCTGAACAAAATCAACCTTTTGATTTCTTCATCAAATCTTTTATTCCAACTTCTTGATGCTTGCTTAAGTCCATAAATGAACTTCTTTAGCTTGTATACTTGTTGGAATGTAATGGATCAATAAAACCTTCTGTTCATTCATATAGACGTCATCGTCTATATAACCATTTAGAAAGGTTGTCTTGACATTCATTTGCCATATCTCATAGTCATAGAACGCTGCTATGGCTAAGAGAATTCTAATAGGTCTTATGTCTGCCATTGGGGAAAAGGTTTCCTCATAATCTCTACCATAGACTTGAGTAAATCCTTTTGCCACGAGACGAGCTTTATAGATGTGTATTTTCCCATCCATGTATGTTCTTTATCTTTAAAAAGAAACATTTTCAATCGATAGTCTTGGCATTTGGAGTTTTATCTACCAAATTCCAAACTTCGTTTGCATTCATGGATTGAATCTCCAAATTCGCAGCTTGAAGTCATTTATCAGTGTCCGAACCTGATAATAACTTTTAAGTTTCGAGGTTCATTAAGATCCCCTTATACGTCACCATCCTCTAGATTAACGTTTAAGTTCAACCTAGAAGGTGCACGTATAGTCCTTTCGGACCTACGAATTGGAGCATCAACAATTTGTTGTTGAGACTGAACTTGTGGCTCAATCACAACTTGAGTCGGACTAGATTGAGGCATAACCTGAGGCTCAACTCTATCCCCCCGAATTGTTGATCACAAGGTGATGTATCTCCCTCTTGAACCTTGTCAAGTTCTACAACCCTCCCATTGTTTCC
Source organism: Senecio squalidus (assembly GCA_910822075.1). NCBI lineage: Eukaryota > Viridiplantae > Streptophyta > Magnoliopsida > Asterales > Asteraceae > Senecio > Senecio squalidus. The sequence goes on along the minus strand of CAJVGC010000508.1, from coordinate 12,455,083 downwards.
TTGTCTGATAAGACGTGTTTCGAAAAACTCGGAATATCGTGCAACTTGAACAGTTTGTTGGAATCATATTGAGAATGCATAAAGCAGACTCTAGAGCATAATCCTAAAAGATAATGGCAATATATTAAGGTTCATCATTGATCATACCCTGCCAAGCAAGGTTCGATTTCTCCTCTCCGATACACCATTGTGTTGTGGAGTATAGGAAGGAGTAAGCAATTGGACAATTCCACATGCTTTGAGATGATCCTTAATATTTAGGCTTAAGTACTCACCACCACAATCCGATCAAAGGATCTCGATGGTTTTGCCGAGTTGATTTTCTACTTTCGTTTTGAAACACTTTGAATGTTTCAACCACCTTATGTTTATGTTTAAGCAAGTTAAACATAACCATAACTGTTGAAATTATCCATAAATGTAACGAAATAGTTAGCACTTTTCTTTGACACATGTCTAAAGGGATCGTATACATCAGTATGTATGATTCCTAAAAGACCAGTTGCCCTTTTCGTCTCATACAGAAAAGGTTTCCTTGTCATTTTGCCCGACACACACAAGATTCGCATTTATCAAATAAAATATAATGAGACTTTAAAAGCTGTGAAGCCTTTTAATGCAATACTTGTATATGTGCGCAATACAACAATGTCATAAATAGGTTGAGTCCAAGTTGGACTTAACATATTTAGTGCTAATAATAATAGAATTATAAGTTAAAGAAAAATGAGCATGCAAATCTATTTCAAAAATGTCATTCATATCAATTGCATTACTATAATGAACATTTTGAATAAGAAATGCAAATTCATTATTCTATAAAACATAAACTGAAATATTCCCCCCTAAAATAAGCAAATGCATAACACAATTGTCTAATACAATTATTATGCCTTAGGGTAAATGTAAGTTGCAACTTATCATGGTTTCTATGACTGTACGTACGGCATAGCCTACATACAATTTTAGAGATCCATTCTTTCAGTTTTCTCTTTGCTCTAAATCCTCATAAGGTAACACAAATATGAGTACTACAACCAGTGTCATATACTCACGTATTTATTTTTAGAGAAAGAATATCATTCTATAAGTGAAGATTCCTGAAGATCCGGCGTTGCCGACTCTCTTCTTGTCTTGCACCTCGGCTAGAGTAGGACAATTCCTCTTTCAATGCCTAATCACTCAACAGTGATTTCAACCATCATCCTTAGCAGGATGTTCTCTTTTCGCTACAGGGGTTAGCTTAGGCTTGTGAATATAAACAATTGCTTGTTTATTCTTTCCGTCTTTAGCTTTTCCTTTAGCTTGCGGTTGTCTGTTCTTACCAGTACCATACCACCACAAACCGCTAGGATCTGGTTGGTAACCGATTAGGAAGGAATTTCTCAAAACTCTATGTGCATCAAATGAAGTTCTTGAGAATTTTAGCCATACCATTCATATTGTTGTTAGGAATATTCATCAAAACCTTGTGAAAGGCTATTCATAACAACAATAGGTTGATGGTAAGGGTAATTAATCCTTTCCAAATGATTAAAGCAGCTTTTATGTTGACAACGTGAGTTCATACTGACGTTTCAGCAACATATTTACACTTATGCAATTCTTGAATCAAGTCGTTCAATTCAAGACCGACTTGTTTCTCATACATAATGTGAAGCTTAATAATCATTATATCCGGCCACTTATCGCTACTTGATAAGTTGCCCGAGTTATCTCATCATAGGCATCTTTCAGCTCAAAAGATATCGGTTTATTAATGACTGGTAATTACTTCATCGCTCATAGAACAATTCTCAGCT